>BSBK01000633.1:1385000-1787500 GCA_027943335.1 Chamaecyparis obtusa | reverse complement strand
CATGCACATTTAGAAAAGCAGTTAAACTTTAAATCAATAAATCAATTCAATTTGTTATCTTTTTGAACTCAACATGTATTTCGAGTTAAAAAGTGATCTAAAAGTTGATTTGAGTTAAAAAGTTGATTTTGCATGATTTTGTGAGTTAACTAATTCTGATTTCCTGACAATTCAACAATCAATCTAAGTTAATTAGGGAGAGATTTTTGGCTTTCCATGAGCTTCCCCAGAATCTAGATTTCTATATAAACAAGGCTCAAACCTTCACAAAAGATACTTCAACTGCACTTTCAATTACTTGGAGAATCGAGCTCTTGTGAAGAGGCGATTGTGAGATTTTTGCAATTTCAATTCATTTTTTTCAATCCATTTTCATAGGATAGCATATCATTGTTAGATTAGATTTTCAATTCATTTCAATTTTAGATCAAGTTTCATATCAATTTTTCATCATATTTCATAGGAAATCCAAAAATATAGATTAATCTGCATCCATATTTTCATTCCTTTCATCATTTTAAATCCTTTGTTTAGGTATTGCATTGTCACTAGTCTCGGTCCAATTCTGAGAATATCAAACTGATACCTAATAGAAGGTAGTAAATTGCCTGGTTAGCTATATTGTTTTCATTTGTAGATTTCTTGATTTGCTAACCTCTAATGTTTTACTGAAGTGTCATGTCCACAGCTAGGTACAAAATTCACACGCACAATTGTTAGTTAAAAATTCCATCCCCAATATCCTATAAACTACCCTAAGAATTAAAGCATGCGTGCTTAACATTACTGACTTCAGTCTTTTTGTGTCTATGGTTCCTTTGAAATAAATTTGAGGTTTTAAGCCTCTAAGTTTGATAGGGGTAGTCATCGATGCAAATGTGGGGGCTCCGCTCTTAGAGGCTCGGTTAAGGGTTGGTGGTAGTTATACTTATATATCAGATGAAGTGTCTTTTCATTTTTTGTCTATTCAAATACCACTATTGTTTGTCTTTACAGATTCCCAATTTTGAATATAAATATTTTGTGTTTCTACTTCTATATATAAATATATCATTATATATATGTGTTTATATTTAAATTTACATTTATATAATTATCTAATGTTTATGTTTGTGATTCTTGGTATACTGGATTGCTCTAAAGTTACTCCCTAATTGAGGAGGCCAAATGGTTGTTTTTCATGATAAGATAAAACTTTAGAGCAGAAGCTATCTTCATGTAAGGGATTGTAATTAGAAGAAAGAAATTTCCTCTAAAATGCATCCTTTCATAATAAATGTAATATCTATTAATCTGTAAGTTTTAAAAGTTTGGAGAATGTAAAGAACTGTAAGTAGCACGAAAAACATTTTAATACAAAATACAGAGGTGAGCTCTATTGGTAAAGTACGTAAAATCCTATTCTAATATTTCTTCTATACTATCATTTTCTTATCTATACTTTCAATGTTCTCTTACTTCATTTTCTTGAATACTATTAGCGCATCATCATTTTCATTGCGTGTCTTCAGGCTACGACTATTGCATTTGACAGTAGGCAAAATGAAGCATACTTTTTGAGCCTCATCTTCATAATATTTGTTGTAGGGAATGTTGTAGCCTTCTGCTTTCCAATAGTCGAGCATCCAGTTTGTAGGCGATGGATTATCTTGCAAGGATTGCATCAAAAAATCCATGTTCCTCTTTATTACGGTCCTGAAAGTCTCAAAGATTTCTCCCTCTCTAAGGATTAGAATCAGACATTTTTGAGAGGTTGGGATAATGAGAGTTCAGTCATTGTTAATTCTCATGTAGATTTTGGGATAAGGAATGTGTTTCTCCATGTCAATGCAGCAGATGGCTTTCTCTAGTCCTAAAAGGATGTCTTTAATGAATATTTTCTTAGTTGTGTTGATAATCTCCTTTTTTGAGTATCCTGCTTCTACTGCTAGTGATATGAATAGACCCACAATGTGGCCATTCACCCGGACTACAAATTCATTGTTGAAGTAAAACTCTCCAAGACTCTTTTCTAATGCCCTTCTACAGTCATTAGGAATACCTAGTAGAATTTTGTTCTAGCGCTCTAGTAATATTGGGCCTTGAAACACCATTTGTCTCTTCCCATTGGGAAAAGCTAACACATTTGTCTCCATACCTATGCTATTTACGGGTTTCTCTGTGAGTTTATCCTTATTTAGAATGAATGCATAGTTTTTAGGTTTATATTATGCTACGAAAGATCTGGATTAATCTGTAGGTATGAATTCAATTTAATGATCTAGCTTGGTGACATCATGTGTAGTTATGATAATCCGTGGGTATGAACTCGATTAAATAATCTGGCCTGGTGACACCGTGCCAAGTTATGATGATGGTTGGGTTCTAATTGCCTAGGATTTTTAACTTAGATGCGTGTGTTGTATGATGAAATTATAGACTCGTATGTAGTTGAAATAGTATTCCATTAAGTATAGAATTAGGATTATAAGAAATCAAAATGAGAAGCTAGTCTTGTGAAAGGGGAAATGATTTGATTGGTGTGTTGTTGAAATGATTGGGAGTTTCAAGTATGCGTCGATATATCATAATTTCTATTTATGATTTGTTAATGTCATTGATAAAATCTTATTTGAATATGTGTAAAATTTCTGCTCCTTTTTAGAATTGTACTTCCTTATGATAAGATGATGGATTTAGGATTTTCATATATCTTCCAAAAAAGTTGAGTTTGAAGAAATCCATTATTGTTTTAGATTTCAAACTAAGATGTAATGTAAGTGACAGTGAGATAATGAGCCTCAGATTGAGGAAGTGATAAGTCAGATTAAATAATTTAATGAGTGAAAGTGTTTATTTATAAATATGATGAGTTAAAATTTATATTTTAATATGTTTATATAAATTTATATATAAGAATATTACGGGTTTAAATTCAGTGTTCTGACTAGTATCTAAGAGAGAAATGTAGGGAGGTTTAAAATGTTGTGAATATTACACTTAGAAGCCTGACATAATTGGTATGGTTTTGAAATTCAAGGTGATTAATCATGGGTTTCCAAATATCAAATTAAGTAAAATGCTAGCAGATTTCCACTATTTTTTGAGTTTAATATCAATATTATATGTTATGTTCTTGAATAAAATTCTTAATAGATGCAACAATACATTGATAATCCATCTTCTCCTAATATTTTTAGCAAGTCATATAGGTTGTGGGATTGTGCCCTCTTATTTCATATATTATGGTAGTTGTCTTTATTTTATATGTTAATTAATATAGATGGCTTCTTCATTTCTTCCATCTACACCTTTGTTAGCTAAAGAGTTAGCAGTTTGATTGCCTTCCCTGTATACATGATTAATCATAAAATGGTTAAAATAGGATAATAGGTTTGACCCTCTTTTCACTAATCTGTTCAATCTCCAGTTTGGAGTTTTACAAGTTCTAAATGCATTAATAATTAAAGTTGAGTCCCCTTCTATATCAATAAAGTCTAATTTTAGTTTTTTGCACAGTAATAATCCTTCAATAAGTGCATAGCCTTCTGCTATATTATTAGAAGCAATCCCTAAATCACCACATTTATATGCTATCATCTTTCCCGTCTCATCATGAATAAAACATCCAAACCCAACCTTACCTGGATTACCTTTTGAGGCTCCATCAAAATTGAGTTTATACCAACCGACAGAAGGTGGTTTCCAAACATAATTACTTCTAAGGTTTTTTTTGTCTATTCCTTGCTGGCCTAAAAAGGGGGAATTTTTAACCCAAACCAAAGTTTCCTTAGACTTTCATCTTCTTGGGTAAACTGCATATCTCTTCTTCCAATAAAGTTATAGTTATTAACAACTTCAACTATGCATGCTTCTATTTTATTTAGAAATTGGGCATGATCTAGTTTCTTATCCTTGAATATTCTCCCATTTCTTTCCTTCCATACTTCCCAAATTAATATGGATGGAGCTATAACCCAAATCTTACCAAACATGCCATAATCCTTCTTTCTAGGCCATTATTTAAGCATATCATCTAAATTATTAGAGAAGGTATTTTCTAGTTTAATTTTTGAGCTAGCCACGTCCAACAGTAGTATGTGAACTGACAATCTATGAAAAGATGGTCAATGGTTTTGCAAGCTTTTTCACAAAGTGCACATCTAGAAGGGCCTTGATAGCCCATTTTCTGGAACCATTCTGCAGTCAAAATTTTATCCTAGGTAGAAGCCCAAGTAAACATGCCTGCTTTTGGTAGGAAATTTTTATTCCAATAGAGATCAATTGAAAGTGTTGTTCTATTAGGGGCCAAATTAGATAAAGTGGCATACCCATCTTTGGTATTGTACTCAACATTTTTGGACTTGGCCCAAATAATTCTATTTTCATTTATAGATGGGTTAATTTTCCTATTCTTTAAATTCTCTTCTAAAGCTTATCTAAATATGCTGGACAATCCCAAGTTATCCAGGGATTTCCAATTCCATCCTAAGGCCGGGTTATTATCTGTTATATCTATATAATCTTTAACGTAGATGCCCCTTATGTTTTTAATAAGATCTATAGCTGGATCATTGTTCATAATAGATTTTAGAGGGGGGAGGGCACCCCAGGAGTCTTCCCAGAATAAAGCATCCCCCCCATTCCCTATATCCTAAGAAATATTATCTGAAATGACATTCCTGCATTCTAAAATAAAGTTCCAGAGTCTTGAGCCATTTGGAGGGAGAATATGTCTAAAGATACTTAAGTTATCATTGCTGTCTAATTATTTGTGTCTAATAATTTTAGTTCATTTAGCTACAGGATCTTTATACATTCTCCACACCAATTTTGCACCTAATGCTATATTCTATTGTTTAGAGTTTTTGATACTCAGACCTCCATCCTCCTTAGGTTTACAAATCTTGTCCCATGCATTCATTGCTAGTTTTTTCTTATCAGTAGAACCTTGCCAAAAAAAGGTCCTAAGTTTTTTGTTAATAGCTCTTTATATTCCTTTAGGGAGACTCATACACATCATTTGGAATGTTGGAATTGTGGATAGAACATATTTAATCATCACTATTTTGTCAGCATTGGAGAGCCATTTCCCTTTCCAAGAATTTTCTTTTGTGTCAATATTTTTCAAAACTCTATCCCAAAGATTAGTTGATCTGTTGCCTTTGTATAGGGGTAGCCCTAAGTATTTGCATGGTAATACTCCTTTGTTAAATTCTAGAATACAATAAATATTCCTTTGAACACTCTCTAAAGTATTAAAAAAGTAAATTTTAGATTTGCCTTTATTGATATTTTGCCCCGAAGCTTTGGAGTATAAATCTAGGATGTTTTTGATGGCTTTGGCTTCTATTAATGTGTCATTCCCAAAAAGAAGGTTATCATTCACAAATTTTTGGTGGGTGTAGGCATCAACTCCTTCAATGATTTTGATGCTTGAGATCAAGTTATCATTCTTAGCCTTAGTTAAGGACCTCCCCAAAGCTTCTGCCATAATTATAAAAAGAAAAGGGGATAAAGGGTCACCTTGTCTAATTCCTTGAGAGATATTGAAGAATCCAACAGGGTTTCCATTTAACAAAATTGACATTTTAGGACCAGAGATGCATTAAAGATTAGATTGATACATTGTTTAGAGAAACCAAAGGATTCTAAGAATTTGCATAGAAATCTCCAGTCTACCTTTTCATATGCTTTCTTGATGTCTAATTTAATAAGCATACCGGGGAAGTGGTTGTGTTGGATTGTATGAATAGCCTCTTGTGCTATGATGACTCCATCAAGAATAGATCTACTAGGAACAAAGCCAGATCGTTCTTCCAAAATTAAGAGGGGGAGTATCTTTTTCAACCTATTTGCAATAATTTTGGTGAGTAGTTTATATATCATGTTGCAAAGGGATATGGGTCTATAATCATCAAAACTCTCAGGTTTTGAATTTTTGGGGATTAAAGCTATAAACATATTATTGATTTCTAGGAGAATTCTACCTGAGTTTCTCATGCCTTCTAAAGCCACAACAACTTTGTCTCCAATAAAGTTCCAACATTGTAGAAAAAAAGAAAGTTGGGAATCCATCTGGTTGAGGGGATTTATCTAGATGGAGGTGGTTCAAAGCATATTCTGCTTCTTCCTTAGTGATTTTTGCATTAAGCATATTAATATGTTCATTAGTTATAATTCTAGGTATGTTATGCAAAATTTCTTGCTGAGCTAATCTATCTAATCCATTTAAGTTATTAAGTATAGTCTCAAAGTGGGCAACAGCTTCTGACACTAGATCTTCAGGTTCTACTACTAATGTTCCATCTTCTTTCTTGATCTTAGAAATTTGATTAAAATTACATTTGGCCTTGGAGCTGTTATGGAAAAATTTAGTATTTCAATCTCCTTCTTCTAACCATATATCCCTTGATCTCTGTTTCTAGTAGGATTTTTCTTTGGCTAGAATGTCCTCATAACTGTATAATAGCTCCTTTTCTTTTGTATATGTCTCAGAGTTCATCCCTTCTCTAACGATTTCTTTTGTTGTGGTCCCACAACCACACTCCCCTTTTTGCCTCTTGGCTTCAGGGGCCCCCCTTTTTCTTTTTTTAGCTTGTCCTTAGGTTTCTTGTCTATCCCGTCTTTCTATTTTTCTATTTTTGGTTAGTTTTCCTTAGTCTTGGGTCTTGTCACAGTTTCACACTTTTGGAGGTCTGAAAGTGCTAAAGGTCCAAAATGGTGAAAGTTTGAAATAGTGGTCATTTTGCCTTGGGCATTTCTGGACCAAAAGGGTTTTTGGGCTTTCGGATGCTGAAAATTAGAGAGGTAAAACTCCTCAAAAGGGAGTCAACATTTCACCATTTCAACCTTTTAGAGGTTTGATACCCCCAAAAGTCTGAAAGGCCGATCGACGGGGAGGCTGATGTCACCTGCCGATTTGCCTATATAAGGTAGAACTGGTTCTTTTAAACGCACTTGTTCACTTTCACCTATCATTTTTTTGGAGCTCTTTGCATGCCTTTGATTCCCACTTGTCTCCTTGGTCTCACCTATTAGTCCTCATCCTCCGCTTTCTTTTGAGGTAGGTTCTTTCTTTCTCTCCCTCTTTGTTGTTATTTTTCATTGTTTAGGTTAGGATTTGCTCTTTTCGTTAGTTTTAGCCATGTTTTTTTGGTCTTCCTTGCTAGTTTAGGGTTTTCATCCATCTGGTCCCATCTTGGGGGTTGTGAAGTTGTCCCCTCTAACCCCCCTGGTGAGTTTGTGGTCAAGCTTGCCAGAAGACTCATTTTCGAGTCTAAAAAAGCTAAACCCTGGTTTCGGCCATAGTGTTTTGGACCTTCACGGTCTGAAACTTTCATTCTCTCAAAAATTCTTGCAAAATCTCCTAAGTGCTATAAGTTTCAACATTTTGGTGTTATCACACACCGAAATATCTCATCACCCAATTCACCAAAACCCGAAGGATCATAGCTTTCAACAATCTTGCGAACACCCAAGTGCATGTTTCAGCATTTCAGTGTTGTTGCACACCGAAACAATTCTTTCTCTGATTCACTAAAACTTGTACAGGTGGGTTTTAACATTAGCAAAACATCTTCTAAGGCATCTTTTTGTCATTTTAGAGGTTTTAGCCTTTGAAGTTTTGACACCTCCGATTCACCAAAAGGCCAAATTGGGGTATTATCAAACAATTTTAAACTCAAGCCTCTTTTTGCATTTTTAGCCTTTTCAGGCCTTTCAGAGGTCACACACCCCCAAAAGTCTAAAAGGTCAAAAAGGCCTTTTAGAGCCCTTCTAAGCTCAATTTGTCAGTGTTATTTTTTTTTTCTAAGTTTTTTTCCTCTCTCCTACAATTCCATGTTGCTGATTCATGTCTTTTTCTCTTTGCAAAAATGGCCAAGAAAGTTGTGGCATCAGCTATGAAATATCAGTTCAAGGGATACCATCTGTCATTGAAAGTGACCAACCTACATGCAGATATCATAGACACTAACATTGGCAGTGTAAGATGGAATGACTACTTGGTAAAGTGTTCCCAACTAGTGGGACAGTCAGAAGATTGCACTTCATTGGTGCATTGCTCCTTAGTGAACGTGATAACTTATCCAATGTCTATCTTGTCTTCAGACTTGATTAACACTCTAGCCAACCACTATGTGCCTGATGAGCGAATGGTGAAGAACACTATGGGTGAAGTGATCTTGGATTTGAGGCCAAATAACATTGAAGATGTCTTCCACCTACCCAAAGGGGTTGATAAGTTCTATAATTTTCATATCAACAAGGGAATGGAATTCTACAATAAGAATGTATCCAAGGCTCATGGCATTGTAAATAACAAGTACATCATGCAGTTCGTGCCTAAGAACATGATGGATATGATTGATATGAGGAGAGTCTATATGTAAGAAGACATCCAAGCCACTATCACAATGATCAGTAGGGTATATAGGTTACCATAATGTATTTAGTTGGAGCCCTAGATGATCTTGCTCATTTAGAAGATAAGGGAAAGATAGATGAGGTTTGATTGCGCTACCATCCTAAGTGATAATTTAGATGAGTAGCTGATCAGAGTGAAAACTAATCCTCATTTCTACATGACATCCTATGTTGTGTACCTACTAGCTGCTAGGGCAGTATACCTAGATCTAACAAAGAATGGTGTTATGGGGGACTTGAACACATGGCCATTCACGATGTATCCTCAATTGATCAGAAAAGAATATTATACACATAATAGTCTATATTTTTGGATTGTCAATGACACATTTAGTTTTTCCATCATACGCTCCATAGAGGGAGATTATGCTAAAAGAATGTCTACTGAAGCTACAACAAAGGTGAAGGCCCTCAGGGAATTCTACATCCAATTTAGAACATTCACATACATTTGAGTGGTGGGATGCACTCTTCCACCAAAGAAGCTACCCAGATACCCTTCTAATAGAGTGGTCCTCCTGGAGAAAGCAAGATAGTTGTTGGATGCTCATGAGAATATAAAGTACAAGAAGAAACACTGTTGGGATTTTCCAATCTCTATAGGCCCCCATTATGTTCTAGATATGAAGATCTGCAAGGCTCTGAATTTTGAATGGGATGAATTCCCTTTACCAACCTATAATTTGATAAGAGCTCAATTTGACCCCATTATGAGTTTGGAGTTGGCACAAGATGCTTTGTCACTGAAGATCCCTCCAAAGGTGAAAGTTGTGGACTCTGAGGATTTCCTAGATCCAATCTACAATTGGGACAAAGTATTCATAAGGGCTATCCTAAATGCTAAGGTAGATAGGGATGAAAATAATGACATTGAGTTCAAAGATAGGCATTCCATCAAGGTTACTAAAGCATGGATCACCCACCCATTTCATATGGAACCTATGCCCATGAAACATCTACTGAAGCAGCCCTCCAAAGAGAAGAGGAAGAAAGGAGAGAAAGTTCTAAAACCATAGTTCAAGGAAGCTGCTCCCCTAAAACTGGAGATGATGTACAGGCATGAAAGTCCTACTGCTTATGGTCTAGCCATTCATTCCAAGAAGGTTAAGACTAAAATGATAGGGAGCATAGTGTGTCTAGATGTGCCTTCTTCTAGTGGTCATGATTCTCCAACTGTAGCAAAGAAAACCAAGTTTAAAATAATAGGACCTAAGCCAATTGGAGTGATCAAAGGCAATGTGTATAAAAGAAAGAAAGGCTCAACACACACAAATGGATAACCTACTAGAGGATGACAAGGATGAATTGGATCAAATACCTCTTAGTAGAAGAAATCACTCTATGAGATTCATGAAAAGAAGGAGAGTTATGGAGGATGATCAAGAGGATTCTGAGGGGGCAACCCAAGGGGAACACATAGATCTAGATCCTCTAGGGGATGATGAATTTGATATCAAGGAATTTGAGGGGATGCATGGTTTCAAGGAGTCAAAACAACAAGTCCCTACTCATTTCACCACTTCTCTTGGTGATACATAAGAGGAACTCCAGCAGAAACCCAAAGAGCAGGTTGAGGAAGAGACTGCTAAAGTGAAAAAGGAAACCACAGAGCTAGATAAGGACTCTTCTATTGGTGTCACTTCTCAGGAAGACACAATTGCACAAGTCCCCTTAGTTTCACATGTAGTTCTACCTCCACCTCCACCTATGCATTCCACTCTACTTCCACCTCCACATCAAACACAACTTACCACTCCGCTTCCACCTCCATTCCAAACCACTCCACTACCTGAGCAGCCTTTTCCTTTCCATGTCCCCATGTGAACTCCATCTCTACCTCAAATACCATCACCCACTCCCTTTGTCACCCCCACTCCACCTCTTTCCCAAGGTGAATCAGTTCCTCAAAGCTTGCAAGGTCTTGAGAAAGAGATAGAGGCAACTAGTGAGGAGAAAGAACAAGAACATGAAGGATCTGAGGAGCTGAAAAATATTGAAGAGACACAGGTTGAGGAAGAGAAGCATGTTTCTGATGATGAGAAAATAGATGAGGGAGAACAAATAGCTGAAGAAGAACAAATAGTTGATGAAGAGCGAGAAACTGAGGAGGGTGAGGTGAACATAATGGATGAAGAGGAAACATATAAAGGAGAAGAGAGACATGAAGAAATGGAGATAGAACATCCAATGACTTCTTCCACTCTTGCAGCTTCATATGAACTGCTAAATGATTTCTCCAATCCCACTTGGTTTACCAAGGAAATTTAGATGAGGGTCAGGGTCTACATAGATGATGAGGCTAACATGGCTACATTAGGGAAAGCCTTCCATCAAATTCCATCTAGCACCCAAGCAAGAACACTATCATATGTGACACAAGATCAAGTGGGTAGATGGAAGGCACAGGTGGATGTTCCCACAATGAATGTCAGTACAAGTGAGATCACTCCTGATGACTATGTGTTGGAGGAGGTAGACTTGGGATAGCCAACCAGAGAGGGGAGAAAAACCTTGGCTACCCTTGGATTAAAAAATACCCTTAGATTCATGGATAAGGATGAGGAGAGAATAAAGGCCTTGATGGAACAAAATGGAGCCATCAAGAGATTCATTCTCAAGAAAGTGGGTCCCATTGACCCTGATAACCCTGAGGCCTCATTATAGGCCATTTTGGAGAAGGGTGAAATACACATAGATATTCCACATTCTTTTGTACAGGCCTGTGTAGTCTAGAAGGAGGATTTTGAGTAGTTTGCAAAGTTATCCCTCAAAAATATTTTGAGGCCTCTAAGAGGCATTTTGGTAGGAATAACCTCCTTGGTTGAAATCATGAGCGAAGAAGACGGCATGGAGGAGAATATTTTGAAATGGCAGAAGATACTAGATGAGCTAAAAATAATAAGGAAGAAACACTTTGAAGTGTTGGTAAAGGTCTATGAAGGCTCAAAGCTGGAAAATTTTGATGAATGGATCCAAGATATAATGGCGGCATTGGCTATCTTTGAAAAAGTTCTCAAAAGGTTAGACAAGAGAAGGGACAACAACATGCTTTTTGTGAAGGAATTGCATAAGTTCTTTGAGGGCCTAGACTTGGATCTATATGATGAGGATGATGAAAAAACCATGCACTTAGTAAACACCATTTTCAATCAGTACTTGGCTATATTTCGGGGAGTCAAGACAAAGGAGGACCTTCAATAGATGTTTTATCAGAAGGAAGAGATCTAGAAAATGTTGTCTCAGGAAGAAGAAATACAAAATTTTGCAAAGGAATTGGTTGCCTTCCAAAATAGATAGCAAGAAATCCTCGAGGGGTTCAAGATGCCTGATTTTGAAGAAGTACTAGAGATTGTGGAGAGATTTTGAAAAGAACATCTAGAAGTACTCCCCAATCAGTAAGAAGCCAGTCTAGAGATAGCCAAATTTTATATAGAGAAAGGCATTTTTTTGTACTTAACCAATTTTGCAGAGCCTATTTTTTGACCTTTAGGCCTCCGAAAGTTTGAAGTCTGAAATGGGGAATGAAGGACTTGACACTTAGTCATTTTTGGGGCTTGGTTTTTTCGGACCAACTATCAAGATTTGGGCATTTTTTGGCACGTCTGAAGTTTAACTCCAGTTATCTTAGAGTTCATTTTCCAGTCAACTGGGCTTCTTTTGGGGGTCATTTTTGCATGATTTTTGGATCTCTTCCAGTTGAGTCCACGTGGAGAAGCCACAACCAAGGATCAAGGGTAGAAATGTGAAGTTTATCAAGAGCATGCATGAGTTCCAGCTCCATTTTTGAGATTTTTAATGCATGATTTACTCAAAGTTTTTTAATGCATGAGGTTTAACGGTGTGCTAGGGTAGTTAAGTTAAGCTTTAGAAGTAGTTTCCTTTATGTAATCTCTAGTTTAGTTTCATTTTAAAGTTTTAGAGGCAGCCAAAACCTAGCTGCGAAAATAAGAGTAGGGATCTATAAATTGTAATAAAATGATGTAATGAAGGTTGGTTTGATCATTAATACAATACATACAATTGGTGCTTCATTCATGGTGTGATTTTTCTACTATCTATGCAAAATTTGTGAATGTATGATTTTCTGATTCTTTATTTCAAAGAGCCAATTGATTGTTTGATGATTTCAAGTTTGTGATTATTAGTTCGGTGTTTGCTGGTATTACATTACTGTGTTGTGATGAATTTTTGAGAAGATTATTCTTTTGGTGCTTTTAAGATTAACTTGTCTCACATGTGCGCACATGTATGGTGGCTTCATGATCTAATGAGTTTTGGCTTTGTGGGTTTCTTCATCTTCTTGGTCTTTTAATTTGCATAGTGGTGTGATGCTAGTTTATGTCCATTAGTTTCTTTTCGGAAAGTTCTTTCAAATTATTGTTACCCTACTACTTCTTACCCTCTTTGCAAATCATTTTTAGTAGATTAATTAGATTAATGTTTCTTTTTTCTAAATCTAAAAATCCAAAATGAAATATTGTGGTACTCTAAAGTTTGTTTTACAATTTTCCTTGAGAGTAGAACTAGCAAAGGCCTCCTTGTTAACAGATTGACATTTGTCTTCCATTGAGCTATCCAAGTGGTTGAGACCCAGCCAGAAGGAACCTTGAGATTGATTCCATCAATCTTCCAAGAGGGGAATTTACTCTCGTAAATTCCTAGCCATTGTCTTCATGTAAAAAAGATGCTCAATAGAAGTGGCGCTAGGAGGGCCCTCAAAAGGGAAACCCCAGAATATCAGATCATTCTCTCCCAAAAGGTTTGAACAAGTCATCAAATCTTCACCAAACAAAGGGGAATTCCTTAAACTTAGAGAAGTTCACAACCCTCACAGAAATAGAACAAAGTGTGGAGAGGATACTTTAGATCATCCTAATCTTCCTCCATTTCCAACCATTGCTGTCCCACCTGTTGCTCCTCCACCACCAACTCCAATGGCATTTTTCTCAAATGATCAAAGATCTCCATTGGACATACAAGGATAGCTCCATCAGCTTCCCAAGAACCTTGAGAAATTTTTCCCATGTTTCATCTATGGAGAATCCAGGACAGCGGAAGAACACGTTCGCGGATTCAATGAATTGTGAAATCGTAAGGAGAATTCTCATCAAGATGTCATGTGCCACCTTTTCCCCTACACACTGGGGGAATTCGCATATAATTGGTATCTAAACTTGACATGAGGATCCATTGCCACATGGGAAGAATTTGAATTAAATTTTTTTAATCAATTCAAGTTGTATGTGGATCCGACAACTCTTCATCACCAATTCATCTCGGTGAGAAATGACCTCAATGAATCAATTGCTATGTTCAATCATCATTTTCATAAGATGTACTAGAAGCTTGAGGCTCCTTATTTTGTACTAGTTGGGTCTACTATACAAGTGTACTTGCATGCCTTAGATCCATTAATGTCCATATTTTGGAAAAGGCTGCCCCCATGTAACATAGACACTCTAGAAAAGGTATGTGATGAGGCTATCATGTTTACCCAACAGATGGATCCACAAGTAGGTGGAAATTATGGTATTCCACCAACATTAGGGAACACTTCTATGACTAGTCCATTTGTAGTGAACAATCAATTTCCAGTGCAACACACCCCAAGGATCAATCCAGTGCCTGCTCCATACATTGCTCCCCACCACTTGCCATCACATACCCAGGGTATGATACACATAAGGCTGCCTTCTATGAATAGAAGGCTGCTATCCCAAATGAGCTAGACCACGCTTTAGTAAACAAATTGGATGCCATGAATAAGACATTTTCCTAGTGTACTGAGGAAATTACCCAGATGAAGCTCAACCCATCTCAAAACTAGGGGAACTACCAACGTCAGATTGCTGCCCAAAATACCTACCCACAAAATTAGAATCATAATTATGGAAATTACAACAACAACAACAATAACAACAATGGTGGAGGTTATGGGAACACTTCTCAAGATAAGAAGTTTGGACAACAATGAACAAATAGAACATGGAACACATGTCCAAATAACGGTAGCATACCCTCAGATAATGCCAATGCCTTCAACTCATCATAGGTCAATTTTACCCAAGGCCCCAACATGCATCAACCAGATAATGAGTTTAGAGGTGGATTTGACAATCAACAAGTCCAAGATCTTGAAAGTTATGAGACCCACTTTAGTTCTATGGTCTTTGATTCATATGATCCAAGTATGGGTGGGACTCTCGTCAACAACATAGCAGAAGAAGAGTTTGTCTTCCCTTTCAATCAAGAAAGTCAGCTGGAGTACTCCGAGGTCCACACTTTTCAGAACAATAATAGAAACACCTATAATCTGAGGAGAAGAAGAGAGCCTCTGACTGATGGCATTCCCTTAGGGATGTAGCCCACTCCACCTAATCCATGGGCTAGCAATACTCCCATGCCCTTGAGAGGTCCTAGTGCCACTATTGCTCTGGCAATGCAACGTCAACCTACTTTGTTGAAAAATCCAGTCTGGGCCAATGAGAAGTATAGCGCAGTGGAGGAACTAAAGAAAGTTAGAACTAACATGTCAATGTATGACATGTTGCAAAGTTGTCCCACTTAAAGAGAAGCCCTCTTGAAGTCACTAGATCATTCCAAATCAGCCTCGTCTAGCAATAACACTAGAAATGTATCTAACATGAATACGACAGAGGTGATGGTGACTATGTTCAAAGATAGGGTAGAAGTACCCCCATTCTTACTTAGCTTCAAGATCTTTAGAAAGAACTTGCATAACTATCTAATTGACTTAGGGGCTTCATGTAATGTGATGCCATTATCCATATGCCAAAGGTTAGGGATGAACCCTCAACCAACTAACATGGTAGTGATCCAACTTGACAAAACATAGGTCAAAGTCATTGGAGTCTTGAAGGATACACACATAGAATTGACAGCTAACCCCAGAATCCAAGATTGCATTGAAATTCATGTGGTGGACATCCCAAAAACATATGGCATGCTACTCAGAAAAGAATGGACCTGATCTTTGAGAGGATAGTTATCCACCGACTTTACTCAACTTTGGCTGCCATGGAAGGGGCTCAATAACTAGATCAAGATTGATGCATAGCCTAAGCTCAAACAAATGATAACTAAGTACAATGGCCCAAATGAAGTCTTGCTCTCACAAGCTAATCTAGGAGTGTATCATTTTGACAAAGCATTCACATTCCACCTCAAAGAAGAAGAGAGCTCGAACGATAGCCTCGTGCAAGGGTTAGTAAGTACCCAGATTCTTGAGGATATTCTCATACAATTCATAGGTGGTATGATGAAAAATATGAGGCATCTTGGCCAAGACGCTGACCCAAACATACTGATGTTACTAGGGTATTGTAGTCTCCATCAGACAAACCACTCAGAGTTTACATGCCAAGACTGCCAAGAGGCGGTGGCCAAGGTAATAAGCCAAATGTCTGATGTGTCCAAATATACAAAAGATATAATGAAACATTCAAGTGAGGATAGATCTCCCCTTTGTGAGGAAACCTAGGTTCCCACAGCTAAATGCTTTATACAAGAGGAATGGAGCTCTTCTGATGATGGTTTCCTACTCCCATGCCATGAAGTTTGGCGCAATGCCAAGGCAAAACAAAAGATGAAATGGGTTCCCCTTTCTAGAAGAGAATACTTAGACGAAGAGAATTTGGAGGGCCCAACTATAGAAGACCTATCACCACCCAAAGTTCCCATTGAATTCTAGGTCAATGCACATCCACCCAAGGTGACTTAAGAAGCCCAAATTAAATTAGCTTCCAATAGGAATCATCCTATCTAGAAACTTAGGCTCGATGGCTCCAAGTGTAAACAAGGAGCAAGGGCTAGAATTGAATTGGTCAACCCTCATGGGGGTTCATATTATGCTACCTATTGGCTACAATTTTACTACACCAACAATGTTGCTGAGTATGAGGCTCTAGTTTGGGGTCTTCTCTTGGTACATGAGAAGAAAGTGAAAGCATTAGTTGTTGAGGGTGACTCATAGTTGATAGTTCGGCAGATACAGAGCTAGTATTCCTGCATTGACAAGTGATTGGCCTCCCATCGCAATCGTATCTAGGATCTAATCAAAGATTTTGAAGCCTTTAACATCTGAAGTGTCCCACAAAGAAAGAATATAGTTGCTAATGCCTTGGCAGTGTCGAAAAGCTCTTTGCAACCATTGGAAAACATAAATTGAAGAAATTATCTATGCAACTAGTGGCTGTACCAGTTGTCATTGACAATATCAAGAATTTCTATGTATTCCAAGATGATCAACACATATTGGAATATATCATGAATGCCAGATTATTTGATAAACAAAGCATTGATGAAGAAGAAGATGAAATAGAAGAGTCATATGACTTGGGGATCTTAAATTTGAAGACCAACTCCATTCTGAAAGGAATGGTAGCTCTAGAAAGGATTTTTGATAAAGATGAACATGCTCGGGAAAGAGGAAAAACACCAGTAGTAGGCGCTCATGATTGCGAGCTTTACAACTTGGGTACACAGCTTGAACCCAAGGAAGTTTGTATTGGTAAAGTGGGTACACCTAAAGAAAAGAAGCAGATGATCAAGCTACTCAATGAGTATAAAGATGTCATAGCATGGAGCTATGAAGATTTGAAAACCTATGATCCCAACGTTATCATCCACAACATCCCTTTGAACCCAAATGCTAAACCCTTTCACCAAAGACAAAGGCCAGTGAATCTTGTGATTGAACTAGTGATCCAAAATGAGGTAAAAAAGTTTCTTAATGCCAAGATTATTTTCCATATCCGACATTCAACTTGGGTAGCCAACCTCATCCCTGTGAGGAAGAAGACTAGAGAGGTTCGACTCTGTGTGGATTTTAGGAACTTGAACAGGTATTCTCAAAAGGAGAATTATCCATTGCCATCCCTTGACAAAGTTTTGCAGGTGGTTAATGGCTCCCAAATGATGTCTTTTCTGGATGGCTACTCTGGGTACAACCAAGTCATGGTGAAGGAAGAAGACCGTTTGAAAACAACCTTCACAATGAAATGGAGAACATTTTCTTACCATCATATGCTGGTTGGTTTGATCAACGTGAGAGCCACTTTCCAATGAGCTATGGATGAAGCATTCAAAGGCCTAGTCAACAAATGCATTTTCATCTATATGGATGATCTCATAGTTTTCTCTAGGAACCGTACATACCACATTGAAGATCTACAAAAGGTCCTAAAAAGGTGTCGACGTTACATAATCTCACTAAATCCTAAGAAGTGCATCTTTGGGGTGACTCAAGGAAAACTTCTCAGGCACATCATATCTGAAATAGGCATCTCAATTGACCCTGAGAGAGTCGAGTCTATTCTCAAATTGGTTCCCCCGAATAGCAAAAAGGAGTTGAAATCATTCTTTGGGAAAATCAATTTCATTAGAAAATTCATTAGTGGATTTGTAGAGATAGTGTATCCATTGAATGATATGTTAAAGAAAGATGCTAAGATTGATGGAAAACTCTGACTAAAGAAGCCTTCAAATAAATCAAGACATCCATTACCATTGCTCCAGTTCTGGTCAGCCCCGATTATCTTCTACCATTTAAAGTCTACTCCTTTGGATCAGAACACTCATGTGCAAGAATCCTCACACAAAAGAAGGAAGGAGAAGACAAACGACCAATAGATTTCATGAGTTGTCCTCTGAAGAATGCAGAACTCAGGCACCCAAATTTGGAAAAAAAATCTTTTCCCTTGGTTAAGGCTGTCAAGAAATTCAGACACTACATCCTTTAGAATAAGGTCATTATCATTGTTTTGGATCCAAGAGTCAAGTCCTTGCTGATGCAAAATGAATTGGGAGAAAGGAGAGGAAAGTGGATGGCTATACTTCAATAGTTTGACATCGAGATCCAACCAATGAAATTAGTAAGAGGTCAAGGTCTTACCTAGATGATGGTGGAAACTGAGCAAGGTTTGGTGTGCCAAGTGTACACCAATGAAGGAGTGGTCACTGATGTCTGGTATCAAGACATAGTTTACTATTTGTTGCAAAATTGTTGCCTGAAAGGATTGAATGGTTCATAGAGGAGAGCATTGAAGAATAAGAGCAGTTTATACATGTTGAAAAATGGGAAGCTCTATAAGCACAACTACGATGGCCTCTATCTACGTTGTTTGGATTGGACTGAAGCTGCGAAGGTCCTCACAAAATTTCATGATAAATATGGTACTGGGCATGGATCAGCGAAAGCCATGATCCATCAAATAGTGAGATCTAGCTATTATTGGCCAAATTTTTTCAAAGACACTCATGTTCACGTGTGCTCTTGTCATGTTTTCCAGACTAGCGCCATCCGAGAAAGACATCTAACAATGCCCCTACAACCAGTTTATGAAATGCACCCATTTTCCCAGTGGGGGTTGGATTTTGTGGGAATGATCAATCCTCCATCCTCTGTAGGGCACCAATACATCTTGACTACAACCAATTACTGCACACACTGGATAGAAGCATAGGTTATGAAGAATTGTACTACTGAGGTGATAATTAAGTTTCTAGAAGAGTTTATCATCACGAGGTTTGGTATGCCTTTCTTTTTGATATGTGACAATGCTCCATATTTCTCTTCTGCATCTCTCATTCAATGGGCCTTTGAGAACTAGGTAATTCTCAAATTCTCATCCAATTACTATCCGCAAGGGAATGGAGTTGCTAAATCAACGAATAAGAACTTAACCATGGTAATCAAACACCTCTTGGATGATAATCCTAGAGACTGGCACACTTAGTTGAAATATGCTCTATGGACGGATCTCACGAGAATCAAGAATGCCTTGGGGACCTCTCCCTATCAGCTGGTCTATGGTCTACAACCCATTTTTTCGATGAACCTAAAAATACCAATTTTGAGATTTATGGATCAATACATTGGGGCTAAGGATTGGGTTTAGATTTGTCTCATGAACTTAGTGGACCTTGAAGAGAAAAGAACCATGGCTTTAGAACATGTGGCCAAACACCAAGCTATTGTCAAGCTTTGGTTTGACATAAGAGAAACCATAAAAGCCTTCAAAATCTCTGATTTGGTTCTAATGTGGGACAAAGCTAAAGAAAAACCAGGTAGTCACACCAAATTTCAACGTTTGTGGATAGGCCCTTTCCAGATCATAGAGATCCTGGGAGAAAATACCTTTCAGATTAGTTCTCTTGATGGAGGATGGGTCCCATTGCCAGTCAACAACCAGTTTCTGAAGGACTATTTTGGGTCTTGACTGGCGCCTTGTATGATATTGTATATTCTTGTACTTTAGGGCCCGTTTGGTAGCGGACCATTTCCAGCATTTGCCTGGAATTGGCATTTGTTATTGCCCATTTCGTCGAATCCTTAGTTTGGCAGTGCAATATGAAAATGGAATATGAATGTGTTAATGCTCATTTTGGTTCAAAATGAGCATTAACATCTTCCATCTGAAAAGGTGGAATTGGAATTTGAAATTGGAATTTGAATGGAGGGAAAACAAATTTTTAAATTTCTCATGTCTACACTTAATTTTTTCATTTTTTATTTGTGTGTGGAGGGATTTAATTTTTTTTTTTATTGGGTGGTTTGTAACTTTTTTTTATTCAATTTTTTTCAAAAAAAATTCAAATTTTTGTTGAATTTTTTTTCAAAGTTTTTTTCCAATTTTTTGACAAATTTTTTTGTCGATTTTTTTTCAAATTTTTTTTAAAAAAAATTGATTTTTTATTTTTTTGAAATTTTTTTTCAAATTTTTTGTCAAATTTTGGTTGCAATGACTATAAATTGGTTGCCTGCCACCAACTTTGGCTGCCTAAAATAGTCTGTGATTCCATTTTAAATTTAATTCAATTAATAAAAATGAATGATTAAATTCAAAAATATTAAAACAATTCAAAAAAATAAAAATAAAAATTATACTCAAATTCCAATTCGAGTTTCAAAAAGTGGAACCAAACGGTCCAAACATAATCCCAAAATGAAAAACCGGATTATCAAATCCATGATTTGACTATTTCCAGCATTTGATCAAATCCATCATTTCCTAATTCCCTCTACCAAATGGGCCCTTAGTGTCTTTTCTTTTGTTTTCTTGCTGTCTTGTCATCCACGTCTTTTCATTGGGTCTTTGTTTGCAGGGGGTAGATGCTTCTTGAGATTAATGTTTCGCACTAGGTAGTCCAGGCAAGAGATAAGGGTTTTCCATTGTCAAAACTCTTTGATATGGTTTTGTCTTGCAGTGAGTTAGATACAGTGATTGGAACTAAGACATTTTATTTTTAGACTTCTCAAAAGAGTTCATCAGAATGAACCATCCTCAACACTAACACACATTTTAAAAAGGGATCTCGAGTCATGAGCCTCTTATGATAGGATTTCGGTCAGAGTCAGGAAATGTCCATGGTCACGAAGGAAGTCGGGAGTCAGAACCCTATCCTAACTGGAACACAGACTAAAAGAAAAGAGAAAGAAAGAAAAAAGGAGGAATGCATAAAGATGAGATTAATAGAAAAACACTCAAAGCCATGGTAGCACAGTTTAAGCATTGCCCCAGCTTCAAAAAAAAAAGAGAGAAAAGGGAGCAAAGAAACAATTATCTAATGAAAGCCACGAGGAATATCAAAGTAGTAGATGTTGAACAAAATCAAAAGAAAATTATTCAGAACACAGTGGTTCAAGGAATCAGTTTTAAAGCTAACAAATATCAAGTCTAAGAGCCCTCCAAAGGAGTTTAAAACTTCTAACAAGCTTGTCTACAGTAGGGGAAGGGTGATTTTAGAAACCTCTATCAGGGCTATAAACGCCTGCTTGGTAGTAGAACAAGGTTAAATTGACTCATGACAGACTTCGAATTGGTGAGCAGTGATCTGGCGATGATTGGTTGATGATCGACAAAGGCTTATGATGAAGGATTTCTAGAAAATTTGAACACACACGATCACACTCTGGATGTTGATGTTATGATGTTCTTAATCTTGATGATGATGAGATAATCACTCTGGCTGAAGATCTAGTGCTTGGCTCACTATAGGATGGGATTTTTTCAAAGCAGAATGGCTCAGGGAAACTTAGGTTATTTCCCTTTCTTTTGTTGGGGCTATTTGTTGTGGTCCCACAACCACACTCCTCTTTTTGCCTCTTGGCTTTAGGGGCCCCCTTTTTCTTTTTTTAGCTTATCCTTAGGTTTCTTGTCTGTCTTGTCTTTCTATTTTTCTATTTTTGGTTAATTTTTCTTAGTCTTGGGTCTTGTCACACTTTCAGAGGTCTAAAAGTGCAAAAGTTTAGAAATGGCAAAAGTTTGAAACAACGGTCATTTTGCCTTGGGCATTTTTGGACCAAAAGGGTTTTTGGGCTTTCAGATGCCAAAAAGTAGGGAGGTCTGACTCTCCAAAAAGGAGTTAGCCTTTTGGCATTTCAACCTTTCAAAGGTCCAATACCCCCGAAAGTCCAAAAGGTTGATCGATGGGGAGGCTGACATCACCTACCGATTTGCCTATATAAGTTGGAACTGGTTCTTTTAAATGCACTTGTTCACTTTTGCCTTTCATTTTCTCAGAGCTCTTTGCATGCCTTTGCTTCCTGCTTGTCATCTCAATCTTGCCCATCAGTCCTCCTCCTTTTCTTTCTTTTGAGGTAGGTTCTTTCTTTCTCTCCCTCTTTGCTATTATTTTTCATTGTTTAGGTTAAGGTTTCCTCATTTCGTCAGATTTAGCCAGGTTTTTCTAGTCTTCCTTGCTAGTTTAGGGTTTTCATCCATCTAGTCCCATCTCGGGGGTTGTGAGGTTGTCCCCTCTAATCCCCTTGGTGATTTTGTAGTCAAGCTTTTTGTTAGACTCATTTTTGAGTCTGACAAAGCTAAACCCTAGTTTCGGCCATAGTGTTTCAGACCTTCGCGGTCCAAAACTTTCAGATTCTCAAACCTTCTCACAAAATCTCCTAGGTGCTCTAAGTTTCGGTGTTGTCACACATTGAAATATCTCATCACCTGATTCACCAAAACCTAGAGGATCGTAGCTTTTAGCAATCTCACAAACACCCAAGTTCATGTTTCAGTGTTTCAGTGTTGTCACACACCGAAACAATTCTTTCTCCGATTCGCCAAAACTTGTACGGGTGGGTTTTAACATTATCAAAACATCTTCTAAGGCATCTTTTTGGCATTTCAGAGGTTTCAGCCTTCAAATTTTTAACACCTCCAGTTCACTGAAAGGCTGAATTGGGGTATTATCAAGCAGTTTTAAACTCAAGCCTCTTTTCGCATTTTTGGCACTTTTGGGCCTTTCGGAAGTCACACACCCCCGAAAGTCCGAAAGGTCAAAAAGGCCTTTTAGAGCCCTTTTGAGCTTAATTTTTTAGTGTTCTTTGTTTTTTCTAAGTTTTTTCCTCTCTCCTATAATTCCATGTTGTTGATTCATGTCTTTTTCTCTTTGCAGAAATGGCCGAGAAAGTTGTGGCATCAACTATGAAATATCAGTTCAAGGGATACCATTCACTGTTGAAAGTTACCAACCTACATGTAGATATCATAGACACTAACATTAGCAGTGGAAAATGGAATGAATACTTGGTAAAGTGTGCCCAACCTATGGGATGGTCAAAATATTGCACTTCATTGGTGCACTACTCCTTGGTGAATGCAGCAGGTCATCCAGTGTCCATCTTATCTTCGGACTTGATTAACACTCTAGCCAGCCACTATGTTCCTAATGAGAAAATGGTGAAGAATAGTGTGGGTGAAGTGGTCTTGGATTTGAGGCCAAATAACATTGAAGATGTCTTCCACCTACCTAAAGGGGTCAATAAGTTCTATAATTTTCATATCAAAAAGGGAATGGAATTCTATAAGGATGTGTCTAGGGTTCATGGCATTGTAAATAATGAGTACCTCATGCAACCCATGCCTCAGAACAAGCTAGATAGGATTGATATGTGGAGAGGCTATATGTAGGAAGACATCCAAGCTACTATCACAATGATCACTAGGGTGTATGGGTTACCAAAATGTATTCAGTTGGAGCCCTGGATGATCTTGCTCATTCAGAAGATAAGGGAAAGATAGGTGAGGTTTGATTGGGCCACCATCTTGAGTGACAATTTAGGTGAGCAGCTAATCAGAGTGAAAAATGATCCTCATTTCCACATGACATCCTATGTTGTGTACCTACTGGCTGCTAGGGCAGGATACCTAGGTCTAACAAAGAATGGTGTTATGGGGGACTTAAACACATGGACATTCATGATGTATCCTTAATTGATCAGAAAAGAATACTATACACATAACAGTCCAGATTTTTGGATTGCCAATGATGCATTTGTCTTTGCCATAATATGCTCAATAGAGGGAGATTACGCTAAAAGAATGTCTACTGAAGCTGAAGCAAAGGTGAAGGCCCTCGAGGCATTCTACATCCAATTCAGAACATTCACATACATTTGAGTGTCAATATGCACTCTTCCACCAAAGAAGCTACCCAGATACCCTTCGAACAGAGTGGTCCTCCTGGAGATAGCAAGACAACTATCAGATGCTCATGAGCATATAAAGCACTAGAATAAATACTATTGGGATTTTCCAATCTCTATAGGCCCCTATTGTGATCTAGATATGAAGATCTACAAGGCTCTAACTTTTGAATGGGATGAATTCCCTTTACCAACCTACAATTTGATAAGAGCTCAGTTTGACCCCATCAGTACTTTCAGCCACATAATGGGGAGACATTATATCCATGAGCCCCACATTGAAGATCATTGGATGAACTATGTGGATGACTAAGAGGTGAGAATCCATGACTATTGCCAGATGAGTTTGGAGTTGGCACAAGATGCTTTGTTGCCAAATATCCCTCCAAAGGTGAAAGTTGTGGACTCTGAGGATGTCCTAGATCTGATCTACAATCAGGACAAAGTATTCAAAAGGGCTATCCTAAATGCTAAGGTAGATAGGGATGAAAATGATGACATTGAATTCAAAGCTAGGCATGTCATCAAGGTTACTAAAGTGTGGATCACCCACCCATTTCATATGGAACATGTTCTGATGAAATAGCTACAGGAGCAGCCCTCCAAAGGGAAGAAGAAGAAAGGAGAGAAAGTTCTAAAACCACAATTCAAGGAAGTTGCTCCCCTAAAACTAGAGATGATGTACATACATGAGTGTCCTATTGCTTATGGTCTAGCCACTCATTCCAAGAAGGTTAAGACTAAAATGACAGGGAGAATAGTGCCTCCAGATGTGCCTTCTTCCAGTGGTCATGATTCTCCAAACATAGCAAAGAAAACTAAGTTTAAAGTAATAGGACCTAAGATGGCTAGACTGATCAAAGGAAATGTGTATAAAAGAAAGAAAGGATCAATGCCTACACAAATGGATACCCTACTAGAGGATGAAGAGGATGAATTGGATCAAATACCTCTTAGTAGAAGAACCTTTTGTGTGGGATTCATGAAAAGAAGGAGAGTTATGGAGGATGATCAGGAGGATGCTAAGGGGGCAACCCAAGGGGAACCCATAGATCTAGATCCTCTAGGGGATGATGAATTTGATATTAGGGACTTTGAGGGGCTGCATGGTTTCAAGGAGTTATAACAACAAGTCCCTACTCAGTTCATATCTTCTCTTGGTGATATAGAAGAGGAACTCTAGCAGAAATTCCAAGAGTAGGTTGAGGAAGAGACTCTAAAGTGCAAAAGGAAACCACAGAGCCAGATAAGGAATCTTCTATTGGTGTCACTTTTGAGGAAGACACAACTACACAAGTCCCCTTAGTTTCACATGTAGTTCCACCTCTAGCTCTGCCTATGCATTGCACTCCACTTCCACCTCCACATCAAACACCACTTACCACTCCACTTCTACCTCCATTTCAAACCACTCTGCTACCTCAAGAGCCTCTGCCTTTCCATGTCCCTATGCCAACTCTACCACCACCTCAAATTCCTTCACCCACTCCCTTTGACACCCCCACTCCACCCGTTGTCCATGATGAATTAGTGCCTCAAAGCTTGCAAGAGTCTGAGAAAGAGATAGAGGTAGCTAGTGAGGAGAAAGAACAAGAACATGAAGGATATGAGGAGCCAAAAAATACAAAAGAGCCATAGGTTGAGGGAGAGAAGTAGGTTGTTGATGATGAGAAAAAAGATGAGGGAGAAAAAAATAACTGAAGAAGAAAAAACAACTGATGAAGAGCGAGTAGCCGAGGAGGGTGAGTTGAACACAATGGATGAAGAGGAAACAAATAAAGGAGAAGAGAGTCATGAAGAAATGGAGATAGAACATCCAAAAAATTCTTCCACTCTTGCAACTCTGTATGAACCACTGAATGCTTTCTCCAAGCCCACCTAGTTTACCAAGGAAATTTAGCTAAGGGTCAGGGTCTACATAGATGATGAGGCCAACATGGCTGCATTAGGACAAGCCTTCCATCAAATTCCATCTATTACCCAAGTAAGAACATTGTCATATGTGACACAAGATCAAGTGGGTAGATGGAAGGCATAGGTGGTTGTTCCCACAATGAATGTTAGTACAGGTGAGATCACTCTTGATGACTATGTGTTGGAGGAGGTAGACTTGGGGGATCCGACCAGACAGGGGAGAAAAACCTTGGCTACCCTTAGATTAAAACATGCCCTTGGATTTATGGATAAGGATGAGGAGAGAATAAAGGCCTTGATGGAACAAAATGAGTCCATGAAGAGATTCATTCTCAAGATAGCGGGTCCCATTGACCTTGATAGCCTTGAAGCCTCATCACAGGCCATTTTGGAGAAGAAGGGTGAAATAAACACAAATATTTGACATTCTTTTGTATAGGCCTATGTAGACTAGAAGGAGGATTTTGAGTAGTTTGCAAAGTTATCCCTCAAAAAGATTCTGAGGCCTCTTAGAGGCATTTTGGCTTTAATAACCTCCTTGGTTGAAATCATGAGTGAAGAAGATGGCATGGAGGAGAAGATTTTGAAATGGCAAAAGATACTAGATGAGCTAACAATAATAAGGAAGCATCACTTCCAAGTGTTGGTAAAGGTCTATGAAGGATCAGAGCTAGAAAATTTTGATTAGTGGATCTAGGATATATTGGTAGCATTGGCTATCTTTGAATAAGTTCTCAAAAGGTTAGACAAGAGAAGGGACAACAACATGCTTTTTGTGAAGGAATTCCATAAGTTTTTTGAGGGTTTGGACTTGGATCTGTATGACGAGGATGATGAAAAAACCATGCACTTAGTAAATGCCATCGTCGATCAATACTTGGCTATATTTCAGGGAGTCAAGACAAAGGAGGACCTTCAATAGATGTTTTATCAGGAGGAAGAGATCCAGAAAATGTTGACTTGGGAAGAAGAAATACAAACTTTTGCAAAGGAATTGGTTGCCTTCTAAAATAGACAGCAAGAAATCCTTGAGGGGGTCAAGATGCCCAATTTTGAAGAAGTAGAGGAGATTGTGGAGAGGTTTCAGAAAGCATATCTAGAAGTGGTCCCCAGTCAGTAAGCATCCAGTCCAGAGATAGCCAAATTTTATATAGAGAAAGGCAATTTTTTGTACTTAACCAATTTTGCAGAGCCTATTTTTCAGCCTTTCAGCCCTGGAGGATTTTCAGCCTCTGAAAGTCTGAAGTTTGAAATGGGGAATGAAGGACTTGACACTTGGTCATTTTTGGGGCTTGGTTTTTTCAGACCAACTCTCAAGATTTGGGCATTTTTTGGCACGTTTGAAGTTTAACTCCAGTTATCTTAGAGTTCATTTTCTAGTCAATTGGGCTTCTTTTGGGGGTTGTTTCTACATGATTTTGGGATCTCTTCGAATTGATTCCACATGGAGAAGCCACAACCAAGGATCAAGGGTAGAAACATGAAGTTTATCAAGAGCATGCATGAGTTCCAGCTCCATTTTTGAGATTTCTAATGCATGATTTACTCAAAGTTTTGTAATGCATGAGGTTTAATGTCATGCTAGGGCAGTTTAGTTAAGCTTTAGAAGTATTTTAATTTATGTAATCTCTAGTTTAG
Source organism: Chamaecyparis obtusa (assembly GCA_027943335.1). Lineage (NCBI taxonomy): Eukaryota > Viridiplantae > Streptophyta > Pinopsida > Cupressales > Cupressaceae > Chamaecyparis > Chamaecyparis obtusa. Next base: position 1,760,091 of record BSBK01000633.1, on the reverse strand, counting down.
TTTCATTTTCAAGTTTTAGAGGCAGCCAAACTCTAGCTACGAAAATAAGAGTGAGGCTCTATAAATTGTAATAAAATGATGTAATGAAGGTTAGTTTGATCATTAATACAATACATAGAATTGATGCTTCATTCATGGTGTGATTTTTCTACTATCTATTTGAAATTTTTGAATGTGTGATTTTCTCATTCTTTATTTCCAAGAGCCAATTGATTGTTTGATGATTTCAAGTCTGTGATTATTAGTTCGGTGTTTTCTGGTATTACATTGTTGTGTTGTGACAAATTTTTGAGAAGATTATTCTTTTGGTGCTTTAAGATTAACTTGTCTCACATGTGTGCACATCTATGGTGGCTTCATGATCTGATGAGTTTTGGCTTATCATACATCTATGTTTGTTTCGTTCCACTGATGATTGCATCCATATAGCTGAAGATTGTGATATGATTTGATCTCTACTTTGTGGGTTTCTTCATCTTCTCAGTCTTTTAATTTGCATAGTGGTGTGATGCTAGTTTATGTCCATTAGTTTCTTTTCATCAAGTTCTTTCAAATTCTTGTTACCCTACTACTTCTTACCCTCTTTACAAATCATTTTTAGTAGATTAATTAGATTAATGTTGCTTTGTTATAAATCTGAAAATCCAAAAAGAAATATTCTGGTACTCTAAAGTTTTTTTATAGTTTTCCTTGAGAGAAGAACTAGCAAAGGCCTTCTTGTTAACATATTCACATTTTTCTTCTATTGAGCAATCCAAGCGGTTGAGACCCATCCAGAAGGAACCTTGAGATTGATTCCATCAATCTTCCAAGAGGGGAATTTTCTCTCATAATTTCCTAGCCGTTGTCTTCTTGTAAAAATGAAGCTCAACATCTTCATTGAGATTTTCTATTTCTGCCTCAAGCTTGATTTTGGTATCAAAATATTACCAAAATGTACTTTGTTCCATTCAATAAGCCGATGCTTTATGTGTTTAAGTTTTGAGTTTAAAATAAAGGTTTTGGAACCTTTGAAACTTTTTTCATTCCACCATTCCTCAATCCTAAGCAAACATTCCTCATCTTTTAACCACTTTTTTTCAAATTTGAAGGGGTTCTTTTTAGGTACTACATCTTCTTCTAAAATTAGGCTTATTGGAAAATGGTTAGACCTAGATTGTGCAATAATATTAGATTTAAGGCTTTGATTGAGTCTAGCTAGGTTGCCTATGTAAAAAAACCTTTCCAATTTTTCTGATTTATATTTAGTATCTATTCTTTTATTTGACCATGTAAAAGTGCCATTGTCTGTAGGGATATCCATGCCATTAATAGATTGAATTTATTCTTTGAATTCAGTTATTGTTTGGGTTATTTTTGTGGAGCCACCTTGATTCTCTCTAATATCTAGAATTGCGTTAAAATCCTCGCCTAAAAAAAGATTTTGATTTGGTAAGATGTTAACAAAGTTCTCTATTTATTTCCATACTGTCCTCTTGTCATGGAGGAATTTTGGTTCGTAAATATTTATTATGATAAATTATAGGTTATTATTAAGATTTTTAATTTTTTCCGCCATCCATTGTGAATTAGAAGCCATGAGCTCTAGAAAAATAAACCTAAGATTCCAGGTAAAGGCTAGTCCACCTAAAGCTCCTTTGGAATCTACCCCTTTAACTTCCCAAGTTCCTAATTTCTTGCTAAAATTCTCATATCCATCTTGTCCTAATTTTGTTTCTTGAATAAAAAACTGAGGTGCTTCTAAAGAGGATAAGCTCATTTTTAGAAGATATTGTTTGTTAGGGGCATTTAATCCCCTAACATTCCATTAAATGATTTTCATGGTGCCTTGGGAAGGTTCTTCCCCTTCCCTACATTAAGAATTGATGTTATTTTAACTTGAGCTAATGCTGATCCGTCTATCTTCCTAAGTTTAGAAAGAAATTTTCTATCTCTTTTTAAAGATTGTTTAGGATAATTTAGGGATGATTTGCCACAGCCAGATGTAGATAAACCCAGCTTCCCAGTCTTTATTGGTTCTGTTGAAAAAATGGTTAGTGCTCCCCTTAGGATTTGTGACATGGCTTAATCACCTCCTATGTCTTCTATAAGTCTAGTGGTTGTATCGAGCATTAACAGGTCGATCTTTTAGTGCAACAACAACCACTACTTGTAATAAGTGGTATCAGATCTTGGTCACAGGTTGAAATCCCATCGGGTAACACTGAGGGGGAGATTATTGGAAAAATGGTTAGTGCTCCCCTTAGGATTCATGACATGGCTTAACCACCTCCTATGTCTTCTATAAGTCTAGTGGTTGTATCGAGCATTAATAGGTTGATCTTTTGGTGCAACGACAACCACTACTTGTAACAGGTTCATGGTCAACAGTCAAAGGATTAATATCTGTTTCCTCTTCTTGACTTATTGCATCTATAAATTTTAATAATAACATATCCTTAGTATCCTCATTAAGACCTAAAAAATCATTAATTTCCTCAGATTCTATGTCATTTGTGTCAACAGAGTTCAGAATATCATGCCCCTCTACATACTCGGGATCTTATCTAAAAGAGTTTAGAGGTAAGGGTTTTTGAATGTTGATCTTATTTTCCTCAAACCATGTTTCATCCAAAGTATAATGTTTATCTATCTCTAAATTAGTGTTAATGTCTTGAGAGAAAGGTTCTGTCACAGGTTATACTCTAACAGGGGATACTGCTATAGCCATTGAGATATCTGAAAGTGTTATCAAGATATCCTTTCTCATTATTTCTTTAATTAGTATATTCTTTCATCTATTGGTTTCTTCTATGTCCCTGGTCTCATCATCAGATAATAGAGAGAAGTCAATATAATCCATATCTGTAGTTAAGGTTTTGTTAATAACTAGATTATTCACAGGACTAACCCTAAACCCTAAACCCTAAACTCTAAACATAGGTTTTATTGTTAGATTAGAATTGTTCTTGCTAGTGGATCTTAGATTAACACTCACTAATTCAGAGTTACTATTCCTAATTTCCATTGTCTTATCTAGCTGAGGGGAATAATCATTGAAACAAAAGCCTCCTAAATTCTAATTAAGGGAAATTTTAGGAATAGGTTCTGGGAAAGGCAGACTTTGGGATAACCACAAATTTCCCCCTCCTCAAGAAATGAGGAAAGGCATTCTAAATTAAGTGAATTATTATTATGATTACAAGTTTTGGATGAAACTGCCTAGTTTAATCTTTTAAAATTATCTTGGTTTGACGTTAATACACCATAGGTGTCCTTCTCAGCATTATTGTTATAAATGGCATAGTTTTTGAGAACAGAGATGACAGGCCTACCTCTTGATTTCTAAATTCCTTCTGTGAGTCCACCAAACCTACAAGATCTTCACCGATATTTTCAATATCCACAAAATCCCCATCAATAATTTTAGAGTAAATACATATCGTCCCCATTTTTTAGCATACTTCCAGAGGAAAATTGAGAGATTCATTGAGTTCCATACTAACAATAATGACTCTTTCTACACAATTTTTATCTAAATCTACAAAACCTACACATTTCCCTAGACCATTTCCTATTTCCCTAAGAGAATCAACATCTAAAAGTTTTATTGGGTGGTTTATGAGCTTAATTGACTTCTCAACCAAGAAATTCTTCAATTTTAATGGGCCAAAAAAGGGCATCCAGTCGAGGGTATAAAAACCTATGTTTCTAAATTTTGGAAGACCTTCAGAAAGAAGTTTTTCTTTTAGCATTTTACTTGAGCAGTCTATATAAAGAAATTTCTCTTGAAGGATAGTAATACATACGTTATTGCTTAATTGTGCTTTTACCCAATTCATGATCTTTTTTGCCATAGCCCCTATGCCAATCCACCTACACAGAAGGCCATACTTCACACCAATATTTTGTGTACTACTTACCTTATCATTTTTAACAACTACTTTCTTCTGGTTAGGTATTATTACTAAAGAAAAATATGTATCCTTCTGCATATCTACTCTATTGAAATTTTCTCCTACTTTATTTGTTGCTCTTTTGTGTGGAGGAGAGTATACCTTACCCGAGGGAGAGTCAAGACGTGGATTACTGAATCGGTCAAATTTTAAATAGAGGTTGGAAATGTATTAGGAACAAAATTTGTTCCCGTGATTCACCACTTTTGAAAATGATTATGCACCATATATTGATCTTCTTGAAGCAAAGGGTTCAAATTTCTTCGATGTAGAGGAGTAAATTCCAGGCTACTATTTTAGGGTGCATTTTGTATTATGTATTGTGTTATGCCTCCCCCTATGGAGAAGCCCTAATTAAAACCCTAGGGGAGGAGGCTATTAATGCTACAAATATGTTCAATATTTCCAAGGAAAAAGGATTTGTGAAAGCCCTTTTTGAACATAGGTGAGACCTTGAGACATGCCTCCAATTTTGGAGCCCTGCACCCAGAATTTCCACTTGAGCCTTCAAAACATTTCCTTCACTACTTCTAAAGTTCTTGGCATATTTTGTTCTTGTAAAATTCTCAATTTGGTGATCCAAAGAAATAATAGAGAAGACTTTAGATCATTCACGAATAGCAGAGTGAAAAAGTAGGGCCATTTCCCTTATCGAGGAGATTTATGAGAATGAAGTTAATCTTGTAAGAATTTTAGTTTCTTATGCTACCTATATGAAGTTTAATTTTTTCAAATGGATGTCAAATTTTATTTTCTAAATGGTAATTTTGAAGAAGAGGTTTACATAGAGAAACTAGATAGTTTTTCATTGACAAAAGATAAGGATATGATGTGCAAGATACAAAAGGAGTTGTTGTTGGAAAGTTGGCTATACTAATGTATATGACTTAATATAGTGTTTTCAATATGGCAACAAAGTAATATAGCTTTGACATTGCCATCCAGTATGTGGAGAAATAGAAGAATGATAGGGATTTTAACAAAGAGGAGGTTCCCATTCTGGATGATTTTGTCGAGGGTATGAGGCATGACATGCCTATATCTCAAGATGATGAGGAAAACATTCAGGAGGGGAGTGATGATTCTAGTGAAAGGAAGGCAAGAGATTCCTCTATCAAGCTTATCTTCAAAGATTTTAATGATAGAGAAGAAGTGACTACTGGTGTTTTGCAGACTACCAAAGTAGAGGCCCTTTACTCTTTTAGATTTGGCAAGTGGTGCTTTCATGAAATCAAGAGGCTCCCTTTGAAAATTAGAAAGCTTGAAGCTAACAATGTCATCCTCCATGCTGATCTAAAGGAAAGAATGGATAAAGTTGACAATACTCTTATCAATATTCTCCAGCACAGTATGGAAAGTATGAAGGCTTCTAGTACCAAACTCAAGGCTTTGGTTAATTTGTTGGATCATGCATTGGAGGTTGATACTGAGGTTAGGAATGCTCCTCTACTAGATAGTGGTGGCCCCAGCTCTCAGACCCATGGAAAGAAAAATTCCCCTCTGATTAAGAAGAATCTGGATGAGTTGAAAATTGTTATCGGTAGGATGGATAACATCTAGGCCAAGATGGAGAAAACGCTCGATGAAAAAGCTAGGGTACTATATGTGGATGCTTAGACTGGTGTTCTTGCTGGATTTTTTGTTTCTTTTTCTATCTTTTTGGCTAGGTTTCTACCCTATTCTTGCTAGCTTTGTAGCCCCTAATATGGGTAGTTCGTTGTTGTATGTCTCTTCTTATGTTTCTTATGCTATATTTTTCCTATCTTTTGATCCTTAAATTGTAAAGGGTTTTGGGTCCCTTCAAAACCTATTTTTTCTAGTAATTAGAACAAAGTCATATAGCAGGTTGGAGTCAGCGCACTTGATGAGAAGATCAAAAATTGGTTAAGTGTTGAAAATTGGACAGTGTACAAAGTTCTTGTAGTTCAGAGCATCAGTGCATGTGTGTACGGAAGAATTATGGTATGTGCCCTAGAAGTTAAGTTTTTTGGACTATATTCATGCTTAGTCTATGAGCACATAATTAGATATGCAAGGATGAGAAAGATACACTTAGTTGAAGTTGCACAACCAGTGTGTTGCAGTGAAGAATAGAGTAAGCAGCTGACAGTTATCATTTTGAGTTGTGACTATATTATAATGTTGTAAAGGCTATGCACCTATTGTATTTAGATTTACAACATGTATACATGTTTGATTGTAAACACGCTTAAGCCAATTCATTTGGAAGCATTGTATGTAATAGGTTTAAGGGCTGACCTAGTTGTTTATTTTGTATGCGCATATAAATATAAGATGAGCTCATTGTATTTGGTATGGAAGTTGATAGAGAGTTGTGATAAGTAGAGAAAAAGTGTGTGAAGACACTCTAAGATGTATTAGAGCTTTTCTAGAGGTCAAAGCATCAGTGCATCAAAGGAATTGATCTGACTAGCAGTGTCACAGTGACAGTTCATCCAACATATATAGTGTGTATCTGAGATCAGAAGGTTGTAGCCTTCACCACTTGAGCAGTGAGCTCTAGGATAGTGCATCCACTCCCCTAGCAAGGACTATTGTAAAAGAATCCTAACAGGGTCTGACCCTTGACAAGGTCTACTGTATTTAAAGCACTGTAAAGTAACTCCTAACATGGTTAAGGATATTCTAACAAGGATCACAAAACACTAGTGCAGAATATTAGTGGGTGTCAATTCCCACCATGGGGTTTTTACCTATTTGGGTTTCCTTGTAACCATATTGGTGTCATGTGTTGATTTCATGTTTCATGTTTATGTGAATATTTATTTGAGTTCTTAAGCATATAACTTTAGTATAAAGATTAAAGTTAAAAGATAAAATATAGTGAACACTAATTCACCCCCCCCCTCTCAGTGTTCCCATTCCTAACAATTGGTATTAGATCTTTGGTCCTCAGAAAATAAGTTTAACCACTTAAGGAGATTATGGACAAAGCAGAAATGAAACATATGAAAAGCAATCTGGAAGTTTCTCTTGAAGACTTGGACAAGTCTGAAAGAGAAATTGAAGAACTAAGGGATAAAATCAGTGATGCTCAATTAGTCATAAAAAGGCTAAGGAAAGATCTGAAAGAATGCTCTACCAGTGATCTAGGGACAATGGTCAAGAAGCTGAAGGAAGAAAATAAATCCTTAAAAGAACAACTTGAAGAGTTTGATGATAAGCTGACTAACAATCAGGAAGTCTATGATGAATAGGTCAAAGAGAATCTTCAATTGAATGAAGAATTAAGGCAAGTGTTAGGGATTTTTCTTGTGGGTCAAACTTGGCAAGGACATTGAATTGATTCTTAGTAAAAAGGTTTCCAAGTTTGCAAGAAAAGCCTAATTGATGAGGATTGGATAAGATCCTCCTTCTGCTTTGAGCTCCATAGGACTCAGGCGGGTATTGGCCCTAAATAGGTTACTATATTTCAAGTAAACTATGGAATGGTGGATTAGGTCTTCATTGTCATGCTATTGAGTTTATTAGATGTGCTTTTATGGATGACAATCCTGAAAATAGCTGAGAACAACCTATTGCAGGATATGACTAATGAAACTCCTAGGATGATAACATGAACAATGGCATAAGGGTGATGAGTCCTTCTTTTTATGAGTAAAACTCAACGCTAACCTTTGATTCACTCTTCAAGGAATCAACAACTATGGATTGTAAAACATCGGGGACAGTCCTATTTTTTAGGTACATGAACATGAAATGAAATGGTATTGATAGTGATAAATTTTGTGTTTGATGACTGAAGGGTGTTTGATTGAAAGAGATCAGATCAGTGCCTAATCCTTTGGTAAAAGAGTCTAACATAAATCAATAGAGGAATTTCTAGGAAATACAATGATATGCCTTACAAACCACATACAATTTGGATAGAATGCCTTACAAACTATCTTCTCAATCTAGGTTTGCTACCATCAAGATCTTCCACAGATGTATCTATTCTCTGAAATTGCACATAAGGATTTAATTCTTTCCTTGAAAGAAACTCATGCAATAATTAGATAGCTACCTTACAACTAGTATGTTCCAAATGCCTTACAAATAGAGACATACAAGAATAAACACAAAGCAAAGAGACAATAACAGAACCAAGGTAGAAATTATATTGTATTTCATGGAAGGGTATCAATACATACAAATAAACTCTTTACTCAAGATCATAGGATCAACAATCTACTCTGCAAAGTTTGTATTATCAGTGTTCAACCATCAAGAATATGGAACCAGAGAATAGAATCCCTTGGATTGCCAAAGACTGGAACCAGGAACCAAAAATATGTGAAAGCTAGAAAACTAGGAGACCCCAAAAAGTTTTGGAACCCCTATAAAATAAAAAATTCAACACTATATACCCCTGGTTACCTTGAAATCCTAAACAAGTTAGGATGCAACAAGCTACGGATAACAAGGATAAGGGTTAGGGTTGCCACCCACCAAATAATTCAAATAGATAAAAAATCAATACGCTGGAGGGAAAACCAAGAAACCCTAAACAAAATAGACCCAAAATTGATCTTCATCAATGAAAATCCTCTGATTTTTACCGAAGATCATGCAAACACCATGCCTTTTTTAGTTTGTTTGTACACCTACAACACACTTTGAGCTTTACCTATGTCCATTTCATGATGGTACAAGCATTTGCAAACAATCATCAAACCCTCTGGACCACCTTGTAGTAGTCAGCACAACAACTTCATCAAATCCTGCCGCAAAAGCCATTAATTCTAGTCCTTTCTGTCGCTAAGAAAATCTCTGCAAATTTGAATTTGAATTTCAATAGCTATTTCTAGGTGCCAGCAGCAAATCGGTGGTTAATATTTAAATCTGAGCTATCTTTATATCATGATCATTAGATCTCTTTATTTCTTGGGCTTTATGTTTTTAACTCAACTAGATACCCCAGGTTACCCCTAGCGACCATGTGATAAGGCTTTTTCCTATTCACGAGATGAAAACTTAACTCACAATTTAACTCTATGACCTAGTGAACAAAGGGAAACAGTTAACCTTGGTTTCTTATTTGGTGAACTGGTGACAAAAGGTCTTCGCTAGTTTGTAGGACATTTAAAGTCATCACTAAAACTTCTAGCGACCATGTGGTATTCCTTCGCTAAATCACCAAACCTTTCAGAACTCTGCTACTTTTTCTCACGAATGAGTGAACAACTTTGAAACTTGTTAGAGCCGCTAAGAATTTTGTCAGAACCGCTAGACTCCTAGACCCCACCTGGGCCCACCTTATGAGACTTGTCACCATGTTACTTGCTGCTCATGCTCGATCATCTCTGACATAGGACCCACATGCCTGAGCCTTTTGAAAATGGATGGGGAGTGTAAGATCTCATGGCTCTGACACCTTCCATGAGAACTTACGCTGATCATGGATTTTGTCCCCATCACCGATCCTTCTGACAATGGCCCCACCCTGTAATATTCCTCATCATCCTCCAGCTCATCCAATAAGAACATGACACCACAGTGACACATGGCAATCAGTCCCACTATCCCCAGCTAACCTTCACCTTTTATCAATTTGGCAAACACGTGACCAAAGAAACCCTTCACCCATTCGCGAGAACTTTGAGAGCACCGCTAGAAAATTTAGTGATTCCATGAACACTATTTGCGAAACCACCAAGTCTTTAGACATTTCACCAAAATATCACGTGAACCAGCGAATAGAGCATACCTTTATAAGAACTACCAAAAGGATTGACAAACCTACCAGGCTCGCATCAAGAAAATCAATGGCCGTTTGAAGATTGCAAAGGCATTCAAGATTCCATCAGACTACATGCTCACCGTTAGATTGAGAATCTTACCCTAGCCTAACAACTCTCTGACAGGAAATGAAATCAACGGTCAGTGCATAATCTCAAGCCTCTGACAAAACCTATCAGAACTTATGTCGTTTGTCGATTCTCTACATATGTCAGGGCCCACTGACATGCCGAAAACTAGGTCCCACTGATAGCATATCCAATCATTCACCCATGGACCAATCACAGCTTGCCATATCACATACATGTAGCAGTGGACCCACTGAAAGAAATGATTACATCACGAAGCAGAGTCAATGGTTATCGTAAAACTACAAAGCTCTGACAAATCTCTTGTGCTTTTACAACAACCATCGGATTGAGAATGTTGTCAGAGAGATGAGCCCAAGAAAGACTACGCTGGGACATAGGAAAAATTAAGGCATTGACTTAGGGAAAATTAACGCCAAAAGACTTAGGAATATACCTCACAAGGTTCATGAAAACTTAGGAAAATAAAGGCCGCTAGGGAATAAAATTTTACGCACATGCCTTTATAAAATTTTAAGTGGCCCAAAAAGTAACATGAAATTAGAACAGGGCCAAGGGTAATTAGGGTTTTTGAACACAACGGCTAGATTTTTGAATTTCAAACAAGGGTTTTTTCCAGAAAATAGGGAAAAACCAGCTGCAGAGACAGGAAGAAAAATGGGAGGGCCATGAAAATTTGCAGGTGCTAACAATGGCTCTATCTGAGGATGTTGAAAGGCAAGTTTTAACAAGAACCATAGGACTTTGGGACACAGACTGAAAACCACACTATCCTAAAATAGGGAAAGAAACACACAACCTAAAAGGAAACAAACCTGCACAGAAAATTTACAAAGTATTTACACATGCATGATAATCAAAAACTTAACTGAAGAAGGGCTTCAAGAATTTCCCATGCACTGGAAACTCAAAAAATTCACCATCCATATTCTTCAGCAAGTAGGAATCCTTCCCAAAAATATCATGAATCACAAAAGGACCAAGCCATAGTGATTCAAATTTCTTATGCTTCCCTTTATCTTCTGCCCTCACATTCCATTGAAGTACCAAATCATCAACCTTGAATTTTATGGTAGTTGTTCTTTTGTCAAATAAGTACTTCACCTTCTATTGCAACTTGATATTATTCTTTTGACACTCTTTTCTCTGTTCATCTAACTCAGTCAGCTGCATAATTTTATTTTGCATTGGCTCTGTGACATCCAACTCCTCATCCTGAATAAACTAATAGACTGGAATTAGATTATTTATAGGTAGCCTTGACTACAAACCATATAAAAGCTCAAAGGGAGACTTCCTAGTGGATCTTTTCACTATAATCCTATCTGCCCATAAAGCCAATCTCAACTTGGAATGCCAAGCTCTCTTATTCTTTTCAAGTGTCTTCTTTAGGATTGTCAAGATGCTTTTATTGCTAGAATCAGCCTGTCCATTTGCTTGAGGATGATAATGAGATGAATAGGAAGTCATGATTCCATTATCATTGCAAAACTCCTTAAACTCATCTGATTTGAAACACATTGCATTATCTGTAATCAACTTCATAGGAGTACCAAATCTGGTCAAAATATTATCAAGTAAGAAATCAATCACCATTTTACTTATTGCCCTCTTTGTAGGAATAGCCTCTATCCACTTTGTGAAATAGTCAGTTGCAACAAATATATAACTATGTCCTCCACTAGATTTCTCAACAAACTCATCCATGAAATCCAAGCCCCACATGGCAAATGGTGCTTCAACAACTATTGGATTTAATGACAATGCTCCTGAGTACTTTAATTTTGAAGCAAACCTCTAGCAAGCTTCACATTTCCTGACATACTAAAATGAATCCTTAAACACTATAGGCCAATAATAACCTACCCTTAAAACCTTGTGAGTAGTAGTCCTTGCTAAAAAATGACCTCCACAAACACCAACATGCATTTCATTTAAAACCTTCTCTGCCTGATATCTGTCAAGACAGAACAACAAGACTCCATCTCTATTTTTCCAATACAAGTCTCCTTGTAGCAATGTATACTTCTAAGCTTGCAATTTCAAGGACCTCTTTTGATTATCTATCATATAATTTGGGCATCTAGCGTTCTTTATGAAATAGACAATATCAGCATATTCTGGTTGCAATTCAATACTTATGATTGTCATATCTGGAGTTCCTTCATTATTTACTTGGACTAAGTCCATATTCTCTTCAGTCATCAATTTTGCTAGACCTTGTCCTCTCACCAACTTAGTAATATGGATTTCTAAATTAAATTCTTGGATTCTAGTAATCCACTTGCATCTCTTACCAATAACTTCAGATTGAGTAAGAACATCCTTTATTGCTGAATGTGGGACATATGCAACAACCTTTGCACACACTAGATAAGGCCTAAAAGATTTAACTACTTTTACCAATGCATATGCCTGCTTCTCCATCATCTCATAATTCAACTCAGTAGCCTGCAAGGATTTGCTAAAAAATGCAATTGGATGCTCAAAACCTTCATTGTCCTTTTGCAATAAAACAACAACAATGGTGTGAAATGATGCAAAAGAGAACAATGAAAAAGGCTTGGTATAGGCAGGAGACCTAAGCATAGGTGCCTGTTGGAGCACATCTTTAATTTTCTCAAATGCAGCCTGAGCCTCTATAGTCCATTGAAACTTCACATCCTTTTTTAACAACTTTACTATAGGCTTGACAACTTCAGCAAAATTTGCAATGAATCTCCTAACAAAATTGATCTTCCCTAGAAAGGACTGTACCCCCTTGAGATTTTTTGGTGCAGACACCTTCCTGATTGCTTCAACTCTCTCTGGATCAATTCTTATTCCATCTTTTGATACAATGTGTCCTAGAAGCTTTCCCTCTTTGACTGCAAAATTACATTTTTTAGGATTTAGGGACACACCATACTCTAGAGCTCTGACAAAAATATTTTCTAGGTGTGAATAATGATCATGAGCCTTCTTGGAATAAGCCATTAGGTCATCTTGATACACAACCATAAACAAGTCTATGTACTTTTTGAAAGAAACATCCATAGCACTTTGGAAAGTTGCTCCAGCATTTCTGAGACCAAATGGAATTCTGACATAAACATAGGTTCCCCAAGGTGTGGTGAATACAATTTTGAATTGTTCAGATTCTTTCACCAACACCTGGTTATATCTAGAGAAGCCATCCATCATAGATAGTAACTCACAACCAGTGACTTTGTGCAACATTACCTCCATATTAGGCAGTGAATAATTATCTTTTAATGATGCAACATTCAAATTTCTAAAGTCCACACACAATCTAATGTCACCATTCTTCTTTCTGACTGGGACCAAATTAGACACCCAAGTTTAATGCCTTATAGGTTGAATTATTCCTGCATCACTCAACTTGACTAGCTCTTGCTACATCTTAGGAGCCAACAATGGGTTAATGGGCCTTTGCTTCTATTTGAATGGTTTGACATCTTGCTTCAATGGGATTTCATGTTGGAAAAGGTCCTCTCTATAGGATTTTAGGTCATCATAAGACCATGTAAACACATGCTTGTAGCTTCTCAATAATTTTATCAAATTATCTTTCAATTGAGGGGTTAATCCTTTTCCAATATAGACCATTTGTGGAGCACTATGTGATCCCAAATTCACTTTCTCCAGATCTTCTACATTAGCATTACTTATCTTTGACATATGATCATTTTGGCTGCTATATAATGCTTTTAACTCAGTTAAACCTTTAGGGATACTATTTGAATTCAATTGGATCACCTCATTCCCCATGATCATGTCCTTGCCTTCAATTTCCTCCACCAAAGTGTTGCAGTCTATAGGTTGATCCTCATATATGTCAAGACATTGAATAAATCTTAGGATGTCATGATCATCCTCAAAAACCTACCAATTGTAAATGTTGTCCACAACAACTGGTCTACTTTTTACTTCAAGAATTGACACTCCAAACAAATTTGAATCATCCCTTTTTAGAGAAATATTGGCCAAAAAATCAGCCATTATGTTAATTGATCTTTCTACCCAACATATATTGAAAGCATCAAACATTTCAATCTGATCCCATACCACATGTTTATACAATTTCAATCTATCATTCTTGACAGCATATTTAGATTGAACTTGTGCTACCACAAGTTCAGAATCAACAAAAACCTTTAAACATTTTATCCCATGCTTGATAGCAATATTCAATCCCAAAGACAATGCTTCATATTCAACAGTATTATTTGTGCATTGAAAAGCCAATGAGAATGAATACTTAAAAGTAGTACTTGATGGAGATATGAATAAGACTCCAGCTCCTGAGCCTTCTTTTGAGCATGCTCCATCAAAATACATCTGCCACAATCCATCTTGTTGTTTCTTCAATTCTGCAACTAGTGGATCTACCCCTTCCACTGGTGGGACAATCTCTTCTAACATGAAATTCTCCATGTCAACATCCACACAAAAATTTAAATGATCATCATTTATTTCAATCATATGTGGAGTTCTACATTCTCTAGATACTTTCACATTGTCACCATCAATATTGAAAGTATCAAAGGATAGATCACATTGGATACTACCTCCCATCTGAGCACTCCACTTCCTTGACAACAACATCCCATAATGAGGGGGAATATCTACCACCAGAACATTCATTGTTAGCAACTTGTCAGGGAAAGCTGTCAACCTATAAGGAAGTGCTTTCATAGTACCAATAACAGGGACCTCTCTTGAATCCATAGCCTTACATCTACCATGAGGTGTATCTACTTTCAGACCCAAGGATCTCATTATTTCTACAGGCATAATAGTATTAGAGGCTCCTGAATCAATCACACAATTTCTTAACAACTTTCCATTCACTATTAAGGACAAAAAGAAAGGGTCAACTATTCCTGACACAACATTTGCAGCATTAGCATCCAAATAAATCTGAGGGATCTCAGAGATGATCTCCCCACATTGGTTCTCAATTGAATCACCTCCTACAGCTATTTCATTAGCCTTGGTGGAACTTTGGGTATCAGAAGAAAAGGTTCCTTTTACCCAACTCAAAACCTTGAATTTATGCTCCTCTATCCTCATCATTTCTAATAAGGGGACCTTGAAAGTGATTTGTGACAACAATTTGCTCATGTAAATGGGAACATACTTGGGGTCAACTACATCCTACCCAATGGTAGTGATCTCTTTATCTTCTTCATGTGTAACCACATTGGGACTATCTTTGCTCTGACCCTTTTCTTTCTCTTGCAAAGGAGAAACAACATCCACAAGAGGTTTAGCTTTTATCTTGTAAGCCACAATGGGCTTTGTGAAATTGATATTTTTCTTCAACTTGGTCTTGTCAGCAATGTCAGTAACCTTTTGCTTATTTTGGGCTTGCTTTTCATCCCTTTCTATTTTCTTGATGAAAATTCCAGTAGGCCTGCCACTTGGACAACCTACCACCCTATTCTCAAATTATAGTTTCTTTTAACTTGAGACACCATGTCTATTGTGATTTGTGAAATCTCTTCATCAGAAGGTCTTCTCAACATTACTCACCCATCACTTCTTAAAGTATTGGACTGAAATACATCAAGGTGATTATCTTCTTCATCAGAAAACACTTGCTGATGGTAAACCTCATTCTTGACTTGGGAACTGCAAACATCTTGGTTTTCATCTTCATCTGCAGAATGTAACTCATCATACATGTATGAAGAAGTCATACCACACCCTTGATCATCATAAGTATCATCATTGTTGTTGCCTTGATCTCCATTTGCAAAAACACTTTGAGCAATAGCACAGTAATAGGGATCATGAGGTGATTGGAAAACAATACACCATGGAACATCATCATTCATATTCACTGTATTTATGTGCAAAGGGTTAGGGGTCTTGTCATTTGGTTTATCCTTTCTTTCAGGAAGCACTGGCTTCCCATCCTTCCACTGAGTATTATAGGGATAGTTCTACATTCTTGGAACTTATTAAAGTTATTGAAAGATGGTCTATCATTTCCTTGCACTCTACTATTTCTTGCTTCACCAGGCTTTAAATCCTTTATTTCTTTCAAGATTTGTTTCAAACTATCATCATCTTTTGGCTTTGCATCAAGTTTCCCTAGCTCTCTTCTGATTGAGACTGATGGCTGACAATCTTCTCTCCTTCCCAACTTCCTTGATATCCTTCTATTGATCTCTATATTAATAGCCAATTTATAAGCCTCTACAAGATTCCTAGAATTCTTATCCCTCAAAAGATAACCCATCTTTGAATCAAAAGCATTCAAGTATGTAACAAGACATACTCTGTCATCCAATCTGATAACTTGCAACAATTTATGCATGGCCTTTTGAAATCTAACATTGAATTCAACAACACCCTCATTTGAATTTTTCTTGATGTTGTTAAACTCATTAAGCATGAAGCCTTCATTGGTTTTATCACCATACTGTTCCTTGAAAGACTGCCTAAATTGATTCCATGAGCATATGCTAGCATGAGGCAAATTTCTAAACCAATCCCTAGCATCTTCAATTAGAGACTAAACAAAAAGCTTCATGATCACATCATCAGGCTCAATATTGTAGTCATCTATCACATTAATGAAACTTTTCAAATGCTCTTCACAAGTAACTGCATTGCTTCCAGTCAATTTT
This sequence comes from Chamaecyparis obtusa, assembly GCA_027943335.1. Classification (NCBI taxonomy): domain Eukaryota; kingdom Viridiplantae; phylum Streptophyta; class Pinopsida; order Cupressales; family Cupressaceae; genus Chamaecyparis; species Chamaecyparis obtusa. The sequence goes on along the minus strand of BSBK01000633.1, from coordinate 1,743,684 downwards.
GGGAGCTTCTTCCTAATTTCATCAGGGATGGGATTTGGATAACTAGGAATCCCAATAAAAACCAATTGCTTATGCCTCTCATGAATGGGACCTACTTGAGATGGATCACCACCTAAAGATGTAGATGTTTGAGTATTAGAAATATTAGGAGTCTTAGGCATACCTAAAGTTGTAGCAGTATTCAACACATTTGCTCCTTGTGCTTGAGAAATGGAAAGGGTATTAGCATGTCCAGAAGATTGCCTAAGGAAGTCAATATTTCTCTTCATTTCCATAGTAGTGGCTTCAAGCTCTGCCTTTTCTAACTCTTTGGTCAACAATTCTTGTTTTCTTTTTGCTTCTTCCAAGTCAGCCTCTAATCTTGCTGCTTGATCCATGGACTTCTTTACATGATTTAGTTCATTTATTGAAACTCACACAACCTTTTGTTTATCTTTGTCCCTAAGATCTCTTGTCTCATAGGTCTTATGGACAACAGGCTGATCTTCTACTTGTTCTATCACATGATCCTGATTCATGGCCTTAAGATCCAACAATTATCTCTTTAATTGCTCAGCTCTAATCATAGCATGTCTGATCTTTTCCTCTTTTTCCTTGTCTCTTTTCTGTCTCAAATGGATTTGTTCCTAGACTCTCCTCCCCAACTCATAGACCTCTTCAAAAATTTCTTCTGATTGAGGGAGAATAGTCTCAGATTCAGCATCCCCTATTTGAACCTCATCTTCATACTGGTTCAGACCCAAATCAATAGCCTCCTCATATTCAAAGGTATTTCCTTCTTGATTCATTTGCATAGATTGGATTTGTTCCTCTTGTCTAGTATCTTCTCTATGTTTCTGAGCATGAAACATATTTCTATTTCTTCTTGCTCTCTTTGTCTGACCAGCCCTAGAAGTACTTGGAATACCTTCTCCCAATCTGTCCTCAGGAAGCTTATTTCTCTGAGACCTAGTACCTCTATAACTCATCTTGTGAATGATTTTCTAACCAATACTATTGTAGAGATTGTTAGAGTCACCACCCAAAGAATTTGGGAATTATTCTTTTAAAATAAAGACACCAATGGTAACTGGCTAGTTTGCATAGGGTAGGAGCCTTGGCTCAACTAAACCCTACAACTTAGCAAAATATTTCTTACAACTCCCCAACAGAGTCGCCAGTCTATTAGGGATTTTTCTTGTGGGTCAAACTTGGCAAGGACATTGACTTGATTCTCAATAAAAAGGTTTCCAAGTTTGCAAGAAAAGTCTAATTGATGAGGATTAGATAAGATCCTCCTTCTGATTTGAGCTCCATAGGACTCAGGCGGGTATTTCCTACAAACAGGTTACTATATTTCAAGTAAACTATGGAATGGTGGATTAGGTCTTCATTGTCATGCTATTGAGTTTATTAGATGTTCTTTAATGGATGACAATCCTGAAAATAGCTGAGAACAACCTGTTGCAGGATATGACTAATGAAACTCCTAGGATGATAACATGAACAATGGCATAAGGGTGATGAGTCCTTCTTTTTATGAGTTAAACTCAAGGAAGGCTAACCTTTGATTCACTCTTCAAGGAATGAACAACTATGGATTGTAAAACATCAGGGACAGTCCTATTTTTTAGGTACATGAACATGAAATGAAATGGTATTAATAGTGATGAATTTTGTGTTTGATGACTAAAAGGTGTTTGATTGACAGAGATCAGATCAGTGCCTAATCCTTTGGGCAAAGAGTCTAACATAAATCAATAGAGGAATTTCTAGGAAATATAGTGATATGCCTTACAAACCACATACAATTTGGATAGAATGCCTTACAAACTATCTTCTCAATCTAGGTTTTCTACCATCAAGATCTTCCACAGATGTATCTATTCTCTAAAATTGCACATAAGGATTTAATTCTTTCCTTGAAAGAAACTCATGCAACAATTAGATAGCCACCTTACAACTAGTATGTTCCAAATGCCTTACAAATAGAGACATATAAGAATAAACACAAAGCAAAGAGACAATAACAGAACCAAGGTAGAAATTGTATTATATTTCATGGAAGGGTATCAATACATACAAATAAACTCTTTACTCAAGATCATAGGATCAACAATCTGCTCTGTAAAGTTTTTATTATCAGTATTCAACCATCAAGAATATGGAACCAGAGAATAGAATCCCTTGGATTGCCAAAGACTGGAACCAGGAACCAAAAAGATGGGAAAGCCAAAAAACTAGGAGACCCCAAAAAGTTTTGGAACCCCTACAAAATAAAAAATTCAACACTATATACCCCTAGTTACCTTGAAATCCTACACAAGTTAGGATGCAACAAGCTATAGATAACCAGGGTAAGGGTTAGGGTTACCACCCACCAAACAATTCAAATAGATCAAAAATCAATATGCTAGAGGGAAAACCAAGAAACCTTGAACAAAATAGACCCAAAATTGATCTTCATCAATGAAAATCCTCTGATTTGTACCAAAGATCATGCAAACACCATGCCTTTTCAGTCTATTTGTACACCTAAAACACACTTCAAGCTTTACCTATGGCCATTTCATGATGGTATAGGCATCTGCAAACAATCATCAAACCCTCTAGACTGCCCTGCAAGAGTCGACACAACAACTTCATTAAATCCTACCATAAAAGCCATTAAGTCTAGTCCTTTCTATTGCTTAGAAACCCTCCACAAATTTGAATTTGAATTTCAACAGCTATTTCCAAGTGCTAGCAGCAAATTGGTGGTCAATATTTAAATTTGAGCTATCTTTATATCATGACCGCCAAATCTCTTTATTTCCTAGGCTTTATGTTTTTAACTCAACCAGATACCCCGAGTTACCCCTAGCGACCACGTGACAAGGCTTTTTCCTATTCGTGAGATGAAAACTTAACTCACCATTTAACTCTGTGACCTAGCGAACAAAGGGAAAGAGTTAACCTTGGTTTCTCATTTGGCGAACTGGTGACAAAAGGTCTTCGCCAGTTTGTAAGACATTTAAAGTCATCACTAAAACTTCTAGCAACCACACGACCTTCCTTCACTGAATTGCCAAACCTTTTGGAACTCTGCTACTTTTCCTCATGAATGAGCGACATGTTACTTGTTGCTCATGCTCGATCATCTCTGACATAGGACCCACATGCCTGAGCCTTTTGAAAATGGACAGCGGGTGTAAGATCTCATGGCTCTGACACCTTCCATGAGAACTTATGCTGACTATGGATGTTGTCCCCGTCACCAATCCTTCTGACAATGGCCCCGCCCTATAGTATTCCTTGTCATCCTCTAGCTCATCCTATAAGAACACGACACCACAATGACACATGGAAATTGGTCCCACTATCCCTGACTAACCTTAACCTTCTATCAGTTTGGTGAACACATGACCAAAGAAACCCTTTTCCCATTCGCGAGAACTTTGAGAGCACCGCTAGAAAATTTAGGGATTCCATGAACACTGTTCACCAAACTACCAAGTCTTCGGACATTTCACCAAAATATCACACGAACCAATGAACAAAGCATACCTTTATCAGAACTGCCAAAAAGACTGACAAACCTACCAGGCCCTCATCAAGAAAATCAACAGCTATCTTAAGATTGCAAAGGCATTCAAGATTCCATCAGACTACACGCTCACCGTTAGATTGAGAATCTTACCCTGGCTTGACAACTCTCTGATAGGAAATGAAATCAATGGCCAGCGCATAATCTCAAGCCTCTAACAAAACCTATTAGAACTTACATCATTCGTGGATTCTCTACAAATGTTAGGGCCCACTGACATGCCAAAAACTAGGTCCCACTGACAGCATATCTAGTCATTCACCCATGGACCAATCATAGCTTTCCATATCATGTACACGTAGTAGTGGACCTGCTGAAAGAAATGATTATGTCACGAAGCAGAATCAATGGTTATCGTAAAACCGCAAAGCTCTGACAAATCTCTTGCACTTTTATGACAACCGTCGGATTGAGAATGTTGTCAGAGAGACAGGCCCAGGAAATACTAAGCTGGGACATAGGAAAAATTAACGCGCTGACTTAGGGAAAATTAATGCAAAAAGACTTAGGAATATACCTCATAGGGTGCATGAAAACTTAGGAAAATAAAGGCTGCTAGGGAATAAAATTTTACGCACATGCCTTTATAAAATTTTAAGTGGCCCAAAAAGTAACATGAAATTAGAACAGGGCCAAGGGTAATTCGGGTTTTGAACACAACAACTAGATTTGTGAATTTCAAACAAGGGTTTTTTCTAGAAAATAGGGAAAAACCAGCTGCAGAGAGTGGAAGAAAAATGGGAGGGCCATGAAAATTTGTAGGTGGCAATAGCAAGCAAACATGGAAATCTTAGAACTAAGAAACAACAAGGAAAGCTTGGAATCTGAATTAAAAAAGGCTAAGAATCACATTGACAAATTGCACACCAGTTCTGATTTGATAGAATCTTAGTTGTATGCAAGGAGAGCCAAAGGAGATACTAGCTGTATTGGATATAATGAAGCACAATATCAGATTGACAACATGTGAGCAAGTAAGGATACAAAAAAAGACTCTACTAATGCTAAGGAGATTGAAGATCAAACCAAAGATAATGGTGAACCACCTAAGAATGAGCACAAGCCTATAGACTGCACTTGTTTTGAATTTAACAAGCATGGGCACATTGCAAGGAACTATACAGAGGTAAGACCTTTTAATGGTTACTATTATTGATGCAATAAATTTGGTCATAGAGATATGAATTGCAAGACTAGTAAGAAGAATAGGATTCAACATGATCAGAGAAAATAGAATCAGACAAATGTAAGAAATTCTTAGAATGTTACATGTCAAATATGTAACTATAATGGTCACTCAGCTAGACAGTGTAAAATGGTGACTCATATCAATGCACCGAGGAATGTAAGACCTCCAGTCATTTTTCACTCTTGTAACAATGCTAGACATATCTCAAAGTTCTATAGATCAAGGATGCAAGGTCAAAAAATCCCTAAAAAGGCCAAAGAATTAGTATTGGATCCTGAAGGAGAAGTTAATTTTTTCAAAGCCTCAGATGATGCGAGCTTAATTTGGTCAGAGGAAAAGAAGGACAAGACTGATGAGTATGTATTGGATGCATCCATAGTGGATGCACCCTCTAAATCTGGATGAATGGCCCTCATGGTCATAGGGGGAGTTAATTTAGCTCTAGACCCCTGTGTGGTTGGTATACTCACTCTCAAAGTATGTGCATTTTCACTTAAGCTTTTGGAGTATAAAGGAACCTTCTTGCAAGAGTGCATATACTAATTGTTAACAGAACAAAATTTGGAAATGTTTAAGTGAGTCTAGTTTATGCGGCAAGCATTAATGGTGGAATTTTCACTATAAGTACACAAAAAGTTGTTTGATTGCTCATTGAATTCAAATTTAGAGTGATAGGAGAGCAGAAAGAGGCTTAGAAGTTATTGTGAAGACTTGCAAATTGATCTATCAACAATTTGTAGTACACTTGATCGGTTGCAAAAACCCTAGTTCGCTATGCCAATTCAGAAGTCTTCAAATAATCTTAGAGTATAGTTGGAAAGTGATAAAACAAGTGATGGCCACTCCCATAGTTTTTGATGTTGCAGAAAAGAAAAGATATGTATTTAAGAAGCATCCATTTAAGTCTACACTAGATGACTTAGAGGGAGCATTCTCCCACATGCCTATGGGTGTTATGCATGTGGAAGACATTAGGGCTTACATTTACTATAAGAAGGAACTAGTTGTATTGGATAGACGAAGGGTAGACATTGAAACTATGCTAAAACTAGACAAAACCTTCCTGTATGAATATGCGAAGTGGAATGATCACCCCATAGTAGAGTATGCTATGACATATGAATTCTATGAGACAAAATGGATTAAAATACTTCTGAGTAGAATTCATGATGACCTATTTTGGATAGGTGATGTGCCTGTAAGAATCACTAGTGACTTGATATATGAAATGACAGGCCTATCTAAGACTAGCACCATCCTTCCTGTGGGCAAAGATGTCAAGAAAATTGTTGAGCAAACATGTATGTCAAGGAGTAATAGGTGTGGGATGACAATTGAGCCTATTGAGAAAGATGACATCAAATTGATGTCTATGATACTTGGATACAGGTTTCATCACACCAGAAGAGTGAATAGTGTATCTGTGGGCAAAATTCTAGAAGCCATTGGACTTGTAAAGGAAGATGGAGAGTTCAACTTGTGTGAGATCTTGCACACATAGTTGATTGATAACATCAAGGCAATCAAGCATGACAAAACCAAGATATTCAGGTTTGGGTCATTGATCATTTACATGTACCTTCGTATAGTTGGGAAAGTACCAGATTTGTATTTGGACAAGTCCATTCCAACCATGCCATAGATATCTAACAAGGAATCCACTAAAAGTACATTAAGAGATTACATAACATTGGAGTTGAAGACCTTCAGGGCCAAGATGCAAATGAGGTATAGAATTCTAGAAAAGATTGTTCAAAAGTACAAGGATACAATTTGTTTTATGGTTGAAATAGATACAACATGTATGGAGGCTGTTGTACCTAGAACAAAGTGGATTCATCCACTTGGATATGAAGTAGAGGAACAAGTTTTAGAAGCATATTCTCAAGTATTTATTTCAGCTCCTACTAACCCTAATGAGCCTAGATGGGGAACTTATGAGGAGAAGATAAGAGAAATAGATGCCAAGCTAAACAAAGTAGCAAAAAAAAGAAAAGTTGCTAAAGTCACATCAGAGATCTTGAGAATACATGGTGTGTCTCAAGTAGATCTTGAAGAAGCAAAAGAACAAAAGATTACTTTGGAACTAAAGAGCGCAAATGCAGAAAAGGAAGAATCACATGATACCAAGTTGAAGAAGGTGAAGATAGAGAAATCTGATGAACAAAAGGATATAACTATTGATACTCCTTCTATGCCCAAGAAAACCATTGACCTTACTGCTCCTCCTAAGTATAAGGCAATGCTAAAGAGGAAGAAGGAAACCAGCATTAGTCATCCATCCTCAAGAGTCACAAGGAACACTCAAGCACCTCCTGAAGTAAGTTTCAAACCTAGTCTCAATGTGCTAAGTGCCAGAATAATTGATGAGGGAAGAATTGATCAAGTAGGGAAATTTTATGAAAAGTATAGTGAAATTGACAAGTCAAAGATTCATAGCATGTGTTAGAGCTTTTCCTTGCAGGACCAAACTTGAATCAATAGATGGGCTTGATTCTTAGGGTAGGCACTCAAGTTTGACAAGAAAATAGTCCAATTGATGAGGATTGAAAGGAATCCTCCTTCTTCTTTGAGCTCCACATCACTCAGGTGGGTATTGCCTTATCTGCATAGTAAAGACACCTCATGATAAACAATAGGCCTACAGATACATTATTGTGGAATAGTCTTCAAACCCTTGTAGTTATCCTATACCTCAATGAAACCAAGATCTCATGCAATAGCCCTACTTGCATAGAGTGAGTATGAAAACCAGAGACCTATCCTAACAACATGAAAGGGAAAGGGTGGAACTGAATGTAAATGATTTAAAGATGGGTTGAAAGGATCCCTAAGATGTCCTAAGTCCCTCATAGACCAATGCCTTGTCCAATGGGCCACAGAGTCAAATACCCTATTGCAATAGATAGCTATGAAACAAGAAGACAAAATACTCAATGTGTTGATGCATAACATCAATCACACACCATGACCAAACCTCACTTTAACAACCCACCTATGTATCCAAGTATGTTATTACCCATCCAAAAGATTTTAACCCTCCCCTTAGAAGAGATCTATAAATAGATAATACATTAACCAACATCCACTGGAAGACAAGCATGACATATCTTTGACACCTCAGCTCATACATACATGAAAACTAATCCTAAACTAGTTATCTCGACGAAGACAACTCCACTTGCAAACACATGGGAAATGCAAATAGAAAAATCAAACACCCTTGATGTATGATTAATGAGTTTAGAATTCAAATGGAGATAGCTTGGCAATAGTAAGAGTAAATTAAATCCTCATACATAAGACAAATCAATTACAATACATATCATATTTTCTGAACCAACAAAGGAAGAAAGAACACCCTATATGCAGAGAAGTAGAGAAAATCTATAGGAAAAGGACCCTTCATGGAATTGGAAAGGAACCCTTAGGAACCAAGATTTTCAGAACCCTTACATAGTAAAAAATATAGCCATATATACCCCTAGTTATCTTGGAATCCTACGCAAGTTAGGATGCAACAAGCTATGGATAACCATGGTAAGGGTTAGAGTTTCCACCCACCAAAACAATTCAAAAGATCAAAATTCAATACGTTGGATGGAAAACCAAGCAACCTGGTGAAGAACAGATCTAAAATTGATCTACAATTATGATAATTCTCAGAATAGTGTATAGAAGATCATAAATCCACCATGAAAACTAGTCTATTCAACCACCTACCACACACCTCGAGCCATTCATCTCATTCCTTACATGGTACAGATCTTTGCAATTGATCATCACACCCTAGACCACACTGCAATGACAAACAAATCATCTCTTACCAGCTCCAGTCACTTTTGCATTGAATTTTAGTCCTTTTTGTCGCTAAGAAACCCTCAAAAATTTGAATTTGAATTTCAACGATCACTTTTATAGCACCAGCAGTGAATCGACGGTCAACATTTGAATCTTGATCAAGTTTAAGTCCTAACCATCCAATCTTTCTCTTTCACGATCTTTATGATTTACTTTTTAATATAACCCCAGTCTCATTTAGCAAACTGGCGACTGAAGTGTTTCGCCAGTTTGCAGAACATTTTATGCTTTCACTAGATAGTTTAGTGATTACGCGAACGGTTTTTCATTGAATCGGTAAAAAATTTAGAGAACTACCATCTTTCTTCATGAACAAGTGGAGCCTTTGAAAATTTGTTGGACCGCCAAAACTTTATCCCAACTAGGCCCATTTTATACCATTTGTCACTACACCATTCGCTGCAACCGCTTAGTCACCCCTGACACAGGGTCCACTGACATGTCCAAGTAAGATGCGAGATCAACAGATGGAACATGATCTCATGGGGTAGGAATATTCCTTAAGATCATGCACCAACCATTGATTGAAAAACCTTCTCTACAGGGCCCACTGACAAGATCCTTATCATCCTCCAGCTCAGCGAATAAGAACATGACACCTTAGTAATGAATCATTAGATGGTCCTACCATTTGTGGAAAAATTTTACCCTTTAATCAATATCTGGCAAATCGAGGACCGAAGAATTTCACCAGGTCATGGAAAACCTTTTACCTCTACTAAAACTTTTAGCGATTGTGTGAACACTATTTGCCAAGTCACCAGCTGATTTGGAACACTGCCATTTTATTACATGAATGAGCGAACCCCTTTAAGATTTTCTAGAACCGCTAAGCATTTTAGCCAGACTACCGAACCTTAGACCCCCACCAATTAGAAAATTGACGGTCATCTCATCTTCGCATGCCTAGACAATATTCCATCAGATTACATGCCTGCCATTGATCTAGAATCTCCTCCCTGCCCTGACAACCCCCTGACGCTGAAAGAAATCAACGGCTGTCACAAAATCTCAAACCTTAGACAAATCCTATAAGAACTTACGCTGCTCATTGATTTACTAACAAGGTCAGGACCCTCTGATGGATCCAAAAACTAGGTCCAGCTGACAAGATATCCAGTCACTCACCCATGGACCAATCAAAGCTTTCCATTTGTACTTACATGTCACTTTGGACCCACCTTTGTCAGCCCTCTTAAGGGAATGCAATGAATGGCCATTGTTAAAGCATTATGTTAAAACCTGTGCATCTTCCCTCGGTAGTATAGTGACGATCATTGATTCTGATCACTCCTTAACAAGTCAACAGGGAAGGAAGACAGGGCTCGCCAGGACAGATGGCACACAGTCACAAATTTTCATGTCAGAGACCTCTGACACCAAATACTCTTGTGAATTAACAACAACCACATATTTTGAAGGGGTGAAACCTTGGAAATATTAAAATGGCAAACTAAGGAAAATAAAGGTGCAGGACCATAGGAAATATTTAAGGCCACCGGGGGTAGAAACTTAGGAAAAATTAATAGTCGACCCCACAAGGTGATAAAATATTAAAGCACATGTGAAATAGGACCTCTAAGTGACCCAAAAAGGTAACTTAAAATTAGAATAGGGCCTAGGCAAAACAAAGGGTTTTCACACCAATGGCTAGTTTTTCAAAAATTTGAACCAAGGGTTTGTGCCAGGGTCCTAAAAACAACTGTAGAGACTAGGGGGAAAAATCTAAGGCCATGAGATTTTTTGCACGTGCTAACAACATGATCATAAAGAAAATGATCAAGTTCAAAAGGATAGTCTTGGAACTAAAAATAATTATCCTTGATAATGTATGGAATATCCTAGAATTCCAAAAGAGACAGGCTATTGAAGAAGATCTACGGATAAGGGAAAAGATCTTAAATGAAACCCTTCCTGTATGTGAGCTAGAAGAGAAGAATTTGCTGTTATATCTAGTGAAGCCTCACCTTAGAACTAAGACAAGAACATTAAATATAATGGATAAAAATTATGAGTTAGTTGCCAAAGAAACAAATAAAGCCTTTGAGAAGGTCTTTATGAAAAGGAACATGTATCCACCTACTACACCCACAACCCATGTAACCACAATGGTTACCAAAGAGTCAGAGACCATCAAGATACAATCTACAGGTCCTTGGGATTCAACACCTATAGTGGAAGCACAAACAAAGTTAGATAAGTCTGCACCCATGACAGAGTCACTCAAGGATAGCACCTTTATCATTGATAATGTTGAGATAGCCATGGCGGCCATTGACACTGAGTTGTACAAGTTTGAGGAAGCTTTTGTGAGCACACAAGAAGCTAAAATGTTATGCAGAAATACACCTCCCATTCACTAAGAAGAGGTATTGATTGAAAATATAACAGATCAGAAAGAAGAAGAAAAGATGGAAGAAAAAGAACAAGAAAAAGAAAAAAGAGAAAAAGCAGAGAAAAGAAAGAAACATAAAAAGAAAAGAATAATGAACCTTCAATTGAACTAGTCAAGGTAAAACAAGAAGTGATGGATAGCACTCCCATCACTCCCTCTGCAACATTGTTGTCAAGTTTGACACCTGACACATCCAGTTTGGAATCATGGAGAGAAGAAGACCTGATTAAGTTCAGCGTCTTAGCTATGGATAAGGCCAAAGAAAAATAAGTAATGAGGAATCCCCTCCTTGTAGAATCAATAAAAATTCTGAACAATTTATTGCTAAAGGACAAGAAAGTGTTAAAGATACACTTGGTTGATGATGTGAGTACATTCATCTCACATTTCAAAAGAAATTTCTCAAGCCTTGAAGAATCTGCATCCCTAGTTGTAGAAGGAAAGTATCTGAAGAAGAGATTGAATGAATTGGTTAGCAACTTTGCACTTGACCTTATCTCACTCAAGACTAGTCAAGAATCCCTAAAAGAATTTGCAGATCAAGGAAGAAGAATCATTCCAGAATGCATGGATCAAGATAAGCTCATTGATGCTCATTTCAACAAAATAAAAGAGGTTGAAGATATGATTGAGCAAGTGAAGAGCTCAGTGAAAGAAAAATACACAGATGTGAACATGTGCAATAATGTCTACCAACGATAGATAGACAAAATTGATAAGGTAGAGAAAGAGATGATAAAGATAAGGTCTAGAAAAACTTAGTTGAGGAATGCTCTTGCGCCCTCATTAGACATTCTAAATCAAAATATCAAGGAGATTGATGCCACCATGATAACCTATGATCAAGGTCCTTCCATAGATTTGAAGAAGATGGAGAAGCTTCAGTATGCATTATGTGCCCATCTCCAGATAGTAAACTCTTTGATCTCATTTTGGAAGAAGGAGATCCAAAACCTAAAGATTGCATATCCAGATGTTTTCCCTCAGTAAGTATGTATAGATACAGTTTTTGTAACAACTTTGTCATTAATGTAAAAGGGAGAGTTGTGCATAGAATATGGATCATGATATGTATAGGGAGATATAAGTATCTATATAGAATATGGATCATGATATGTATAGGGAGATATAAGTATCTGTATAGAATATGGATCATAATATGTATAGGGAGATATAAGTATCTGTATAGAAGACAAAAGTTTTTTGTATTAAGAACAGTTAGCAACTTAGCCATATTCCTTTGTTGCCATCAATGAAAAAGGAGAAGATTTTTGGCAAGTTGTCTATACTAATGTATATGACTTAATATAGTGTTTTCATTATGGCAACAAAGTCATATAGTAGTTTGGAGTCAGTGTACTTGATTAGAAGATCAGAAATCGGTTAAGTGTTGAAGACTGGACAGTGTACAGAGTTCCTGCAGCTCAGAGCATCAACACACATGCATATAGAAGAATTATGGTATGCAACCTAGAAGTTAAGTTGGTTAGACTATATTCATGCTTTTTCTATGAGTGCACAATCAGATATGTAAGGATGAGAAAGGTATAGTCGGTTGAAGTTGGACATCCAATGTGTGCTAGTGAAGAACATAGTAAGCAACTGACAGTTATCATTTTGAGTTGTGAGTATATTATAATGTTGTAAAGGCTATGTTCCTATTGTAATTAGGTTTTTGACATGTATATATGTTTGATTGTAAACATGCTTAAGACAATTCATTTGGAAGTGTTGTATGTAATAGGTTTAAGGGCTAACCTAGTTGTTTATTTTGTATGCGCGTATAAATATAAGATGAGCTCATTTTATTTGGTATGGAAGTTGATAGAGAGTTGTGATAAGCAGAGAAGAAGTGTGCAAAGAAACTATAAGATGTATTAGAGCTTTGCTAGAGGTTAAAGCATCAACGTATCAAAGGAACTAATCTGACAAGCAGTGTCACATTGATAGTTCATCCAGCAGATATAGTGTGTATCTGAGATCAGAAGGTTGTAGACTTCACCACTTGAGCAATGAGCTCTAGGATAGTGCATCCACTCCCCTAATAGGGACTATTGTAAAAGACTCCTAACAAGGTCTAACCCTTGACAAGGTCTACTGTACTTAAAGCATTGTAAAGAAAATCCTAACAGGGTTAAGGATCTTTTAACAAGGATCACAAAACACTAGTTCAGAATATTAGTGGGTGTCAATTCGCACCCGGGTTTTTACCTATTTGGGTTTCCTCATAACCATATTGGTGTCATGTGTTGATTTCACATTTCATGTTTATGTGAATGTTTATTTGAGTTCTTAAGCATATAAGTTTAGTATAAAGATTAAAGTTAAAGGATAAAATATAGTGAACACTAATTCACCCCCCCTCTCAGTGTTCCCATTCCTAACAATTGTTATCAGAGCTCTGGTCCTCGGCAAAGAAGTTTAACCACTTGAGGAGATCATGGAAAAAGCATAAATGAAACATATGAAAAGAAATTTGGAAGCTACTCTTGTAGACTTGGACAAGTCTAAAAGAGAAACTATAGAACTAAGGGATAAACTTAGTGATGCTCAATTAGTCATCAAAAGGCTAAGGAAAGATCTAAAAGAATTCTCAACCAGTGATCTAGGGACAATGGTCAAGAGACTAAATGAAGAAAATAAATCCTTAAAAGAACAATTTGAAGAGTTTGATGATAAGATGACTAACAATCTTAGAACTAAAGAAAAAGAAGGAAAGCTTGGAATCTAAATTAAAAGAGGCTAAGAATCACATTAACAAATTGCACACCAGTTATGATTTGATAGAATCTCAGTTGTATGCAAGGAGAGCCAAAGGAGATACTAGCTATATTGGATACAATGAAGCACAAAATCATATTGACAACATGTGAGCAAGTAAGGATACACAAAAAGACTCTATTGATGCTAAGGAGATTGAAGATCAAACCAAAGATAATGGTGAAACCACCTAAGAATGAGCACAAGCCTATAGACCACACTTGTTTTTCATGTAACAAGCATGGGCTTATTGTAAGGAACTGTACAGAGGTAATACCTTTTAATGGTTATTGTTATTCATGTAATAAATTTGGTCATAGAGCTATGAATTGCAAGACTAGTAAGAAGAATAGGATTTAGCATGATCAGAAAAATCAGTATCAGACAAATGTAAGAAATTCTCAGAATGTTACATGTCAGATATGTAACTATAGTGGTCACTTAGCTAGATAGTGTAAAATGGTGACTCATATCAATGTGCTGGTGAATATAAGACCTCCAATCATTTTTCACTCTTTTAACAAGGTTGAAAATATCTCAAAGTTCTTTAGATCAAGGACGCAAGGTCAGGAAAGCCCTAAAAAGGCTAAAGAATTAGTATTAGATCCTAAAGGATAAGTTAATTTTTTTAAAGCTTCAAATGATGTGAGCTTAATTTGGTTAGAGAAAAAGAAGGACAAGACTGATGAGTATGTATTGGATGCATCCATAGTGGATGCACCCTCTACATCTGGATAAATGGCCCTTAGGGTCACAGGGGGAGCTAATTTAGCTCTAGACCCCTGAGTGGCTGGTATACTCACTCTCAGAGTATGCACCTTTGGACTTAAGCTTTTGGAGCATAAAGGAACCTTTGTGCAAGAGTGCACATACTAATTGTTAACAAAACAAAAGTTGGAAATGTTTAAGTGACAACCTAGTTTATGCGGCAAGCATTAATGGTGGAATTTTCACTTTAAGTACATAGAAAGTTATTTGATTACTCATTGCATTCAAATTCAAAGTGATAGGAGAGTAGAAAGAGCCTTAGAATTTATTGTGAAGAATTGCAAATTGATCTATCAGCAATTTACAACACACTTGATTAGTTGCAGAAACCCTAGTTCACCGTGCCAATTTAGAAGTCTTTGAATTATCTTAGAGTATAGCTGGAAAGTGATAAAACAATTAAGTGATGACCACTCCCATAATTTTTTATGTTGCAGAAAAGAAAATATATTTCTTTAAGAAGCATCCATGTAAGTCTACCCTAGATGACTTAGAGGGAGCATTCTCCCACATGCCTATGGGCATTATGCATGTGGAAGACATTAGGGCTTACATTTACTACAAGAAGGAACCAGTTGTATTGGATAGACTAAGGGTGCACATGGAAACTATGCTAAAACAAGACAAAACCTTCCTAGATGAATATGTGAAGTGGAATGATCACCCCATAGTAGAGTATGCTACGGTATATGAATTATATGAGATAGAATCGATTAAAATACTTCTAAGAAGAATTCATGATGACCTATTTTGGATAGGTGATGTGCCTATAAGAATCACTAGTGACTTGATATGAAATGATAGGCCTATCTAAGACTGGCACTGTCCTTCCTATAGGAAAGGATGTTAGGAAAATTGTTGAGCAAACATGTAAGTCAAGGAGTGAACGACATAGAATGACAATTGATCCTATTGAGAAAGCTGACATCAAATTGATGTCTATGATACTTGGATACATGTTTCATCACACTAGTAGGGTGAACAGTGTGTCTGTGGGCACAATTCTAGCAACCATTAGACTTGTAAAGGAAGATGGAGAGTTCAACTTGTGTGAGATCTTCCGCACACAGTTGATTGATAACATCAAGGCAATCAAGCATGACAAAACCAAGATATTCAGGTTTGGGTCATTGATCATTTACATGTACCTTCATATAGTTGGGAAAGTATCAAATTTGTATTTGGACAAGTCCATTCCAACCATGCCATAGATATCTAACAAGGCATCCACTAAAAGTACATTAAGAGATTACATAACATTGGAGTTGAAGACCTTTAGGGCCAAGATGCAAATGAGGTATTGAATTCCAGAAAACATTGTTGAAAAGTACAAGGATACAATTTGTTTTATGGTTGAAATAGATATAACATGTATGGAGGCTGTTGTACCTAGAAAAAAGTGGATTCATCCACTTGGATATGAAGTAGGGGAACAAGTTTTAGAAGCATATGCTCAAGTATTGCTTTCAGCTCTACTGACCCTAATGAGCCTAGATGAGGAACTTATGAGGACAAGACAAGAGAAATAGATGCCAAGATAAAAAGTGCAATAACAAAAAGAAAAGTTGCTAAAGTCATATCAGAGATCTTGAGAATACATGGTGTGTCTCAAGCAGATCTTGAAAAAGCAAAAGAACAAAAGATTGCTTTGGAACTATAGAGCGTAGATGCATAAAAAGAAAGAATCACATGATCCCAAGTTGAAGAAGATGAAGATAGAGAAATTTGATGAACATAAGGATATAACTGTTGATACTCCTTATATGCCCAAGAAAACCATTGACCTTACTGCTCCTCCTAAGTATAAGGCAATGATAAAGAGGAAGAAAGAAACTAGCACTAGTCATCAATCCTCAAGAGTCACAAGGAACACTCAAGAACCTCCTGAAGTAAGTTTCAAACCTAGTCTCAGTGTGCTAAGTGCTAGAATAATTGATGTGGGAAGAATTGATCAATTAGGGAAATTTTATGAAAAGTATAGTGAAATTAACAAGTCACAGATTCATAGCACGATCATAAAGCACATGATAAAGTTCAAAAGAATAGTCTTGGAACTAAAGACAATGATCCCTAATAATGTATGGAATATCCTAGAATTCCAAAAGAGAGATGCTATTGAAGAAGATCTACAGATAAGGGAAAAGAGCTTAGATGAAACCCTTCTTGTATGTGAGCTAGAAGAGAAGAAGTTTCTATTAGATATAGTGAAGCCCCACCTTAGAACTAAGAGAAGAACATTGAATATAATGGATAAAAATTATGAGTTAGTTGCCAAAGAAATAGATAAATCTTTTGAGAAGGTCTTTATGAATAGGAACATGTATCCACCTAATAGGCCCACAACACATGTACCCATAATGGTTACCAAAGGGTTAGAGACCATCAAGATACAATCTATAGGTCCTCAAGATTCAACACCTGCATTGGAAGCACAAACATAGTTAGATGAGTCTGTGCCCATGAAAGAGTCACTCAAGGATAGCATCTTTATCATTGATAATGTTGAGATAGCCATGGTGGGCACTGACACTAAGTTGGACAAGTTTGAGGAAGCTTTTGTGAGCACACAAGAAGCTGAAATTTTATGCAGCAACACACCTCCCATTCATTAAGAAGAGGTATTGATTGAAAATATAACAGACGAGAAAGATGAAGAAAAGATGGAAGAAAAAGAACAAGAAAAAGAAAAAATAGAAAAAGAAGAAGAAAAGAAAGACACAGAAAAAGAAAAGAATAATGAACCTTTAGTTGAACTAGTCAAGGTAAAACAAGAAGTGATGGATAGCACTCCCATCACTCCCTCTATAGCATTATTGTCAAGTTTGACACCTGACACATCTCATTTGGAATCATGGAGAGAAGAAGACCTGATTAAGTTCATCATCTTAGCTGTGGAGAAGGACAATGAAAAACAAGTAATGAGGAATCCCCTCCTTATAGAATCAGTAAACATTATGAACAATTTATTGCCAGAGGAAAAGAAAGTGTTAAAGATACACTCGATTGATGATGTGAGTACATTCATCTCACATTTCAAAAGAAATTTCTCAAGCCTTGAAGAATCTACATCCCTAGTTGCAGAAGGAAAGTATTTGAAGAAGATATTGAATGAATTGGTTAGCAACTTTGCACTTGACCTTATCTCACTCAAGACTGGTCAAGCATCCCTAAAACAATTTGCATATCAAGGAAGAATAATCATTGCAGAATGCATGGATCAAGATAAGCTCACCAATGCTCATTTCAAGAAAATAAAAGAGGCTAAAGCTATGATTGAGCAAGTGAAGTGTTTAGTGAAAGAAAAATCCATAGATGTGAACATGTGCAATAATGTCTACCAAGGAAAAATAGACAAAATTGAGGAGGCAGAGAAAGAGATGACAAAGATAAGGTATAGATAGACTCAGTTGAGGAATTCCCTTGCACCCTCACTAGACATTCTAAATCAGAATATCAAGGAGATTGATGCCACCATGATAACCTATGACCAGGGTCCTTCCAAAAATTTGAAGAAGATGGAGAAGCTTTAGTATGCATTATGTGCCCATCTCTAGATAGTAAACTCTTTGATCTCATTTTGGAAGAAGGAGATCCAGAACCTAAAGATTGCATATCTGGATGTTTTCCCTCAGCAAGTATGTATAGATACATTTTTTGTAACACCTCTGTTATTAATGTAAAAGGGAGAGTTATGTATAGAATATGGATCATAATATGTATAGGGAGATATAAGTATCTGTATAGAATATTGATCATGATATGTATAGGGAGATATAAGTATCTATATTGAATATGGATCATAATATGTATAGGGAGATATAAGTATCTATACAGAAGACAAATTTTTTTTGTATTAAGAATAGTTAGCAACTTAGCCATTCCTTTGTTGCCATCAAGGAAAAAGGGGGAGATTGTTGGGAAGTTGGCTATACTAATGTATATGACTTAATATAGTGTTTTAATTATGGAAATAGAGTCATATAGCAGTTTGGAGTCAGCACACTTGATGAGAAGATCAGAAATCGGTTAAGTGTTGAAGACTGGATAGTGTACAGAGTTCCTGTAGCTCAGAGCATAAATGCATGTGCGTACAGAAGAATTATGGTATGCACCCTAGAATTTAAGTTGGTTAGACTATATTCATGGTTAGTCTATGAGCACATAATCAGATATGCAAGGATGAGAAAGATACAGTTAGTTGAAGTTGCACAGCCAATGTGTGCCAGTGAAGAACAAAGTAAGCAGCTAATAGTTATCATTTTGAGTTGTGATTATATCATAATTTTGTAAAGGATATGCACCTATTTTAATTAGGTTTTTGACATGTACATATGTTTGATTGTAAACATGATTAAGCCAATTCATTTGGAAGTGTTGTATGTAATAGGTTTTGTTAGAAATAGGAAATACTGAGAGGGGGGGTGAATCAGTATTTCACAAACTTTTTCTTTTGGCCACTTATGGATATAAAAAATTAATTTAGTGCATACAAAGATTATCAAGCTTATTAACAAACATAGCAGTAAATAGAAAGAACTAATAACACATGATATGTTCTCGAGGAAACCCTGGCCAAGGGAAAACCCCGGTGGGGATGGTACCCACAAAGATCACTAATCAAAAGTATCTTGTTAGGGATATTGGACCCTACTAGGAGTCAATTTACAATATATAGTAGATCTATCCTGGTTAAAGGACTTTAGGCCTTGTTAGAAGCCTTAACCCTATTAGGAGTTAGATTACAAAACCTGATCACCAGCTGAGCTCACTGCCCAAATAGGTAATACAAAATGTTTCTGACTGTAGTATGGTACTACTTACAACTTCACATCAATAGCCTTTGCTACTATCACAATATACAACTATTGCAAGTTATCTTTTCTTTCTTTTTACACATCACATACATTTTCATTACATTTCAAGTATGCCTAATATATGAGTTATTAGAGCTAATAACTTTACATGGTCAGCTTCCAAAATATTTATCCAAGAGTAAACATCTAGGATGTCATCCCTTCATATTGTTAAGTCATTATTTTGACAAGAAAAAATAATCCCTTAACTGTTTCGCTAATACTGTCTCCAAAACTGTTCTATCTGCAAAAACTATCTTCGGTAAACTTTGAATAACTTTGTCCGTACTGCTCCAAAATTTATGCACACTAAGATGGGTTATCCTCATACTCTGTAGAAGCTTTAGTTAACTACACAAACAAAAATATTTCTCCAGTGGACATCGCCAACTAAATCTTCATCGGGTGCTCTGTCAGGATCACTGTATCCATACTTAGACAATTTCTTCCTTCAACTTGCCATACTTGCATTCTAGATTTTGTGCTCTCAGTAGAGATCATATGTTTCCATAATGACAACATCTATGCATCCACATTAGCCAAATTGCCAAAAATCTCCCCCTTTGTCATTGGTGGCAACATATGGGAAAATTGGCTAAGTGTGCAACCAAAACTTCAAAGTATTTACACAAAATTGTGGCCAAAAGTTATACAACACATATGCAATATTGTAATCCATAGAATAGCTCCCCCTATGAGTATCCTTCCTCAACATATATTTATTTTTTTGCTATCTCTCCCCCTTTGACAACAATGACAAAGATAGGGTGTACAAAAATTTCAAAAAAAAACTTAATACTTTGTTATCAGCTATTGCAAAGCTGGTAGGCTTGCAACACAGTCACCAAACTCTAACTTCCATGATTCAAAATCTTTCTCCCATATCTTCCTGATGGATTCAGCAACATTGGGTAGAGTACTCAATCTGTATGCTACTGTCTGACAAGCTTGCAGGGAATTGAAGCTAAACTTCTGAAAAGATGTCTTTGCTGAAAGACACTGCTCAATTTGGTCTTCAACAATTGAGGTCTTGATTGAGATATGCTCTCTCAAGATGTTAATCATGAGCATCTTTCTATTCTTCTCTTCTACTAACATTCTGATTTCATCATTTAACTTCCTTATGTTCTTCTCTACAGAACTTATCTTTACATTTGGGCTTGACAAGGTGTTTGTTTCAGCTGTAATTGCATCTATCTTCTCTCTGATCTTCTTATCTTCTTTAGCTATTAGGATTTCTAGTTTTGTGCATTGTATATACAAAATCTTTCCAATCTCAAAATGTTTCCTCAAATTCTTTATGCATACATCCAAATTACCAATATCATTTCGAATATTTACACTTAAATTTTGTTGCATTTTTGCTTCAAAGTCTTCTTGAACTTTTATTCTAGCAATATCCTTTAAGTTAGAAAATTTAGAGTCAAAAGAGTTTATTACTATTTTAGCTTTCTCAAGTGGATCCGATTCAAATACCTTAGTGCTGATCACACTCTCAAGTTTCTCTATCAAAAATCTAACTTTTCCTTCAAGGTCCTTCACCTTCTTATTCTTTCCAATAATTTTATTAAGAGATGTGATGAACTCAAGCTGATCATCATCTTCAACTTCTTTTCCAAGGTCTTCAAAAATTGAACCAATTTGTCTCTTCTTACTATCAGGTGCACTAGGGGTAGTGACCTCTGTCAAAATTTGTTTACCTTTAACTATCTATTTTGCTGGAACTGATTCTAATACTATTGGTGCTTCCACTGCCTCTGTATCCTTTTCTGATTCTATAATCTTCTCTTGCTCTTCTAAAGCCAAATTGTCAACAATGTTTCCTAGATCATGAAATATTGCATCATCTGACTCTAGTGTCACTTTGGTTCCTTCAATGTCCATTGATTCTTTGCCAATATTGATATGTGAAGAAGATGGGACTTCTTCAATACCAACTTCCTCTGCATGTGATTCCTGTGATTTCTTTTGCTGAGGGTCTGATTCAACATGCTTTCCTACAACTATATCTACAAGAACTTGCATTACTGCTTGCTCTGTCTCTTTCTATACTTCCTCCTTTTTGCCTCCCATTATAAGGATTGTTCTTCTCTTAGTTCTCAATAAAGTTCCAAGAGACTTCAAGAATCTCTTCAAATGATCTTCATCCTCAACTTAACAGAACTATCTGATTACATGTTCTCTCATCTTTATGTCCTCTTCTTGTGCTCTTTGTTTTCTATTCATAAGTCTATTATACAAATCTTCTGGGATCTTACCATGAATAGTGCTAAGTTTCTTATCTATCACAATCAAATGTGTAATCATTGCATTTTCAAAATTCAATCTGTCAAATGATCCATATAGATCATAGAATTTATTTAACTTATTGAAGTCTCCATGCTTCAATATATCTTCATTAACTCTTTGAATTCTTGGTTTCCAAGTTTTCTTCTTGATTGAAACTTCATCATCATCTTTAATTACTGCTACCTTTCTAGATACACGTGGTGCAATCACTTTCTATCTCTTGCTGGGTCCTGTTGCACTCACTTTTACTCTTTTGGTAGGAATAGGAGAAAAAGATTTATCTCCTTCATCTTTCTCAGGTACTTCAACATTTACCTTTACTGCAATAGGATCAACAGGATCTGCACTAGATGCCTTAGGTGGAATTACAAGATTTTCACTTTGCTTCAAGGCTTCTGCAATCTTCTTAGCTATGTCAAACTCATGACTTGACATACCTGATTCTTTTAGTATTTTCTTCATAGTAGATTCAACTCTCTTACTAGATTTCTTCTTTTCTCTCAAACTTATTGCAGAGTTGAAATTCTCTTCATAGGTTCCAAACCTATTTGCATGACCATCCAACTCACACTTTAACAGTATATTCACATATCCTACTGTTTCTGCTTCAGATAATTCATAGCCAAGAGGGTGTATGAATTCCATTCTAGGCTCAACTGCTTCAATGTAGGTGAAATCAGTGTCTACCATAAAACAAATGTTATCTTTATGCTTTTCAACTAAGGATTGAGGAATCCTTGATTTGTTCTTAACAATATTCTGAAAAGTCTTCAATACAAGCTTCACACTATCATTGACTTTATCAAAAAGGTGCTTCATGTAGACTGAGTTTATTCTTTCCATTGTGTTCACATTGTCACTCCAATCAACTATGTAAGGAAATCTTCTCAAAATATGGAAAAACATATAGGTTATCAGAGATGAAAACCTAAACTGTGTGTACTTAGCCTTCTTAATCTTTTCTAAGTTCTCAAATAACTAAATTTTCAAAATTTCACATAGGTCTACTTGTTTCTTCTCAATACACATAAGATAAGCTACATGAACCATTCCTGCAGCCATGTCATCTTCCCTTGAACTACCACAAAATTTAGTTGTTAGGATCTTGCAAAGGTACCTAACATCATCTTGCTTAATCTTACTTATCGCAATTCCTCTACCATTATAACTAGATCCAGTGTTGTCTAAAACAATATTTCTCATGTTCTTTTCATTGAGTGGAATCTCTTCAACTTTTGATAATCTAGTAACATCATGAATTAGGTCAGCAGTTATATCAATAACTCTATCCTCCATCCAGAATTTCCCATTGTGGATTCTACTTAAAATGATCTTGGTACATTCCTCATCATTAAATTCATACTTCATGGAATATTTGATAATTTCATTTTTCTCTAGGTGCCCATAAGCTAGTTTAACTAACATGTCTTGATTATACAATTTCTTGTAATCATCACTAAAATCTGCATCTCCCAAAGTTTCAAACTTGCAACCTAAATATCCTTTAACATTCTCAATGTGCAATACTCCGTCTGGTACGAATGATAGTGCTAGTCTATTATCAATTTCAGCTGGTTCTACTGGTTCTTTCTTAATCTTAGGTCTATTCTTATCCTTAACATTATGAACCATAGAAATATCCATCTTATCAACTGATTAAAGATCAAAAAATACCTCAACTTTGTAAATCTAGGGTTTCGGTATGATCGACGTTGCAAACTGCTTCCAAACTTCTTCAAATCATCCTCAACTCACTTTTTCTTCTTTCAAATCTCTTTTCAATCACTTTGTAATTGTGATAAATTCTATTTCAACATTATAACACTTCACATTAACTCGATTTGACATTGCATTCATTCATTTTGCTGCTAAAACCTCAAAAAGATGATTTTGCAAACCTGCAACCATAAAACTTTTTGCGACCTCTCAAAACACAATATTTTCTTTTTCACACTTAACCATAGCATTAGTACAACATAATAAACCTATATCTAACTGCGCAAAACTTAACTCATTAAAATTCCTAATCTACTCTAATCCTAAGTCCTAAACTATAGAAACTTACATAATTTAAGTACTTAAAGAAGGGTCAGGTAAAGATTCATCCTTACCATTAGTTACATTACTTTCTTGACTACTTTTAGTGCTGAATATACCTCCTTGATCTATGCCTTTATCAAATTTTACTTCATCTTTATTGCTACAACAACATTTCTCTTTGTTTCCTGCATTTTCATTCCTTCTTGCATTGTTCCTAGGGTTAGGGTTATGATGATAACCTCCATTGTTCATTCTACAAACTCTTGCTGAGTGTCCAAACTTGTTGCATATCTGAAAAATGATTCCATTGTTTCCAAATCGCTATCCTTGCTGGTTAATCTATGACCTGCAATTTCTTGCAATATGTCCTACTTTGTTGCATCTAAAACATACTACTACTTTTCTTTGATTCATTTCTTCAATATATTTCTTATCTGCATTGTAAGTATTCCCAATCATTCTATCATAATTATTCAAAATGACTTTAGGTCTTCTACATTCATTAGCTCTGTGTCCAAAACTATGACAATTATAACAATGTCCATTAAGAGGTTTAAATTGCTTACCTGTGCAATCTAGCTTCATGTGTCCAACAGTATTACAAGCAAAACATCTACCTTTGAATTCTCTTTGCATACCTTTAGATGATTCTTCCTGTTTTGATTCTTCTTGCTTTGATTCTTCTTTCTCTCTAGGTGGTTCTTCTTTAGGTGGATCTTCTAATGTGTTCTCATCTAGCTTTATTTCCTCCACACTTTCAAATGTGTTCAAATCTGGCTTCTTACTTTCATGGATTGTTCTAAACATACTAAATCCAAATCCAGTCCTATCAAAGAATGGTTCTTCAAAAGAAATTTGTTTTCCAGTCTTATCACTATTTGAATATAGCCTTTCAAGTTGTTGTTTAGATTGAGTTAATTCACCTTTCACAATTTTATTATACTTCTCAAGTTCCACATACTACACTTTTACTTTTTCATATTCGGATGTTTCCTTTTCAAGTCTTGATCTCAGATCTTCATTCTCAATTTTCAATTTTTCATTATCAGATCTCAAATTTCCATCTTTCATACTAAGTTTCAGATCTACTATCTTCAGTTCATGCTTAAGGATATCATTTTCTTTTTCTAATTCATCATAATCTTCAACAAGCATATCAGATTTATTTTCAGATTTCAGATCTTCAATCTTACCTTTTAATTTGTCAATAGCATTCTTTGCATCTTCATATTTTCTTCTTAAGGAGTTTCTTTCATCAGTAAGCATATCAATCTATTTAAGAGCTTCTTCAAGATTCTTCTAAAGTTGATCCATATCCATAGAGATCTTACTCAAGCTACTAAGCTTTCCTTGAATGTTCCTTCTCCGAGTAACTATGCTCTGATACCAATTGTTAGAAATAGGAAATACTGAGAGGGGGGGTGAATCAGTATTTCACAAACTTTTTCTTTTTCCCACTTATGGATATAACAGATTACTTTAGTGCATACAAAGATTATCAAGTTGATTAACAAACATAGCAGTAAATAGAAAGAACTCATAACACATGATATGTTCTCGAGGAAACCCTGGCCAAGGGAAAACCCCGGTGGGAATGGTACCCACAAAGATCACTAATCAAAAGTATCCTGTTAGGGATATTGGACCCTATTAGGAGTCAATTTACAATATATAGTAGATCTGTCCTGGTTAAAGGACTTTAGGCCTTGTTAGAAGCCTCAACCCTGTTAGGAGTTAGATTATAAAACCTGATCACTAGCTAAGCTCACTGTCCAAATAGGTAATACAAAATGTTTCTGACTGTAGTATGGTACTACTTAAAAGTTTGCATCAATAGCCTTTGTTGCTATCATAATATACAACTATTGCAAGTTATCTTTTCTTTCTTTTTACACATCACATACATTTTCATTACATTTCAAGTATGCCTAATATATGAGTTATTAGAGCTAATAAATTTACATGGTCAGCTTCCAAAATCTTTATCCAAGAGAAAAAATCTAGGATGTCATCCATTCATAATGTTAAGTCATTATTTTGACAAGCAAAAATAATCCCTTAACTCTTTTGCTAATACTATCTCAAAAACTATTTTGTCTGCAAAAACTATCTTCGGTAAACTTTGAATAACTTTGTCCGTACTGCTCCAAACTTTATGCGCACTAAGATGGGGTATCCTCATACTTTGTAGAAGCTTCAGTTAACTACACAAACAAAAATATCTCTCCAGTGGACGTCGCCAACTAAATCTTCATCGGGTGCTCTGTCAGGATCACTGTATCCATACTTAGACAATTTCTTCCTTCAACTTGCCATACTTGCATTCTAGATTCTACGCTCTCAATAGAGATCATATGTTTCCATAATGACAACATCTATGCATCCACATTAGCCAAATTTCCAATAGGTTTAAGGGCCGACCTAGTTTTTTATTTTGTATGCGCATATAAATATAAGATGCGCCCATTGTATTTGGTATGGAAGTTGATAGAGAGTTGTGATAAGCAGAGAAGAAGTGTGCAAAGACACTATAAGATGTATTAGAGATTTTTTAGAGGTCAAAGCATTAGTGCATCAAAGGAACTAATCTGACAAGCAGTGTCACAGTGATAGTTCATGTAGCAGATATAGTTTGTATCTGAGATCAGAAGGTTGTAGCCTTCGCCACTTGAGTAGTGAGCTCTAGGATAGTGCATCCACTCCCCTAACAGGGACTATTGTAAAAGACTCCTAATAGGGTCTGACCCTTTACAAGGTCTACTATACTTAAAGCATTGTAAAGTAACTCCTAATAGGGTTAAGGATCTTCTAACAAGGATTACAAAACACTAGTGCAAAATATTAGTGGGTGTCAATTCCCACCGGGGTTTTTACCTATTTGGTTTGCCCCATAACCATATTGGTGTCATGTGTTGATTTCATGTTTCATGTTTATGTGAATGTTTATTTTGGTTCTTAAGCATATAAGTTTAGTATAAAGATTAAAGTTAAAAGATAAAATACAGTGAACACTGATTCACCTCCCCTCTCAGTCTTCCCATTCCTAACAGTTGTATGGAATAAAAAAAGGACCTAAAGAATTTATCAAAGGCTACACTCTTATCTTGTTAAGATTAATTTCATAAGAAAATGTGAGGATGTAAATGTGTACTTGAAGGTTGAAGGTGATAAGATACTATTAGCTAAAGTATTTCTAGATAACTCAATATTTAGAGGAAATGATGAAATGAGTTTGGAATTTGTTGAGGAGATGAAGATGGAGTTTGAGATGTTAATGATAAGAGAAATTCAGTTCTTTATTGGATTACAAATTTGACATCTCAAAGATAGTATCTATATTAGTCAATAAAAGTACATAAAGGAAGTTTGTAAGACTTTTGGAATGGAGGACTCCAAACCGGTTGGAACACCCATTGTGACTAGATGAAAATCATCCAAGGATATTGAGTCAAGTGTAGTGGATGCAACTTTATACAAATCCATGATTGGTAAGTTTCATTATGTGGTTCATAGAAGAACAAACATTGCACAAGTAGTTGGTATAGTATCCATATTTCAATCTAATCCTAAGGAATATAACATGGTAGTACTAAAGAGGATATTTAGATAATTGAAAGGAACATAAGACTAGGGTATTTGGTATGCTCACAATGGTGATTTATCTTTGAGTGTTTTTATTGATGCAGATTGGGCAGGAAACATTGATTACAAAAAAATTTCAAGTGGATGAGCATTCTTTCTAGGAGGAAGAATTGTGTCATGGACAAGTAAGAAAAAAAATGCATCTCCCAATCAACTATAGAATCTAAGTATGTAGCAATAACTATCAATTGTACTCAGATTGCATGGATGCAACAGATCTTGGAAGGTATCAAATAAAAGGTAATTGAATCAGTGGCTATATATCATGATAATACTAGTGAAATCAACATTTCGAAGAACTTGGTGATGTATTCTAAAACTAACACGTTACAATCAAATATCATTTCTTAAGAGAGAAATTATAGGAAAATATAGTCAAGTTGGAATATGTGCCAACTAAGGAGTAGCTAGCAGATATATTCACTAAGCCACTTCCTAAGGATACTTTTGATAATCTAAGAGGTAAGTTAGGGGTTATTCCCCTACTTGATCAAAACTAAAATGTTGTTTTTGTAGACACCTAAAAATGGTTCACACCTATGTGTCCCTTTTTATCATGTCTTATATCTTGTGTCATTTCATTTGATTATTTACTAACATTTCCCTCATCTTGCATTGCAGGCTTGATCTCTTTGGTTGAATTGATCATTATCATTACAACCTGTCCAAGCATTCCTAAACCAAGTCAAGTCTTTGTAAACTAGTCCTAATCAATCCCAGTCATCCCTAAACCAATCCTAATAGTTCTTAATCATTCCAAATCATTCCAAATCTATCCTCAATTAGTCTGAAATCCTTTTGAACCTAGTCAGTGTTATCAACTTGACCTTAATGGCATTGTCCAATTTCATCGATGCCTCATCATGAACCATTTTCAAATAAATTTAAACCTTATCAATCACTATCAAATCAATCGAATCCTATCGAATCCTTTCCAATCTTATCAATCTCATCAAAGGCATTGTCAAATTTCATGGTCACCTCATCATCATCATCATCAATTCCAAGGCATTGTCAAAGTTCATCAATGCCTTGTCATCATCAAATTTGATCCAATTCAATTCAATAACATTATCAAAGTTAATCAATGTTATTTTTATATCCTCATCATCAATCATTTTTATCGATATTTGAGTCCATTATCAAAGTTCATCAATGCCTCGTGATCATCAAAATCAATCTAAACCTTTCATCAAATAATCAAATTCAATTCAATTTTGTGTCATCATTATCAATTCAGCCAATAGTCAAATAATTTGTCCCTTAGGGGTAGATAATGTTAGAATAATTGAGAGGGGGGTGAATCAGTTATCTAGTGTCCCACAGTTCAAAATGTATAATCCAAAACAATTCTACTACTTCTGCTATTCAGTAAACATAAAATACTTTTACTGTCTGTGCTTTTACTGATTATCAGTCTAAACTTTATAATAGTTACCGATTAAATCTAACATGTAATATGCAAAGTATGATAACAAACAAATATCACAATCAACACATAACACAAGAGATTTAACGTGGAAACCCTGTGAAGGGAAAAACCACCTGGGGCTGACAATCCAAAATTGTTCACTCTTCTGAAGTGAGGTCGGTGAAGACTCAACCTTGTTAAAGGTTACAAACACACTGTTAGGTGTGATCTTGTTAGAGGATTTTAGACCAGAAGTTATCATCCAACTAGCAGTCACTCTGGGGTTGACAGGATAACAATGTTCACTCTATGAATGAAACATCAAAAGACTTTCATATTCCACTCAGTTAAGAGATTTGATTGTGTACAATAGTTAAATATGTAACAGTAGATGATCTTCCTTAAAACAAATTCAGTTTGTAGTTTACAGATCAATGTTCAGCTCATTCAAATATTTCTGATCAATATAACACTTCAGATTCAATACTATATCAACTTACTATCTATTGGTAATTACTCTCTATAGATCAGTAACTATTCTACAGCTTGGTTCTTATTAACCAGTATGATCAGAATGCATGAAAAATTCTCCACATGATAATTCTACAATATCTTCTTCTTCCGGCTCTCTTCAATAATGAAATCAACATCTCTTATATAGATGAGTAAATCATTTTCTTTTCCTCCATCAGATTTTGCCGGTTTATCATATTCATAGATTTTGCCTCTTTAAGCTTCCTTGACTGATGTGTCAGTAACACATTTTAATCTACTCCATTAGATCCTTTTTTATTTATGTTAGCTGTCGATCTTCATAACAAACCTTATCTATTACCTCGATTTCATACACTTTATAGCTCATCACTTTATCAGCTAAACTGATCATTTAATTCCTTTCTATTTTCCTTGGTTAACAAAAAAATGTGTCGGTGAACACAAGCTTAGTTAACACTACACTTGCTATACACTACACTTTGTTAGTGTATACTGAAATGCTTTATTTACCGACAACACTGCTTTGTGTCTTTCAACTTTATTCTTCATCATAGATGAATGCAACATAATAAAGTCAATTTCATCAAGTCATAGACTCATCAACAAGTTACTTAGTGTATTCCTTATCCTCATTTGTCATATACATCTTCCTTATGTATTTATTTCTATTCTTCATCTATTTCACCTTCCTTCAGATGTGTCAGTATAGTAAATTACAAGATAAGCATTGTCAAGCTAGTTGACATCAATGACAACATAATACTGATTTAATCATCTTGCATATCTAATCATCAACTTAGTAATCTTAAATTATAGATTCTTCATTCAGGTTCTAAATCAGTTTTAGTTCATCAATCTCTCCCTTTGGCATTGATGGCAACTCAAGTAATATGAAGTGTACCATACACATACCAAACATGTATTCTACAACTTTGTGATCAAATGCTGTGTAGTGTAAGCTCTCCCTAGCTTATTATGTTTAATCACTACATTACTAAAATAGCATTATAAAATACACCTTTGTCATTTTGTAGATGTAACCTTTTCAACTCTCAAGTTCCTTTCAGATTATCTCTCCCTTAGATGGTTCTCATCGGTGCATATCTCCTTTTCTTTTTCATATTATTTATCTCTCCCTTTGACAACAATGCCAAAGAAACAAATAAATAATCAACTTTGTAGTAGCCAAGTAACTCTCTATTGTCCATTGCTTCCTCTGTATCTTAGTATACTGATATCCCAATCTATTTCAATTCTTCAAACTTAATCACAACCTTGAAAAAAATCCAAAGTGTGAACTATGGTGCATCAACATGAATGATCTTCTAATAAGATTAGGCCGATCCAACATCCAGATCACATTAGTGACCAATAGACAGGGGATAGACCCCAAGTCTAGTCCTCAAATATTCAAATGTGTCCTTTGGTAGAGGCTTTGTAAAAATGTCTGGAAGTTGTTCTTTAGATGTAACAAATTCTAACTTTACTTGCTTCTCTTGCACTTGTTCTCTTAAGTAGTGATACTTAATTGATATATGCTTTGTCTTAGAGTGCATCACAAGATTCTTTGAAATATTAATAGCACTTGTGTTGTCACATTATATGATCACCGGGTCAGTGATTACCTCATTCATTCCTTCCAACACTTGCTTGATATATGTAATGTTTGAGCAATTAGTAGCAGTAGGAACATACTTTGCTTTAGCTATAGACTGAGAAATACAAGCTTTCTTTTTACTTGTCTAGGTTACACATCTTTCACCAAAGAAAAATGCTCCTTTGGTGGTACTTTTTCTGTCATCCACATTTCTAGCCCAATCAACATTGGTATAAACCTTCGGCTCAAACTTACCATCCTTAGGATACCATAATCCATAATCCTCTATCTTTTTTAGATATCTTAAGATCCTTTTAGTAGAAATCATGTGTGATTCTCTAGGTTTAGCATAATATCTAGCAACAATTCCCACAACCTATGCTATATCTAATCTACTGTGAACTACATACATGAGCTTACCAATCATGGATTGGTAAAGTGTCTGGTTTACCTCTATAGTTTCATCTTCCTTTGTCAATTTACTTCCAATAGCCATCAGTGTACCCATAGGTTTTGCATCTTTCATGCCAAATATCTTCAAGACTTCCTTTATGTACTTGGACTGTGTGATGAATATCATATCACTCTACTGAATCACTTGTAATCCGAGAATAAATTTAATCTCTCTGAACATAGACATTTCAAACTCATTCCTCATGTCATCAGCAAAAGATTTACATACATGATCTTGACCTCCAAAAATAATATCATCAACAAAAATTTCAGCAATAATAATAGTGTCATCAATATCACCTTTCGTGTACAAATTGATGTTCTCACTAGTTCTTACAAATCCAATACTTAACAAGTAAGTATGTAGTCTTTCATACCATGATCTGGGTGCTTGCTTCAAACAATATAAAGCTTTGTGTAATCTACATACCATGTTTCTATTGTCTGGATCAACGAATCCTTCAGGTTGTTCTATGTAGACCTCTTCTTCAAGTATACCATTCAAAAATGTTGATTTCACATCCATTTGATAAACCTTAAATTTCTTGTATGAAGCATATGCAAGTACCATTCTAACTCCTAATCTAACAACATGTCCAAATGTCTCACCATAATCAATGCCTTCTTCTTGTGCATATCCCTTGCATACCAATCTCGCTTTATTTCTTGTTACTTCACCATTTTCATTCATTTTGTTTCTAAATATCCATTTAGTACCGATAACGGTCTTATCTTTAGGTTGGGGTACTAAGGACCAAGTTTTGTTTTTCTCTATTTGTTCTATTTCCTCCTTCATTGCATTAACCTATTCTTCATTTTCTAATGCGACTTTCACATTCTCTGGTTCAAATTCACAAACTAGACATGTACCTTGTTTTGTTTTGCTTCTTGTCTACATTCCAGCTTGTCTGTTACCAATAATTTGTGTCTCAGGATGATATCTTCTGACAAAACTAGCTAGTACTTGGTTTCTTCTTTCTTGTTCATCCTATTTAGGTTCATTTGCTTTCTTGGTAGCACCATCTTGTTCATCGGTTTCCCTTTCCTATTCCTCGGGGTTATTTTCCCACTGACCGATTATCATAGGTTGTGACTTGGGTAGATAGTCAGGAAGTTCAATGTAAGTGAATCTACCATAGTCTTCTAGTTCCTTTCTTTCTTCTATGTTTATGTCATCATACTCATCAAAACGGACATTAGTACTTTCAATCATCTTATTTGTAACCTTATTTAGACATTTGTATGATTTACTCTTAGTAGAATATCCTAAGAATATTCTTTCATCACCTTTAGAATCAAATTTCCCATTTCTCTCATCTTTCAGAATAAAAAATTTGCTTCCAAAAATCCTAAAATAACTTATAGTAGGTTTGTGTCCAAAGCATAGCTCATAAGGTGTCTGGTTGGTGTCCTTCTTCAGTTGTACTTGATTAAGCACATATATAGTTGTGCTGATAGCTTCCCTCTAATATATTTGAGCAACATTCTTTTGTAGCATTAGTGTTCTAGCATAGTCAATGATTGACCTATTCCTTCTTTTAGCAATCCCATTCTGCTGAGGCGTTCTTGGTGCAGAGACCTGTCTCTTAATACCATTCTCATTATAGAAATTAGTAAATTCATCAAAAATAAATTCACCTCCTCTACCAGATCTTAAGCATTTAATTTTTTTTCCAGTCTCTTTTTCTACCTTCACCTTATACCATTTAAACAACTTAAAAGCTTTAGATTTCTCTTTCAGGAACATAACAGTCATCAGTCTAGTATAGTCATCAACAAAAAGAATAAAGTATCTATCACCATAATAGCTTTGAGTTCTCATAGGACTACATAGGTTGGTATGAACCAACTCAAGTATCTTCTTTATTGAGAAGTCTTTGGTTTTAAAACTAGACTTAGTCATCTTACCTTTCTGACATTCATGGCACATAGCATGATCCAATTTTGACAAGTTAGGCAACCCTCTAACTCTTTTCTTCTTACTAATCTTGATCATGTTATCAAAATTCACATGACATAACCTCTTATGCCACAACCATGCATCTTCATCTTTCATTAATAAACAAGAAGAGTAATCAATATCAAGATAAAATAGATTACCTCTAGATTGTGTACCGATTCCAACAAGTCTTCCTCCATCATCATAGATTCTTACCTTTTTGCTCTCAAAAGCAAGTCGGTGACCTAAGTTGTTCAACTATGCTACACTTAAAAAAATTTAGTTTATTCCATCTACCCAATATGCATTCTCACATTTTATTCTATCGTTAATCATCAGTGAACCTTTACCTCTCACCATACAAGGTGCATCATTTCCCATTCTAACAAATCCACCATCATATTCATCAAGAACATCAAATTTCTCTATATCACCAGTCATATGATGTGTACAACCACTGTCTATGATCTATGTATCATTTCTACTTACTTTAGAGATTAGTGTTATCTCTTCATGTTTCTCTTCTTCCTCCAAATCATCCTTCATAGCAAAAAATACTACTTCTACATCATCATTAGTGTCAGATTCAGATTCAAATTCTTCAACTATGTAACATACTTTTTTCCCTTTGTCATAGCTATCTTGGTTGTCTCCGTTGTTGTGTTGGTAGCCTCTGTTGATTCTTCTCCCATAGCTTCCTTTGGATTAGTCTTTGGATCTATCATCTTCTTTCTTATTCAGACATCTAGCAGCAATGTGGCCAACTTCTTTACAATTAAAATATGCTAGAGGTAGCTTTCCTCTATACCTTCCCTTACCTTTGGGCAATCTTCTAGCCATAAGAGCTTCAAGCTCATCAAGTTCATCATCGATATTACTATCACTATCATTATTCTTATCATTCCTGGTACTAGACTTACCAATCTTCAAAGAAGACATGAAAGCAAATTCAACAAAAGGTACAACACTATTGTCAAAGTTATTCAATTCAAAGGTTGTAAGCTTACTGATAAGAGTGTCAAGGGTGAGATTAGATGTAGCCCTTTTTTCATGAATTGTAGAGATCCTGATTACATAAACTGGCAGCAAAGTTTTGAGAATCTTGCTTATGACTGTTTCATCATCAATAACTCCACTAGATGCTCTAATAGCATGTACTACCTCTTTTAGTCTATTTGTATATTGCACAATGTTTTCACCTTCTTTCATCTTCATATCATCAAATTGACCTCTTAGGCTTTCTGCTCTGGCTCTCTTCACATTTGTATCTCCACTATATATTAGAGTCAGCTTGTCCCACATCTTCTTAGTTGTATCACAATCCTTTATGTCATCAAATTTGGCATCGGTACAGGCAGCAACAAGTTCCATCATAGTAATATTATGTTCATGCCTATCCTTTAGTTGATCAAGAGTCAGGGGACCTAGTGTTGGTTCAATGTAGCCATTCTCCATCAGTTCTAGTGCAAAATTCCCAATTCCAGATATGTGCAACTTCATCTGGCTTTTCCATACTATAAAGTTATCTTTGTTTAGCTTTGGCACTTCCCTCTTATACATCTTTAGACCTTTTTGCTGGAGTCCTTAAAACTCTATTCTAAGCAACCACAACTCTGATACCAATTGTTAGAATAACTAAGAGGGGGGTGAATCAGTTATCCAGTGTCCCACAGTTCAAAATGTATAATCCAAAACAATTCTACTACTTCTTCTATTCGGTAAACATAAAATACTTTTACTGTCTGTGCTTTTACCGATTATCATTCTAAACTTTATAATAGTTATCAATTAAATCTAACATGTAATATGCAAAGTATGATAACAAACAAATATCACAATCAACACATAACACAAGAGATTTAATGTGGAAACCTTGTGAGGGGAAAAACCACCTGGGACTGACAACCCAAAATTGTTCACTCTTTTGAAGTGAGGCCAGTGAAGACCCAACCCTATTAAAGGTTACAAACACACTGTTAGGTGTAACCTTGTTAGAGGATTTTAGACTAGAAGTTATCATCCAACCAACAATCACTCTAGGGTTGATGGGATATCAATGTTCACTCTATGAATGAAACATCAAAAGAATTTCATAGTCCACTCGGTTAAGAGATTTGACTATGTACAATGGTTAAATATGTAACAATAGATGATCTTCCTTAAAACAACTTCAGTTTGTAGTTTACAGATCAATGTTCAACTCATTCAAATATTTTTGATCAATATAACACTTCAGATTCAATACTATATCAACTTACTATCTGTTGGTAATTACTCTCTGTAGCTCAGTAACTATTTTGTAGCTCAGTTCTTATTCACCAGTATGATCAGAATGGATGAAAACTTCTCCACATGATAATTCTATAGTATCTTCTTCTTCCGGCTCTCTTCAATAATGAAATCAATGTCTCTTATATAGATGAGTAAATTGTTTTCTTTTCCTCCATCAGATTTTGCCACTTTAAGCTTCCTCGGCTGATGTGTCGGTAACACATTTCAATCTGCTCCATTAGATCCTTTTTTATTTATGTTAGCCATCGATCTTCATAAAAAACCTTATCTGTTACCTCAATTTCATACACTTTACAACTCATCACTTTATTGGCTAAACTGATAATTTAATTCCTTTTTGTTTTTCTCGGTTAACAAAGAAATGTGTCAGTGAACACAAGCTTGGTTAACACTGCGCTCGGTATACACTACACTTCGTCGATGTATACTAAAATGCTTTATTTACCGACAACACTACTTTGTGTCTTTCAGCTCTATTCTTCATCATAGATGAATGCAACATAATAAAGTCAATTTTATCTTGAGTCATAGACTCATCAACAAGTTACTTAGTGTATTCCTTATCCTCATTTGTCATATACATCTTCCTTATGTAGATATTTTTGTTCTTCATCTCTTTCACCTTCCTTCAGATGTATCGGTATAGTAACTTACAAGATAAGCATTGTCAAGCTAGTTGACATCAATGACAACATAATACTGATTTAATCATCTTACATATCTAATCATCAACTCCTTAGTAATATTAAATTACAGATTCTTCATTCAGGTTCTAAATCAGTTGTAGTCTATTAGATAACGAATGCTCTATTTATATCCTTTTATTTATTTAATCATGGCATTTGTTCCCTTTTACTAACTTCTCAATTAATTGGCCCCTTTTTTCTTGAATTAAGGGATTTTATAATTCCTATATTTCTGATTATCTATGTGGAGGGAATAATGAATTTTCAAAATTTTAAATTATGACTCTTACACCTTCCCCCAAATTGTTCTTAATTTCCTATTATTTAGCCTCCACCTTTCCCCTAGAATTTTCGTCTTGTTGTGCTTCACCCTCTTACACCTTCCCTTCATTTTTTCCCCTACTTGTGCTTATAACTTTCTATGCACATTTTCTTACACATTGCCATAATGTGTCATTTTATGAAATATTTTCCTATTTAAACCTTTTAATTATGAAAATATACTAATTTGTGCCTTCAATTTGTCACAATCATGAAATACTTCCAAATTTTACATTCAAGTTTCCAAATATTCATTTTGGTCTCCAATTTCTATAAATTGAGCCTCATTTGCACTAATTTGGCTAACCACACTCCTAGTAATTCTCATTACAGTCCATTTTTATTTTAATATTTTGTGCATTTTGTCAAGATCAAGAGCTACACAATCCCATTCAATGGAGAAGAAATGAGAACATGGAAATTACACTTGAAGTGGGTTTATTATTATTTAATTCCTTTATATTTCAAGTGGTTTTTATGATAAGATTAGATTGGTTTGCATATATGGTTTACAATATTTTTGGTTCTCTCATTTATGCTAATCATGCCTTTTTCTAGTCTTACAATTATAAGCATCAATCTAGTGGATTTATTGAATATCTTTGTAATGTCCCTGCCAGGGAACCCATAAGGAATCAGGTCTTATGACCAAAATTGCAACTAAATTTTTTTTTCCTAACATTACATCATTACTACTTCACATTTACATTCCTTAAGGTTCCCTTAATGAATTCATTTACATTACTTATCCAAATTGAATTTCATTCTTTACTTTCACATTTGAGAACTTTAAGAGATAGGGTAAGAAAATAACATTTCATTTACAATTATGTTTCTTACTTTATATACTAATTTCATTTCTCCTTCCTACACATTGGATAACTATTCATTACAAAGTACATTTTAACCTTAGCATAATAAAATTTTTATTTCATTGCAACATAGGAGAGATAGAAAAGATATTTTCAACATGACATAATATATTTCCAACTTTGATCTTTCAAATAACAACCCTTGAAACAAAGCCTAGAACTATCCCTCCCAATTACATTGCTTTTCTTTTCAATTACATCTTTTTGATAATAGATCTCATAATAACAGGTACATGAATGGCCTAAAGGCATTACAACATATCTTTTCATCTTTCCTTTCAAAAATACATAATACAAAGTACAAATATCTGCATCAATACATAAATTTGAACGCATCCAAGTCACGGACCACGAGCAGGACCTCGAAAGATTTTTGCCACCCAACCATGTGAAACTAGTGAAGTTCCACCCCCTATGCTAGGAGATAGAACCAAGATACTCACAAGGCCCTAAGAAATCTAAGGCTCAAAAGATAAAGAAATCCAAGACTCAAAAAGAACATAAAATATCATCAGACTATAACATAGAGGTCAAGGTTCTAGGATACCACCTAAGTGAGTGTCATCACACAACCTATGTATTAGGATCCACCTTGACAACCATGTAACCCTGATCCTCCCTTTATGAATAGAGATCCACCCTGGTAGTTACCCATGGTCCTAGTACTCCAATAGGACTATGTGGCCATTAACATGTTTTCTTTCATTATCTTTTATTTCCCCCCTTTCTAGATTCATTATTAAGTTATCACTTTTTACTTGCCCACCCATAGGATCATCTGGTAACCTCTTTAGGGTTCCAACACCTATGATGAGCCACTCACCTAGGGTACCTAGTCCCCTACCCACACACACAAGCCATGAAAACATCAAGTACTTTCAAAAGATCCATCTCATAGGTCTAGGGAGCCCTCCGGTGCACTCAGGTCACCCGAACAAGTCCTGACCTTACATTATGGATTCTACCAAAACCAAGTATGAAAAAAAGCTTATAATCAAAACCAAGTATAGAAATTCATAAGATACAACATAAAACTTCCCACATGCATTTACACAACATTCCATAGCTTATTTAAAAAATCTAGGAAAATCTCATGTGCCTGAATTTTGGCTAAGTCTGAATTTTTAAGAAATCTCAAAATTAGAAGTTGCATCTTAACTCCTATGAAGCGGAAACCTATCCTAATCATCTCAGAAGGTACCTAATTCCTTTATACAATTATAACTTAAAATTATACTTAAATGTTATACTTGTATAAATTATGAGTGCCTAAAACCCTAAAAACTCTAAATGAATTTCTACAAAAACTCGTATGACAATGTATTCATTCCCATATGACATTTGACCAACTTTTGTGTGGGCATCACTATAATGTCATACAAAACTGTAAAACACTTTCACAAAATTACATTTTAAAATCCCCAAAAACACTTAAAAATAGATTTTCAACCCATACGACTTTGTATGCATCCCCATACAACATTTGACCAAGTGTTGTATGAGTATGAATACAATGTCGTATGACACTATAGGAGACTTTCACGAAAATAAATTTTAAACTTCCTAAAACACTAAAAAAAAACTAATTTCTTTAGGCATGGAGAGTGCTTGGGAAAGGTTTTCTTAGGTCAACCTAATGCAGGGGCCTCAACACCACATCCATAGCACATACTCAACATTACCTAAGCCTTAGACTAAATTAATCCAAATAAAAAGAAACAATTTCACAGAGAAGCCTGCAAGAGGAAAAGAATAGGAAAAAGGACTGTATCTCAATCCTACACCTTCATGACCCTTCCTGTTTCTTCCTAGACTTCCCTATTTCATTCAATATTAGATAAAAAAATCCTCCCACATGACCAAAATCATTCCTAACTTCCTAGGAAGATTTCAAAATACAAAGTACATGAATAAAAACTATATAATCATACATAATTTACTTCCCGAAAACATAGTAGAAACACACAAAGGGTAAAACATTTACATATCATTTTGGATGCATAGTAAAACAATCATATTATAATTTAATACCATATCATATACAAACACATTCATACATAATAGAGGAAGAATGGAGATTCTTCCCAGTTTAGACCCTACCTTGGGTCCTGCAGAGAATCCTCTTCCCTTGGTTGGAGAATCTTTGCGAAGCTTCAATCCTTGAGTAGATATCCTTCTGGAAATCTTCCTCCAAAAAATGCTCACACACTTAACTTCACAAACCAGAGACTCTCAACTCACATAAACTTCCAATAAATTTTTTTGGAGAATCAATTACAGACAACTCAAAAGAAAAAAATCCTCCAAAATTATCATCCAAAATTATCACCCCCCCCCTCACACCAAAAATATTCAATTATTTATCCTCCAACTATGTGGTTGGAGGAGTTGCCTTACGGGAAGCAACTTCTCCAACTTCTATAGTTGGTTGGAGGAGCAACTGAATATTTCCAGTAAGGACTTAATCAAGGTTTTAATAAATTTAATTAAAATATCCTTCAAATAAAACCATAACAAGAATAATAGACAAATACCTTTCAAGAAAAACACATAGCACAATAGGAAAACAAGTAGCCTAACTTCTAGGAGGTCTCGAGTTCAACTCCCTCCTAGATAGCCAATTTTACTACAAAAGGGCATTTTCCTTTTATTATATATATATATATATATATATATATATATATATATATATATATATATATATATATATATATATATATATATATATATATATATATATATATATATATATATATATATATATATATATATATATATATATATATATATATATATATATATTACTTTTTATTTAATAAATTCATTAAATATACTTTATTTAACTCACTTTATTTACTTATTGTAAATAACATACTATTTACACAATTAATGAAAGCATGCAATTATTATTATTTATGTGTGTGCACCCACATATACACATACCTATATAAAATACAAACAATTATAACATAATTATTTATTATACATATAAAATAGATTAATTCTAACTCATAACATAAACTCAGACCAACATCAAATCAAGTCCAAAACATAACTGCATTCCATTTTCCCAACTAGGATAACTTCCTAAACAGAATTCTAAGTCCATGGGTAACCTCAAGAGTAACTTGGTTAAATCTCCACACATCAATAGTTTGAGGATTTTGAAGGCACGCTCAGACCTTTGTAGCCAGGTGGAGATGATGCCTGGTACTTGCATCCTACATCACCAACTGATATGCATCTATAAATATATAAATATAAATAGACAGTGGCAAACAAGGAGGGAGAGTGCGGCATCGTGTGGATCTCCCGTAGGAGTAAATATGACTACCCCTCCTCATCCTACACTCATATCAACTAGTGAACATCAAACCATAATAGGGTCAATAGGGTTAGATCATAATAAAACATCATAACACAAATCAATGTAAAACATTTTACTGATAGTTCATTTCTAGTCATTCATCATTAAATTATAACTCATTTAATATTTCCAAATAAACTGCAGTAACCAAATATATATGCTCAAATGTCTCATAAAATGCTAACTAAATAATAATCATAGTCCATCATAAAATCCAAACTGTCAAAGCAATAGTCTTGTCAGTCTAACATATGAAGATGCTAGGGTGGGCATTACAATCTTTCACTATTGGGTTTATGTTAAAGGGACTACTCCTTAGGGGGAGCGGTGGGAGGCAAAGGAAGTTTTTGCAGAAATAGGTGATGTATGTGGCACCTTTAGCATTTTTTTCAAAGGGGGAGAAGAGAAAAGAAGATCAGGAGAAGACTAGTAGAAGAATAAGTTGAAGGCACAAGGGGAGAAAAGCAAAGAAGACTTTGAAGGAGCTATCATTTTCAAATCAATGCAGTGTTGATGTGGTGTTTTCTTCAATGCCAAAGGGGGAGATTATTGACATAATTGATTGATGAGATGTTGTAGAGATTTTTGGGAGTGTTTTGGTAATAGGGAGACCAATTATTGATTTTTTCATTGATGTCAAATAAGTTTTATGTTGGTTGATAATGTGTTGATAAGTGTTTGTGCTGGTGAATCCAATGTGCGGTGAGTTTGTGATGACATCGGAGTGTGTGGTTCTTATGGGAGACTTAGAGATGTGTCTAGATGTTGTATGTATGATTACATTGGCTGTAAATGAGTATGGAGAAAGTTATCATCAATTAAATGGTGAAAGAGGAATATGAAGAATAGACAGTTACACAGGATAAATGATTTGATTATTCTATCAAATCGGTGTGGATCTAAGCGGTGTGTTCATAATTTGTTTATCTTGACTAGGATCTATTTTTCTTACTATGATTAAAATTTGTTTGGATTACCACAAGGCATATTTTGAGGGGACTAAAGTTCATTCTATGGAAATGAGAAAAATTCTTGAACAAGCTTGAACAGGTGATGTTAGATCTATGAGCAGTGATGATGTAGTTAGTTGTAGTAGATCTAGTTGTGGTTTAAATGTCAAGGTGATGTGGAATAATATATTTGTAATGATTATTTGATTCTACATTATTTCATATGATTGAATTTAATCAAGTTTTGGATACATCTTGAAGAACTCAAAAGGTTTGATTGTTCTTGACTTAAATTGGATGTGCAATGGATATGAAGGTCAACATGGACTTGAAATTATAATTAAAAATTGGTAATACATTTTAGGGTTCAAGGATCAAATGGGAATGAATTTTAATAATGAAATTCAAATGAATTAGATCATGATTAAGGTAGTGGCTAACCTAGTTATTGAATATGTATTTATATGTCAAGTGATGAATTATGAAGTAGTGGATGTGAAGGTGCGGTCGAGTAAAGAGTGAAGATCATCTATAGGAGAAAGAATTTTTTAGCTTAATTAGATCTAAATGAGCAAAAAAGAAGTTCTATAACCAAATCATTGTACTTGTTGATTCATAACAATTTTTACAAGAAAATCCCTTAACTAGGTAGACTTTAACAAGTCTAATTTTTAAATTCTCTAATAGGGTGACTCTTTAACTAGGGTTTGAAATTATTCAAGAAGGTTACTCCTAACAAGGCTAGAGGTAAATCCCTTCATGGGGTGACTCCTAATAGGGTTTTCTCTAATCAGGCATCATTGCAAGCTTCTAATAGGGCTAGGCCTTTAACATGATGCATTTAAAAAGAGTGTAGATTATTAGTGAGTGATAATTTCCACCTTGATTTTTACTCTAAATCAGGTTTTTCATGATAAAATATTGGTGTCAATTTTTTGCATGTTTGGATGGTTACTTTTTATTTCATGCATAAGGTTTAAAGTTAAGGTATGTGGTTAATGTGGTTGAAATAATTGTGAAGAGTTTTTGATTGAATAGATTGTCGATTCACTCCTCCTCTTAGTAATCTTGGACCTTATAGTATTAACAATGTGTCTGAGATTCTATCAGTCAGTTCACTTAATTAGTGGATTGTTTTCCATGGTAGATTGTAGTCCATTTTAGAGTTTTTATCCCTTGTTATATTTTGGGTTATTTCCCAAGGGTTTTTAGCCTCATTTGTATTTAATTAGTGATCTTTAGGTAGTGAGCTTGAATGTGTGTGCATTCCCCATTGTACCTTTAACAAGGTTATATGTTCTAACACATCATCTAGTGGGTTTGATCCCCATCGTAGTTTTTCCCTTAACTAGGCTTCCATGCAAAATATTATGGCATTGTGTTCTTGTGTTTATCATTCATTTATTTCATGTTTATCTTTTAAACATATAAGAGAGGAAGTTAAGGGTTATTTTTTTATTATGGTAAAAGAAGGGTTTAAAGGGGCCCCAAAACCCTTTACATCATCTAGAAAGATGGGAAGAGAAAGCACAAATTAAAATGGAACATCTGGAGCGATGAGAGACTAAACTAGGGAACCCTCCAATAAAGCATACCAAAAATACTAGGACAACAAAAAAGGCTCGAAACAAAAAGCCAATACAAGAAAACAACTACCCACAATTAGTCCTATCAATTCAATATTCAGAAGTGTCATCCTTCAGCTTAATCATCTTATGGATAAACTCCCTCCAATTAATAATCTCCT
The DNA here is from genome assembly GCA_027943335.1 of Chamaecyparis obtusa. Taxonomy (NCBI): domain Eukaryota; kingdom Viridiplantae; phylum Streptophyta; class Pinopsida; order Cupressales; family Cupressaceae; genus Chamaecyparis; species Chamaecyparis obtusa. The sequence goes on along the minus strand of BSBK01000633.1, from coordinate 1,700,192 downwards.
TAGGATGAACACCCATTTTCTTTATGATACTCGCATGGTTTCTAGAACCAGGAGCTTTAGCAAGATCCATAGCTTCATCGATGTCATGAACAATCTTAACAACTGAACTACCCTTGTTTCCTTCCAGCAGGGCCATCAACACCTTCAAATTATCCATGGTAACCTTCATACCTTCAAAGATCCACTACATCAGGTGGTTAAGGGTCTCCTCAACTCTTAGAAAGTGACTAGTGGTAGTTTGCATCCAAAAATTAACAATAGTATTAATCCTAGTCTCCAAATTCTCCAAAAGGGCCTGGTCATCCCCAAGAGCCCTCTCACTAATCCCACTAGTAGTATGCTTACCGTATTTAGTTAGAAGCATAGAGACATTATCAACCCTTTCCTCCAACTTTGAATACCTCAGATTAATTTCCTTAATCTCATTGTATGCCCAGGTAGCCATCTGGAGGTCAAGGTCAGACTAAGGCCTAACAAAAGAAAGAAACCCTTTCATCTCTTTCTCATTATTTGAATCTTTACTCTCATGCTCCTCATCAATATTTTCATCATCTTTTAAAACCTCTTTGACCATAATTGACATATCCATATTAGTAGAAATCACAAGGGAAGGATGATTACCCATCAGATCAGGGTCATCATAATCAAAAAGTGCTTTAATACTCTAATTGACAAAAACTACCCCCACCTCAATCCATGCATGGGGCGAGGCATTTCCATCCTCTCTGGCATCATCCTCATGATTATGCCTAACCTAAGTATCCTAACCATGTAACTCAAACTAAAGAGCTTTGGAGCTAGCCAAATATTTAATATCCCCACTAGAGACCTAACCATCCTCCTCCTACAAAGGCACATTACCTAGTGGAAAAATATCAATATCATCACCAAAAATCAAATTATCATCACCCCCTCCAGCATTTGTATCCAGATTATCATGAAGCCTATCAGTATCCATTTTCCTAGACTCAACACTTAGGGTATCTTCATTATCAACATTAGACAACTGAGTAGAAGAAGAACCTTTCTCTGACCCATCCTTGATATTATATTTCTCAGCCTTCCCTTCCATCTCATCATCCATATCCATGCATTTCTCCTTAGTCAAAAGAAGAGTGGCCTTTCTTTTTTCAATTTTAGGAGCTTTATCCACCTTATGCTTCTTCTTCTTGGGAGACTCTATTTAAAGCTTAGAGATAGCTCTCTTTCCTTTGGTATCCTGCATACACTTAGGAATGGGCTTTGGAAGCTTAAATTTAGCATAATCATGAATGAGAAAAATGAAACCATCATGAAGAATAGGTTTATTATCAAGGTAACTCCTATTATCCAAAATTATAGTACCCAAAGACTTGAGGAGAAGGTAAGAAAATGAAACCTTCTTCTGGTACCGAAAATGGTTAACAAGAACAAAATGAAAACCATACACCCTAGTGAAATGAACTTCAAGTGTGAAATACTGCATAATGGCTTTGATAATTTTTGCCTAGAGCAGCTTAACATTATTGATTCTATAAAAATCCCCTTTCTGTTTAACAAGGAGAGCTTTCCCTTCAGAGGTTTTAGGTAAACTAAGGACAACAACTTGAGCTTACTTGTGTCCCCTATAATACTTAACACAAGACTTCTCAAAACCAATAATCTTAGAAATAAGCTCCTCGCTAATAGTAAAGGAATTTCCATAGATAGAAAATTTACCTTCATCCCAACTATTCATGAAAGCTTTGGAAATATCTTTATCAAAACCATGAAGTCTCTCTAGATAAGGAGTCACACCTCCTTTTAGTTTCTTAAACATAATGGCCTCCTTCTTTCACTTATAGACACTTGGATCTTCTCTTTTTAAGTCTCCTCCCATGGCTATAATCTAGGAGCTAGAAATATGAGAGCAATAATGCTTGATAGAGATATCAACACAAAAATTAAGACACTATGAAAATAAAGGGAAATACACAAGGCCAACAAGAGATAAAATGACCCAAAAAGCTTGCAAATTAAAAACCAAATTAATGCATCTCTGCCCTTTCCAAGAAATGAAGGCACTCATCCTACACAACATGAAATTAACTATCACCTTCATCATAGCTTTGTATCATTTTGGGATGATGATGGATCTTCTCATATCTTATAAGGTTAATAGTTTCCTTATTTAACCCACTTTCGCCCTGCCAAATAATGATGTCATCTTGTCGAGCACCCAAGTTGGCTAGGCTGTCAACAATTGTATTAATTTCATGGTAAGTATGGGTTACATGGATCTCCACAAACCTACTTAAAAAATCCTTAATATGCTCCATTATATGTCTTATAGTCCATGATGGTTTGTTACAACCCTTAATATAGATTGAATCTCCCTCGAGCTATAATTTATTATAGCCATTTTCTATCGCCACCTTACAAATTTTAAGAGCATCCATGGCTTCCACCACATGGCTAGCTAGACACCAATTGAAGAGGACACAGTAGAAATGCATCTACCATAAAAATCTCTATGGATTCCACCACAACATACTATGCCACGGTTACCTTTAGCCACCCCATCAAAGTCAACCTTTAACCAACCAATAGGAGGAGAATTCCACACAACCCCATCCATCTTACTGGTAGTATCCTTCATTATTGCTAAAAAATTCTAGCTACTAATCACTTCCCTATCATGTACACCTTCCAAAATAGATAGACATTGATCACAAGTAGAGTGCACATTCTCGATGATACTCCTAATGAACTTTGCACCAAGGACCGAGGAATTATAATAGGCATATCTAAAGATCCTATTATTTTTCTCTTTCCAAATCCTCCAAATCAGATGAGGAGAAAAAAAATACCATATCAAAGAAGTTAAGGGTTGTTAACTTTAGCTTTGACAACTATTTTGGACACAACTGATTGACCCCCGCTCTCAGTTATGTGAGATGCCTTATTTCTATCAATTGTTTAATTTTAATTACAAGAAAAATGAAGACACATCAATTGGTATGGTTATTTTGACCCCTAGAATACAAAGGTAAGTGAATTGGGTCTTAGATTAGCCCAGTTAATTTTATTGGTATCAACAATAATCAAACACTTGGAAGACATGGACAACCTAGGGCTAGAAATTTCTATACTTAGTGAAGTTCTCATAAAAAAATACTAGAAGAAAAATGGATAGCTAGAGAATAAAGTGACACTTTCTCCCCCTTACATGGTACCAACAAACTTAAAATATTATTCTTAAGGTTTAAAAACCTTTTTACTAGGGAATATACCATCTCACTAAGAAGGGTACTGTAGATCCCTATAGTTTTGTTGTCTATTAGTGTCTTACACTTAGTCATTATCTAGGCAATGTTGTTCGGTCATCACTGTGACCGAGTCATCATGTATATGCTGAGTCATATAATGTATATTTACCGAGTAGTAGTCATTTCCAAGTAAACCTATGGTCACCAAGTACTTTTGTATTAGCCCAGTGAGTTTTTGCTGAGTTATGTAAAGAAGACAATGCCAAGCGCTATAGTATAAGGAATAGTGAATGCTAAGTGCAAGAGATATTGAATGCCGAACAAGCCATAATTGACATATGTGTTTATTATGGCACAATCACTGAGGTAAAATGTTTTGGACAACATTTATATTTTATTTACCGTTTGTTGAGGAAATTAGGGAGGTGATTAAGATTCTATTTTGTAATCATTAATCCCTATGTAACACTTGGTGCCAATGAGAATTAGGGAAAGGTTAAGCAGAAAAATGAGTTAATCTAGATCATAGATCTAAAATCTTGGAGGAACTTAGTTTTCTATATAAGATAAGATCTAAACCCTAATATGTGTGTATGGATGCGAAAGAGAAGAGAGAATATATTCAGACCAATGAAGTATTCTGATAGAGTTTAGTGACCAAATGAAACAGAGTAATGTAGTGAAGGACATACCAGAGACAAACTTGATAGATAAGATCAACTCAATACTAGAAGGAGAAGATCTTTAATTAGCATACAGTGCAGACTGAAGGATTAGGTACTGAGACATTCTAACAAGTGTATCAGGGTAAATCTCTTCACAGAGTGGTTTTAATTGACCTTATGTAATCTTTTAACCGAGTGCTTACTTAGTTTTAAGTTTTAAATCCTTTTGTAAGGTAGATTTTATGAGTCTTTTAGCTCTTAAGAGGGAAGACCCCTCACAGGGTAGATCATATTTTGTGATCATATTTGTAGCCCTAATAGGCAAACTTTATACTGTAGTAGTGAAGATTTGTGGGTGTCATCCCCACCCTAGTTTTACCTTTCAAGGGTTTCTTGGTAACCAAAATTACTGTGTTATGAGTACTTTCATGATGTTTAGTTTTTTAGTTTCATTACATTGATAAGGTTTGTGATAATTCTATGATAGTTTCCAGTAATGTAAAATGGATTAATAGGTGATATTTGATTCACCCCCACTCTCAGCATCACATTTCCCAATAGTTTTCCAACAATTGGTATAAGAGCACTAGAGTTTCTTACAGAAAGTCTAACCACTTAAAGAAAAAGATCTTGAGATGGAGATTTATAAGTTGGGAAAAATTATAGAGAATCAGAAGATTGATGTTCAACTTACGTTACAACAACTTGAAGTAGCCAGAGGAGAACTGAAGAAATCCTTAAGCAGAAGAAGAGAAATTGCTATTCAGAAAAATGAATCACAATATCAAGAAGAAGATACTACTAGACTATTTGACAATGGGAACTCTGCAAAAAGTGACAAAGCCATAAAAGAGCTACTGGAGAAAAATAACATACTAAATGAGGACATCATAAATCTGAAGAGAGAACAAGAAATTTAGTGTGTTAGACTCTATGAAGTAGTTGAATAGAAAAAGAAAGCTGAAGATGACAAGACAATGGTAGAAGAAGACAAAATACAAATATCAATGAGACTTGATGAAAGGACAAGTGATATGAAAAGGTTGACTAATAATAAACTAGACATGGTAAATGAACTATTATTGGTTAATCAAGAATTGGGCATGAGAGATGTGGAAATCACCAATTTGAGATCAGAAAATAATCAACTAAGGAATGAACTAAGATCTAAAAAGGAAAAAAATGAAAGGATGAACAAACCTAATGAAGCTGCAAGATACTTTGAAGAATCGTTAAGGTCACCTAGAAGATCTAGTGATAGATCTGGACTTGGACTAAATGAGAAATCATCATCCACTGAGGAAGGAGAATCATCAAAAGGTTGAGAGAAAAGGAATGAGAAACCAAAGAACAACAAGCCTACATGACATCACTATGGAAATCTAGGACATACAGCTAATGTCTACAAAAGAAAACATGGTAAGTCTGATCCTAAACCTAAATTTAATGGACAGTGTTTTAACTATAAGAAATTTGGACATCAGGCACAAGAATACAGGTCTAAGGTCAACAATCCACCTAACTCACCAAAATTTCAAGGACAATGTTTCAACTAGTAGAAGTATGGATATAGAGCATTTGAATGTAGATCTAAACCTAAATGGTCATCAAATGAATAGACTAAGTCACCTATGAAAAATAAATCATACAACTGGGATTATAACACTTGGTACAGTTGTCATTATTGTGGAAAATATGGGCACATTGGAGCAAATTGTTTGAAGACTCATTTCATAGGGAAATCTAAAAGTTGGATGAATGGAAGTATGGTATGCTACAAATGTAACAAGATAGGTCATCTAAAGAAAGATTGTAGATCACTCATACTAAGAAATGATCAAAGAAAGAATGAAGATATCATTGAGAAATTAAGAAATTAGATGAACAAAACATGGAAGAAGAAAGAAGAAAGAATCACTAGTGAAGCTAGTGCACCTAATGTCACCCAATCCAATGGATCAGGTGATCACACTACTTCGAACTAAGAAAAGTAGGTATGTGTGGAACTGAGTCTTACAAAGTTTTATTTTATATTAGTTCCTAACATATGTTGAGAAAAATTCCATATATGCATAGATAGAGATGCATTAGGACATATTTGAGCAAAGTAGAACAATTCATTTTTGATGTTGAGCATCATTGTTTGAGTCAGAAGCTTCTGAGTTATTAATGTATGCTGAGCACCTATGGTAGCCAAGATGTGATGTACATCAAGCTGTATCTAAATAGTTGTGTTGATTGAGCTTGTGTTAGCAGAGCTTAACATAAGATTACTGAGATAGCTGTATTCCACCTAGAATGTGTATGAAACATTTATGAAGCCCTAATCTGACCGTTTGAAGTCTATAAAGTAGGATGTTACCATTCATTTCATTTCACTAGCAAATTGAGAATTTATTTGAGTGATTCAAGAGCATTCAACCTATTTGTTTAGAGCTTAAGGGCGATTTCAAATTCTTCTCAGTGTGCCGTTGACAAATCATCTGTTGAACACTTGAGAAAAGGTACCATACCGAGTAAAATCTTTTTGAGAATTTTTATTGTTGAGAAAAATGGCATCATCTTCATCTTCTGCAATGAAGAAATAAGAAAATGAGGTTTTTAATGTCCAATTGGTAAGGAATGAGGTGTGTAAGCCATAGATGTTTCAGGCCATTCCAGAGAGCACAATCAAGGGAGATCTAATGGTGCTCTGTCATCGGTTCCAAAAAATGTTTTAATGGTAAATGACATTAGGTCATGTTATATGTGAAAAATTGGAGATATTGACAACTATGAAATTAGGGAAGCATATGACATATTATGCATCAACGGGGTGTTGAATTTGGAACACCAGAAGGTTGTCAAACAAAGGTTAGTTCATGCCCTAGATTTTTTGCAAAATTTTAAAGTGAATTGGATTAAAATGTACTGAGTAGAGTACACAACATGCAATTTTGGATAGAGGATGGACCAGTTCAGATAACAAAAGAAATGATTCATCGGGTAACTGGAAACCCTAAAATATCTGGTAAGAGAACAATGAAATGTTTAAGCAAGGAGGAGATTTAGGCAAACACTTAGGTAGTCTGGAATAAGCATGGAATGACAATCTCCACTATCAATGATTCGAAGATTGATTTTGAAGTGAGAGTAATTGCTCACAAATTTTATCAGTCAAGTTAGTTGGACATCGTCCCGTGTATGGTAGTGGACCAGGCTTGGAAAATCATCAAGAAGGGCCATACCTATGACCTCACCAAGCTCCAACTGACTCAACTTGCCGAGAACCTTACTTCTATCTGGAAAGAAAAGAATTTTGTGTAAGATCGGTTCCCTACTCATGTATCTATTCTTTTACATTCAGAAGTGTTTTCCTACTATTGGTAGAGTAATTTGGGATAAGAACAGGCCAATCAAAGTTCAAATTAATGAGTTTGTAAGTCAGATAGGAGAGAATTTTGAGGGTGTAATGGAAAAATACTTTGTTGAATTCAAGAAGAAAATGAGGAAGAGAAGTAGGATTCCTATATCTTTAGTTGAGAAGTACAATTAAGATATCTGTTTCTTAGTAGATAGTAACTTTACATATGCACAAGCTATTTTACTGAGGGTATCATGGCTCATGCCATTACCTTATGAGGTTAATATTGATGAGACCATAGCAGCAATCACAACCCTATTAGCCAAGGAAATTGATTAGAAGGATCCCTACTTTGGAACATATGAGGAGGCTAAGTCTAAAATAACCATGGGATTAAAGTCTGCTACCATGGAGAGAAAGAGGAAAAAGATAGTAAAGAACCTAGTAAAACTGATAGGAGAGAGAGAGGTAGATGCACCTCTTGAACTAACACAAGGATTAGGAGAAGAAAAAGAAATTGAATCTAGTGAAAGTGAAGAAGAGGAGAAAGTAGTGGAGAAGAAAGGAAAGAAGGCAATAATTGTTGAGACTATGAGCAAGACAGTACAAAAACCTAAGATTATTTCTTCACATGTTCTTAGGCCAAGAACAAGGGAAGCCACTATAGTTGTAGCTATCGAGCCAAAAAAGAAAACCCCTATATCAAGAAAAAGGAAAATTGTTCAGCCTAGGGTAGTGCCGAGCCAGTCAAGGAAGAAGCCTAGGAGGAAACTTATTTTGGAGAAAGATGATGTGGAAATAGAGAGTGATGAGGAGCTAAAGAAGAAGAAGTTACAAGTATAGAGTAAAACACCAAATGTGGATGAAATATGCCACACCATCAAGAAAGTTTTTGGACTTGAAGGTTTGAAAAAAATAAGATTTAAAAACATGAGTATAGGAGATAAGGAGAAAATTGAAGAAGCTATACTTGAGATGCTCTGCACTTTCAAGATGCTACCAATACAAATGGGGAAGTTAATCCCTAATGAGTTATATGAGAGAGTTACACAGAAATGGGAAGTTTACCTAATGACTAAGAAGAAAATAAGGGAGAGAACATTAGCTAAAGTTGCACCAGACCTACCCACTACTAGTATTCAGGAAGTCATGGAACAGTACAGGAAAAAAATTGATCCTAAGAAAAGAGCTTACTCTATCCTTCAACACAAGGTTAAGAATGTTGTTCAGGAAAGTCTTAGGACTTGGAAGATTATCTTTGGTCTATTAATTGATAAAAGTGCACAATAGGAAGCTAGCACATCTAAGGGTGCTGAGTTAGATAATGAAGAAGATACAAATGATCCACAAATTCAAGATAAGGAAGCTCCCAAGGAAGAGAAATGTCAAGAGTTACCTGAGGTAACTATTGTTGATATCATTGATGATACTGAATAGAGGTGAAATGGATCCACCTCTATGTATGGGGTTTGAATTTGAATAGGGGTAGAATATAGGACCTATCCTTAATCCAAATTACCAAAAGGAAAGATCCAAATGGATTAATCACAAGGAAGTGATCAATGCACAAAAGAATCAAACAATGGAGAATATTAAGAAAGGAGAAAATCCTATAATCTACTACGAAAGGTATATACTTGAAATCTAAGATAAATGGAAGGAAAATACTACCCTCAAAATAGGGAAGATCTAGAAAATGTTGATTTCTTATGTCTGTGTACAGTTTCAAGAAATTTTGCAACCTGTTTTAGACTGGAAATGTCGAGATGGAGAAAACCTAGAAAAATTTTGTCTTTCAAGAAGCAAGTAGTCCTTGACCCAGATAGTGGGGCAAGGTCTTACCCCAGGGTAGGATCCTAACCCCCATTGAAGGTCATCTGTGACCCAAAATAGCTCTGACAGAAAATATTTTTGTGAATCACAGAAGTTCACCGAAAAGGGTATCTAGATCCAAGTGCTGATTCACAATCCTATACATGTACTTGCAAGAAAAATGGTTTTGTTTTTTGGATGAGGGGTTTGCCTTGGTCAAACCCTAGTTTTGAATCAACCTTAATAATGAAATTTAAATGGAAAATGCTAGCAAGTAGTAGAAGTAGATCTAACAATGAAGTTGTGATATTCAATAGATATGCAATTGTACTTGAAATGTAAACAAGTATGTTGATATGAAAGCTTGAATATAACATTAACAAATGTAAATAAAAACCTCCATGATTGTATGCTTGGAATCTAACTTGATAGAAGAATGAATGGATCTTGAAGATGAACAAAGGATCTTGAAGGAAGATCACACCACCATGATGGCTAGATCTAGGGTTTGAATGATGAATCTTGAATATCTGAGCCAAATCCCTTCAAAGGATTGAATGCTTGAATCCTTGATCTTCAAAGGAGAACTTGAATGGAGAAGAGGACTTGAATTCTTCCTTTAAAATGCTTGATGAAATGATTTCTTGGTCTTTCCTTGAGAAAACCTTGAGTGTTTGATTGCATAACTTGTGGATGCTTGATCATGAAAATGGATGAAGAAAATGAGAGAGGAAGGCTTCCTTTTATAGTGATCTAGGGCACAAACCTCTAGAGAAGGCCAAAATTGGAGAATTAAATCCCAATTAACCTTAACCCATATAAATGGACCCAAATTAAATGCAATTTAAGGATTTACCATTTTGAAACCCAAAATGGCCGACCTGAAAGTGGGAAAAGAAATCTTTTTGAAGCCCGATATCCCGGAACTCCTAGAATCTGAAAATTGGACCTGGGGTCAAGGATGAGGTAGACACTACCCTAGGTTAGGGTTGAGGTTGTCTCTAACCTAGGTCAAGGTCTAGGTCATCCTTGACCCTACTAGGTCATCTTTGACCTAGACAGTCAGAAACTCTAGATTCTCAGAGAAAACTATCTGGGAAAGGCTGGAAATAAGGAGGAGAGAAGTAGAACAGGGGGGAAACAACCAGATACATGCCAAGACCTGATCAAGGTGCTTAACATGACTCCAAACCACTCAATCAGAGTGCTAAACACTCTTAACATGGAAGTGCTTCCATTTTAAGATGATACATGAAGCCCCCACTTTAGCAAGAGTATGGACTCAATGCAAACTCTTGGTAAGGAGAAGAAAGAAGAGATCCAAGTGGATTTGCAATGAGATAAAATAACACTTAGCTAAGGACAAAGGCCCCTAGGCTAAGGATTCTAACTCAACATACATGCACAAGGGTATGAAAAGAAAACCAAAAACAACACAAAAGAGGGATTAGTACCAAACAAATCCCAAATCAACTAGCACAGTAAACCTCGCTAAGAAATATTTCTCATACTAATATTATATCTAGAAAACTATCATAAAAGCATAAATGATTACACAAGAAAGACAAGAGAAACACTATAAATAACATAGCTTCATGATCCAGTCGTACTATCATGAAATCAAAAAGAGAGAAAGGGAAAAGAATGATTACCTCACCCAGTAAGATGCTCACCTCATTGTGAATCACCAAGGGAGGGAGAGCCAAATAGGTGGACAAAACTGATAGTTCACCCATAAACTATGCTTGCAATTGTAATGCATCTTCTGAAAGATTTTGGAATACCCATAGATCCACCTTCTTATATCACTATGAATATGAAATGCATGTCTCCTCAGGATTTAGCAACTTATGTGCATTACCTTCGGAAGATTTAGCATACTTGAAAATTGAAAATGTGTGTCCATTCAGGATTTAGCAACTTATGTGAGTTACCTTCCAAGATTTAGCATATTGGAAATGTGTGTCTCCTCAAGGTTTAGCAACTTATGTGCATTACCATCGAAATATTTAGCATATAAATGTGTGTCTCTTCAGGATTTAGCAACTTATGTGCATTACCTTCCAAGATTTAACATGTAAAAATAAAAAAACTATAGTACAAGGGAGACCATATACATGGGCCCCTCCTTATTGTGGCACTCTACTAGAAAAGATAAGGAAGAGGAAGAGGATACCTACTTCACAATGCAAGGAGATATCCTGTTTAACAACAATGTACACCATATTCTTAGCGAGGGGTATTGATCCCTACATCCAAGAGTATAGATAATTGTGAAAAGGATATTTCAGTCATGGAAAAAGGATCCTCAATGAAAGAGATCTTATCAACAAGACCCCCATGATAGAGGAGTGCTTTTAGATAAAATATCATCTTTCAAAAGGTGGGAACCAAGATTCAATCATCAAGCCCCCTACAAAGAAGAGGAAGAGGAATCTTTGGAATGAGGGAAACAACTCTAACACCAAAGCAAGGGTAAGAGTTTATAAAGAACATAATTTTCAACATAGAGAAGAAGTGACTACCTAGGACAACAACTTCTCATATAAAAAGGTTATCCATAGTCAAAACATCTATCAATATGATGAAATAATATTTCAATAAAAATAAATACCACTAAAGTAAGGAAAGCAGTTCCCTAGACAAAGAGAGAGAAAGAAGAACCTTGCCCCCCAGGGATAGAGACAAGGGATACCTTTGCAAAACAAATGTCTTAGAAAATATATCTTGAATAAGATCTATGGATGATTATAAACATAATACAAAACCATAGAGAGATAGGAGAGAAAGAATACCAATTAAGCCCCAATAGAAGACCTAATGGTTTCTAAGAAGACTGGATGGAAATACACCTCTTGCCCCATAGTCTAGAGATAAGAGGAGAAGAAATCTATATTATATTAGGAGGGGAATCCCATATATCTAAATTATGAAGAAATTGTAAAACTGCACAAGAGTGAGATATAATTCCTAAAGAAGCTCTTGCTCTAACATATAACTTGAAATGTTTACAATTAGCAAGTAAATGTGTATTACTATAATGAAAAGGAAATTTATATTTGTATAAAGAATTTATTAGCATAGGTCTAAAGATTTCTTTCTTGGAATTCATTAACTCAACATATACCTTCTTAACCACTTCTTGTTAAATATTAGGGTTTTCTATTTTAGGTGTAGGGAGAAGAATATGAAGAGGAGGACGACAATCAACATCTCCTACCTTGACTTGATATTTTGAACAAACAACACCATAAAGGTCTTGTTTAGGGGATATATGAACTGGAAATATAAAACCATGCTTATTAAGGCCAAGCCCTAAACCTTTATAACCTTGTTTAGTCACCATATATATCCGGTAGTGTACATATCATGTAAAGATTCTACAAGAGGTGATTGTTTATCATGCTCATGAGTAAAGGTTGTATAAGGTGGAATAATAGGTTTTGAAGAAGTTTCTTTACCCTTTCCTTTAATATCATCATGAATCAGAGGAGAAGATAAATCAAAGAAATCTTGCACATCTGCATCCTGAACTATAGCTTGAATTCCACCATAAGTATGGGAAGAGTGAGGATGAAGAGTATTAGGTATTGGATTAGGAATAAGAAGATTAGGAATCAGATTAGGATTGATAGGATTAGGATTAGGAAGATTAGGAGATGGTGTATCATCTACCAAATTCTTCACATAATCCAAAAGAGTAATAAGGCTACCACATAAATCTTTAATGAAAGTTTTGAATGTAGGAAGAATAGTATTGGTCAATTTCACAAAAGCATAAGCAAGTGCAAAATGAAGTGTCATCAATATAATGAAGTGAATGATACTCTCATAAACATCATAGGTATGGTAAAGAGATGCTAAAAGAAGGGTAATAAGGAACACAACCACACACCAAAGCATCTTAAGAATCTTTATAGTAAATGAAATGCAAGAAATATTTTTGTATTTTATTGAATATATAGATTTCTTTTTTTTTGTATTTTTGAATTTAAAAATGCAAGAACATACACTAAATCTAATCTTAAAGGGAAATCTAACAGAGATTAAGTATGTTGGGTTCACCAAAATGAATAGAGGTGAAATGGATCCACCTCTATGTGTGAGGTTTGAATTTGAATAGGGGTAGAATATAGGACCTATCCTTAATCCAAATTCACAAAATGAAAGATCCAAATGGATTAATCACAAGGAAGTGATCAATGTGCAAAAGAATCAAACAATGGACAATAGGAAGAAATGAGAAAATCCTATAATCTACTATGAAAGGTATATACTTGAAATATGAGATAAATGGAAGGAAAATACTAACCTCAAAATAGGGTAGATCTAGGAAAAACTGATTTCTAAAGTTTGTGTATAGTTTTAGGAAATTCTGCAACCTATTTCAGACTGGAAATGCCAAAATGGAGAAAACCCATAAAACTTTTGTCTTTTGGGAAGCAGGTAGTCCTTGAACTAGATAGTGGGGTAAGGTCTTACCCCGAGGCAGAATCCTACCCCCCAGTGAAGGTCATCCCTGACCTAAAATAGCTTCGATGGAAAATCTATTCGTGGATCTTGGAAGTTCACCAAAAAGGGTGTCCAGATCCAAGCTTCGATTCACAGTCTTGTACCTGTACCTACAAGAAAAATGGTTTTTTTGTTTGGATGAGGGGTTTGCCTTGGTCAAACCATGGCTTGGAATCAACCTTAATAATGAAATTGAAATGGAGAATGGTAGCAAGTAGTAGAAGTAGATCTAATAGTGAAGCTATGATATTCAATAGATATGCAATTGTTTTTCAAATGTAAACAAGTATGTTGATATGAAAGCTTGAACATAACATTAACAAATGTAAATCAAAACCTCCATGATTGTATGCTTGGAATCCATCTTGATAGAAGAATGAATGGATCTTGAAGATGAACAAAGGATCTTGAAGGAAGATCACACCACCATGATGGCTAGATCTAGGGTTTGAATGATGAATCTTGAATGTTTGAACCAAATCCCTTCAAAGGCTTGAATGCTTGAATCCTTGATCTTCAAAGGAAAACTTGAATGGAGAAGAGGACTTGAATGCTTCCTTGGGAATGCTTGATGAAATTATTGCTTGATCTTGCCTTGAGAAAACCTTGAGGACTTGATTGCCTAACTTGTGGATGCTTGATCATGAAAGTGGATGGAGAAAATGAGAGAGGAAGACTTCCTTTTATAGTGATCTAGGGCACAAACCTCTAGAGAAGGCTGACATTGGATAATTAAATCTCAATTAACCTTAACCCCTAGAAATGGACCCAAATTAAATGCAATTTAAGGATTTACCATTCTGAAACATCAACAAAAGAAAGTTCTACATGAGATAAAAGGTATATTCCTTGATACCTTTGATATGATTGATGCTAATGACTTTGATCCCATACTGGAACAACTTGTCCACATAGTCAAGAAAGTGACAAATGAAGAAAGTGAATAAAATGATAAGTTTTTGTAGTGGTCAGAAAGGAAATTTGAGACAAAGGTACTCAATAAGGTCTCTACTGAGATAGCAGTTAAGAAGGTAGAACTTTCTGCCAAAATATCAGAATCAGAAGGAGTTGTACTAAATGCACAATCTTTGTACATGAAACTATGCAATGTAGAAGAGTTTATCAAGGATAACCAGATACTAGTAGATAAACTACAATAAGAAATAAAGTCCATTGGTTAATCATTGGGTTTGGATGCTAGTTCTAGTGCCAAACACCATGCCAAGCTTCTACATAGTCAAGGGAGGATAGCCAAGTTAATGGCTAATGATGGTAAGATAAGGGATTGTCTACTCTCTATTCAAACAATGTTGACACCTCACCTAGAGGTCATTCAAAGAGATTTAGCAAAGGCTAAGGAGCTAATAGAGAAAGACCCTCATCTTTCTACTATCAAGAGCCTAGTCAACCTAGTTGCCGAGCTAGAAGTGCAATCAGAGGTTTTGAAAGTTGCTACATCCAGTTGGGAATCTACATTGCATATGGTTATGATGCTTCACAAACCATTTTTGGAAAAATATCACAAGCTCCCTACCAACGAAGAAATCATAATTGCCAAAAATAAGGGGGAAACAAGTAAATGACATATCATGGCACATAGGGAGGTAATAGAATCAAAGAGCAAAAGCTGAAGAAGAATGGTATGATATACTTAGTTTTTTATATGTATATATCTCAGTGGGAGTAATTTGTTAATACTAAGTACTCTATGTAAATATATTATAAATGTCATGACAAAGTTTTTTTGCCACTGATCCCTATAGTTTTGTTGTCTATTAGTGTCTTACACTTAGTCATTATCTAGGCAATGTTGGTCCATCATCACTATGACTGAGTCATCATATATAGGCTGAGTCATATAATGTATATTTATAGAGCAGTAGTCACTATCGAGTAAACCTATGGTCATCGAGTACTTTTGTATTAGCCGAGTGAGTTTTTTCTGAGTTATGTAAAGAAGACAATGTCGAGCGCCAGAGTATAAGGAACAGTGAATGCCAAGTGCAAGAGATATCAATTTCTAAGCAAGATAGAATCAACATATGTGTTTATTATGGCACAATCTCTGAGGTAAAACATTTTGGCCGACATTCATATTTTGTTTACCATTTGTTGAGGAAACCACGAAGGTTATTAAGCTTCTATTTTGTAATCATTAATACTTATGCAACACTTGGAGCCAATCAAAATTAGGGCAAGGTTAAGCAGAAAAATGAGTAAATCTAGATCGTAGATCTCAAATCTTGGAGGAACTCAATTTTCTATATAAGATAAGATCTAAACCCTAATATGTGTGTGTGGATGTGAAAGAGAAGAGAGAATATCTTCAGACCAATGAAGTATTCTGATAGAGTTCAGTGACCAAGTGAAATAGAGTAATGTAGTTGTATCATCTTAAAATGGAAGCACTTCCATGATAAGAGTTTTTAGCCCTCCGAGTAGGTGTTTTGGGATCATGTCAAGAACCTTGAATGGGTCCCTGGCTTTGATCTAGCATTTTCCCCATTTTCCACTTCTTCCTTGCATTTTCCTAACATTTTGAACCGTGAACCTGGGATTGTTGACCTCAGGGTCAAGGTTGACCTCGACCTTGACCTAGGTCAGGGATGACCTTGACCCTGACCTAGGTCAAGGTTGACCTCATCCTTGACCCTAGGATCCAGGATCCTCGGGGTTAGCTTCTAGTTTTGGGGCTTCATCAAAATCTTGTCTTTTCCCTCTTCGGGACCACTATTTCTCAGATTAAGTATCAAATTCTCAAATTAATATTTGAGGTGGACCTTTCTTGATATTTGTATAGGAATCCTAATTTATTATTGGAGATTAGCCTTTCTTGAGTTTTTTTCCTAATGCTCAAATTAACTTTGGGGTTGGCCTTACCTCAAATTTTGTGATAAGGCTCTTAAATAATTATTTTATTTCTATATTAAAGGTGGGCCCCTTCAATAGTTTTGTGTTAAGAATTTAATTTAATTTCCTCTCCATGTGCACCTCTCTAGAGTTTTGTGCCATGGGACCTTAATTATTGTTTTCTATGAGGCCCCTCTTGTGCCCTAGATCACTATAAAAGGGAGCCTTCCTCTCTCATTTTCTCCATCAAGTTTTGTGAGAACATTTCTCAATCAAGTTTTCATGCTCAAGCACTCTCAAGGAGACATTGGTGATCATTTTATATTAAGGGTGGCCCCCTTCAATAGTTTTGTGTCAAGAATTTAATTTAATTTCCTCTCCATGTGCACCTCTCTAGAGTTTTGTTCCATGGGCCCTTAATTATTGTTTTCTATGAGGCCCCTCTTGTGCCCTAGATCACTATAAAAGGGAGCCTTCCTCTCTCATTTTCTCCATCAAGTTTTGTGAGAACATTTCTCAATCAAGTTTTCATGCTCAAGCACTCTCAAGGAGACATCGGTGATCAAGAAAGCATTCATTCAAGCAATCTTCCATTCAAGCATTCAAGCAATCATCCTCTTCTCCATCCAAGTTATCCATTGAAGATCAAGGATTCAAGCATTCAAGCCATTGAAGGGATTTGGTTCAAGCATTCAAGATTCATCATTCAAACCCTAGATCTAGCCATCATGATGGTGTGATCTTCCTTCAAGATCTTTTGTTCATCTTCAAGATCCATTCATTCTTCCCTCAAGGTGGATTCCAAGCATACAATCATGGAGGTTTGATTTACATTTATTGATGTTATGTTCAAGCTTTCATATTAACACACTTGATTACATTTCAAATACAATTGCATATCTATTGAATGTCATAGCTTCATTGTTAGATCTACTTATGCTACTTGCTAGCATTCTTCATTTCAATTTCAATATTAAGGTTGATTCTAAACTGGGGTTTGACCAAGGCAAACCCCCCAAACAAACAAACAAAATTATTTTTCTTGCAGGTACAGGTGTGGAATTTCAGATCAAGGTAAATCTCTTAACATAGTGGTTTTAACTGACCTTATGTAATCTCTTAACCGAGTGCTTACTTAGTTGTAAGTTTTAAATCCTTTTGCAAGGTAGATTATATAAGTCTTTTAGCTCTTAATAGGGCAGACCCCTCACAGGGTAGATCATATTTTATGATCAAATTTGTAGCCCTAACAGGAAAACTTTATATTATAGTAGTGAAGATTTGTGGGTGTCATACCCACCCTAGTTTTACCTTTCAAGGGTTTCTGGGTAACCAAAATTACTGTGTTATGAGTACTTTCATGAATGATGTTTAGTTTATTAGTTTCATTACATTGATAAGGTTTGTGATAATGCTATGCAAGTTTTCAGTAATGTAAAATGGATTAATAGGTGATATTTGATTCACCACCTTTCTCAACATCACATTTCCCAAAGATTTCCAACAAGTACATGGATGGATATCTTTGGGGTATGATGCATACTTCCTGTACTATCAAGTATTGGTATTTTTGGATACAAAAAAATTAGTTCTTAGTGGAGGAATCTTTGGAGCTCTAACATACATCTAAGAAACAACGTTATTCATTCCCTTGTAAGGAAAATGATTTTGATATTTCGCTAGAGAACTTGAGAGGATACCACAACTACTAAAGAACACATTTTTTCAAACAAATAAAAAAATTGTAACCTAAAAATAAATAGTTCATTTATGTTACATAAAAACCAAAAAAAGGATAGATTGCATTAATAAAAAATGTAAATTCTAACACCAACACATTATTATATGTCCTCTTAGGTTGACTGACATCATTACCAAGTAGTGTATGATAAAAACACATAATTACACCAATTAAACAACCATTAGATGGTGTACAATTTTAAAACATAAAACTAATTCATTTAAACCTTACATCCAAATGTTTATAACATGATAACATATTATTACATAATAATAATCAAAATAAACATCTATTTGATTCTATCTTTACATTACTAATAATATTTTACACATATTTACATTTACAATTTACAATCATCTCCTCAAGGAGAATACAATACAAAAATATTACACAAGAAAAGTGATACATGGTATTTTACAAATAATTACAAAAGGGATCATCTATCCACATGAATTAGGAGCTGTAGAGAAGGTACAAGCCCATCCAAAAATATCATGAACAAATATGTTAAAACTAATTGGAGAAGAAAGAACACTACCACCCAACCATATGGAACCCTAAGGACCACCACTTTATACTAGGAGATGAACACAAGGTCCCACATAATACAATAAAATACAAGAAAGACCACAAGAAAAGGTATAAAAAATAAAGGGATAACATCAAGAATACACTAATTATATCAACAAGCATTCCATAAGGGATACTAAAGGTGAACCAAAAGATTAACTAGAGGGAATCCTGAGGCACATGTAGGAGAGTGTCATCATATATATCCTAACTATCTTGGGTTACCTTGGTAGCCTCTCTAGATCCTGACCCCCAAGTGATATCTCATGTGGAAATGACAATCTTTCATGAAGACAAGGAGGCCTATTTTCTAGCTCAATGCCACACATGCATCTAAGCCTTGTCCAAACGATACTTGGTCTATGTTTTATCTCATA
This sequence comes from Chamaecyparis obtusa, assembly GCA_027943335.1. NCBI lineage: Eukaryota > Viridiplantae > Streptophyta > Pinopsida > Cupressales > Cupressaceae > Chamaecyparis > Chamaecyparis obtusa. The sequence goes on along the minus strand of BSBK01000633.1, from coordinate 1,681,095 downwards.
TTGGTTCATTTAATTAAGTTTTTACTTGGCTATATACCCACATTGGGTTACCCTAGTATCCACTTAGGTCCTCGACTCCCATTCGGATCCACTCCCCTAACCATACTCCTAGAAAACCGTCTCCCCAAAAAACCAAAATTAGAAGAACATAAAATTTCAAGGTCACCAAAAGAGACAATAAAAAATCAATATATCCAAATAGAAATCAATGAATCATCATAAATATGAATCATGATATGGGTCACATAATAAAACTTCTGGATTCCAAGGTTAAGTCCAATGAAAAATTTCCCTCAACTACATATTTTCCAAATGAAGTTATAGTGGAGTCCATTCCATCAAGTGCCAACAAGAATGAGGCCACTATCCTTAAACAATATGAGTCACACAATAAGTTCCCAAAGTAAATTGCACACAAAGATCTAATAACTCATTATTCAAGGCCAAAACATGAATTAATTCATGGGACTAAGTGCTATGATTCTTAGGCACTGAGAGGAGGGGTGAATCAGTGCAAGCAAAGTATGGACCAATTCAACCATTGATCTGAATAACTTCAATATTAAATTTTGAATCAAAAAGCATATAACTATTATAATAAAATAAAAGAAAGAAATATCAAGAGTCCACAACCTCATCACACATGACACATATATTTTTCTCATGAAAACCCAAATCATAGGGAAAAACCACATGTGGGAATTGGTACCCACTAAATATGTACTCTTTTGGAATATGCCATGTGAGGAGCTTAACTTGTTAAAGGTTTACAAAAGCACTGTTAGCTTCTACCCAACTAAGGGATTTTCCTTTAGACCTGTTAGGATATTTTCCCAATTAGGAATAGCCTTGTTAGAGGACTTTAAACATTCAACATGAATACCACCTTGTTAGTAGATTTACAACTAAGATATGTTAGGATCTAATCAGTTAAGGGATTTCACTTTTATAATGGTTACAAAGAAATAGATAAGATGATCTATGAAATTATAGTACCTCTACATGATCAGATCCTATTAAGCTCTCAAACTCTTCTCCACACACTATACTCTTTCCTAGATTGATCACAGTTGATTCCTTTACTTTCTTTGTCACCACACCCTTCTGTAATTCTCAATCAGAAAATAACTCCTTTTTCAACTTTTCAATATATATCTTTTCTTCCACCGACTTAAAATAAACCCTAGATCTGAGATGAGAAAGACCTAGATCATGTTAGGTAAGATACAATGTATCTAACAACTCATAAACCATTTTATTCTAACCATGTCAACTTCCATATAGAAATCACCTTGAAAATTGAACCATCTTCAAAAACTCTTGACCAAAAGAAACTTCTTGAAGAATCCACCTCAAACGTATACCCCAATCAATGTGATGTCAAACAATTTTCACAAATCAAAGAACTTCCTTAATACTTCACTAAAATATCACCGATCCCATTGCCACTTCAGTTTTCTTAACCGATTCAAAAATCTTCATTACTTATTCAAGAACTCTATAATTTTTTATTTGTTCATTCTTTCAATACCACTTCCATTATATTAAACCATCTTCATCAGTCCAAAATATGAATCATGATCCTCAAAATAGTATATAAACATTGGTATCAATCATATCCTATGATCGCTCCATCATAAAATTTATCAACTTGAAATAACATTCAAATCACTTAGCGTCTATCACTAACTGATCTAGCAGTTACACTACCAACTGTCTTCCAATCATAACCTATTTATTGGTCTACACAACTAGTAGTGATCACACACTAGACATCTAGAGACAAACCTAAGTCTCTCATAAGAATCAAAACAACTGATTTGACACAATAATCAAATCACCACTCCTTGGTCTCAATCTATTCTTCATGTCTTCTTGACATCCACCAAACAATCATAACTTAATATACATGCATAAGATAAACTTATGTAGTCATGGATATATCATCTAGATACATTACATAAGCTTCCTTCATGATCACACACTCCAACTTATACCATAGCTTCGGATTCAACCTATTGAACATATCTCATCATAACAGGAACATTGTCAACCAACAATCACTAAGTTGACATCAATGAAAAACTCATAACTAATCACCTATTCATCATACCTTCATCAAACACATGACATAACATACTCATATAATCTTTGCATTAGTTACATTAGTTATGCCAACTCTAAGACAAATTAGACTCCTCGGCTCTGATATCCAAATTTAAAATCCCCAAACACCATAACAAGAGACTATTTGAAACTACAATTGAAATAATTGTTATATTGTCATTGATGTCAAACCTTAAGTGGTAAGATAGTTTCTATCTAGTAGAGTACCATATCTTTTGATTGATGAAGAGGATTTGAAAATAGGAGATAATAGGAGGACCTAAGGAAAGGTTGAGTTATGTGATACTTCAATGGGTACTTGATTAGTTGCCACATTGACAAGGTAATGTGTTGTTTATCTTTAACACTAAGTAGAGAAGTCATAGATTTGAAGCATAGGATTAACTAGGAAAAAGAGAAGAAATTAAGTATAAGCTGAGTGATGCTAGTGTTGACTAAGCACCAGTATAAGTAGAGAAAATTTAATGTCAACCGAGCATCAGTAATTGTTGAGCATAAGATAATTAACCGAGTGAAGATAGTGTTTTCTGAGAAGAACAGTTTTAGCGATGACTGAGATATCCATTGATGACCGAGTTGAAGAACACATTATTGACTTAGTGTCAGTAATTTATAGATTGTGAAGGAATTGAGAATCTCAGCCGACATAGTTGAATTCTTGGGATATGTAAAATGTGTTGACATTAATAATGAATGATCTGGAGCATTTAATGCATGATAAACCATTTTCTTATGGATTCAAGGAGAAATTTGGAGAAGTATCTAGTGGGAAAAGGAGGAGAACAAAATGATGGAATGATTCGATGAATCTGACCTAAACCTAAGATCTACGAAAGAGATTAAGTGATAAAAGATTAATCTACCTGATCAAGGAGGTATAAGGATGACCTAATTGTGAGGTTATGGAGAGTGTGGAAAGAGGTTGGAGTTATTGACTGATGAACCTAAGAAAAAGGCTAAGAAGAGCTGAACAGAGTTGAGGTGATTTCTTGAAGAGATTTTCGAGCAGATCAGAGATGGAGATGGTAATGAAGGTCAGACAATAAATCAACATATGAGTGTATTGGATTTATATTTGCAAAGTGAGTTGTATATTTCAGATCAAAACCTACTGTTACTTTCTTGAGCCATTATATCAATCAAAATCCTTTAATCAGGGTTGACCTAACAGTAATTTTGTAAACCCTTTAATCAAGGTGACATTCTAATGGAATGTTTTGAAACCCTCTAACCAGACCACTCTTAACAAGGTGATTAAATCCTTTACCAGGGTTACACCTAACAATGTGTATTGTAAACCTTTAACATGGTTGGCTTCTCATAGAGCTCACTCCAGAAGAGTGAGAATTTAGTAGCATGTTACTGGTGGTTTTTCCAAATTGGGTTTCCATGTTAAATCCTGGTGTTATACTTGTGTAAATGTTATTTGATGTGAATGTTGTTGAAATTTTTATATTATGCAAGTTGATTACTTTTGGACAGTGGACTGCAAGTTTTATATTGCTGATAAGAGACCAAGTGAATTGTTGATTAGATCTAAGTTTGTTGAAGAGTTTAAAAAGTTCTATTGGTACATCTGGACCTGAGGATAACTGATTCAGCCCCCCCCTCTCAATTATTCTAAAATCATTCTAATAGAGACATACTAACACCTTTCCAAAATAATGCTCAAATTTCATATAACAAGTAAGAATAATCATAAGATTGAAATTCTAATAAATAACATAGTTCACAAACTAAAGATTGATAGAGTAATTTATTTAACCATTAATAATGAGTTTCTAAATTGATATTAAAATTGCAATCAAGTTAAAATTATTCTTATTGCAAACCTAACTAAATGTAGGCAATAGATAATATAAAAAATATTTAATTTACCTAACTTTATTAACTTAATTTATCTAAAACAATTTGATTTATCTAAAAAAAATTTAGCATTGATTATCAATAATAAACATAATTTTGTAAAATAACTTTAAATGAAATATAATTCTTAACTATATACACATAATTCCTAATCAAATAAAGAAACTTATAAATATTTAAATAATCTATAAATAATAAGGATCTAAAGATTAATAAAATAATTTCTTTTTGAAAAGTCAAATCTAATATACTCTACATATACTATTTGAAAAAGAAACTATTACATTACTCAAAAAATAAAAATAAACTAGAAAAAATAAGAATTAAGATAAATACGAAAGAGTTTAGAATATTAAACTATCTTATAAAATTAGAATCTTAACAAAAACATATAAATTATTGTTCTTCCAAACAATTTGAATGTGCCAGAATTCAAAGAACACTTATCGATGAAAAGGTGGAGATTAGCTACCTATAAAAAGTGAATAATTTTAAAATATATATAAATTCCAATATCCTAAACTAACAACAAAACGTTAATCCTATCAAATAGTTCACAATCATTTAAACATGATTCTCAAAAAAAGTAAAATACAAGTCAATCTATTGCAAGAGGTTATACAGAAGTAAACATGAACAAGGATAGATAAGGTTCCCAAATCCATAACTATGGAGAAGCTAAGTTTGGAGGAGAAAATGCCATGTTTGGAGAGGATAAAACACAAGTTTACAACATAAAAGGATACAAAGCGCAAATGTCAAAGAGAAACTGCTCAAAACTTATAACAACCACAGACATGACACCCAAACAAGGAAAGAAGTAATGCCAATTATGAAGGAGAAATATGTCCAAACCAAGGGAAAGATAATATTCCAGAAGAGGAGGAGGACAATACACAAAACGAGAGAGAAATATGCCCAAATCAAGAGAAGAAAAAGTTGACTACAAGAAGGGAAATTTGCTAACATATTGTCTATTTTATGCATGCATTCAAGGAAATAATTACAAGTTGCAAATCATATCGAGAACTTCAAATGAGAACCCCAAATTTGATTGAAGGTTGCAAAGAAGGGAATTAAAAACACACACAATACTATAAAAATAATTGCAATCACAAAATGTCTACATAGGAATAAGGGAAAGGCAAGATTTCCAACCACAACCATGGTGGAAAACAACAAACAATACTCCAAGTTGGAGGTGAAAATACTAAGTTGGAAGAATAAAAAATGAATGTAGCTCATTGTTATGCAAAGAAATAAAACACGATATAAAAGGGGACAATCTATGAAATCAATTACAAATTAATCCAAAATAATTGTACATTTACATTTCCATACCTCTCAACACAACCAATGAACTAGAAAGGAAGATCATCTCAAGGTTCTCAGATCATGCACTTTAATCCACTACTAAGGAGACCTATAATTTTTTTCTTCTTTTAAAAGGAAAATTCTAGAAAAAACCCCACCACGATCCATGCAAATTCATGTAGGTAAAACTTTCCAAAATCTCATTCAAATCCATGAATTTTTTTTTAGAGAATTTATTGGTATGTTGTTAATTATCAATTACATTTATAAACTACTATTAGTGTCTCATTATTATGATATTATTTATTTTTATTTTTAAAACTAAGTACGATAAATTAATTGATGCCAACCAAAAGTATATTTTAACAATAGCTAAATTAAGTTAACATTATACGTGCAATAATACAGATATTGAGTGTGTTCTTCATGATGCATATTAACATTAATTAAATTATATTTAATTAATAATAATGGTACTTTATAATATAGTACATTCCATAATTCTATTAATTTATTAATTAATATCAAATGTCACTACGCACTTATCCATTGTTAATGTTCCTAAATTAATGTTAATAATAACTAATGATGATAATGTTTCCATGTCTACTTTATGTATATAAGATAATAATTATCATACTTAATTCAATTTAACAATTAATTAAATTTAATTATGAAGTGCTATACCCTGAAAGCATAAAATAACCATCTAAAAATTTGGAAGGTTCATATTCCTACCAAAACCCTTGACAAAGAGAAAAGGGTACCAGGTTCCCAATGGGGTTGAAATTCCTAACAAAGAGCTAAGGGTACCAGGTTTCTAATGAGGTTGGAACCTCCCCCCCCCCAACCGAAAAATAAACCAATATAAGGGTGTTAGGTTGTTGATTGGGTTATAACCTTATGGTTGTCAACTTCCTCATAGATCCAAACCCCCCATCGATGGTTATAATGTATAACATTTTATGAAACTTTAAAGATGTAGGAAAATTTTATCAAGGACCCAATGCTAGATTCCTAATGGGGATGAAAACCTTAATTTCAAGGAAAAGGAAGTTAACCTAACAAAGAAAAAGGACCCTAAGGAATTAGGAACCATAGAAAAAGTGTGATCACCTCATGATTCTCATTAGAATGGAAAAATCCAACAAGGAAGGACATAGAAGACATAGGAGCCAATGAATGAATGAAATTAAAGTCTAAAGTGATGATTGAAATACCATTTATTAAAGGTATGAAGATGGAAAATAGTGTTGGTTTTGCAGCTAACAATTTTTTTTAGAAAGATCATAATAGAATGAAGGCAACAATTTTTATCCAAAATATCTTTTTGTTTGTGTTGATCCAAGATTTTATACTAAGGAAGGTAACAACCCTTATGAAATCTCTATATATGGGGGACCTAATGCACTATATAGATAAACCTTCAAGATTTTAGAAGTAGACTCTTCATGTTTAGAGGGGATGGAAAGGGGAAAGAAGGGATAACATAAAAAAATGGATAAACTCATATCATGTGCCAAATCTATTACAACACTTTTAATTTCCCTTCATAAATAAAAGAAACAAACAACCCCAAAAGATGAGTAGAGAACACAAAAAATTGTTCATTGGTGGATATTGCAAAAATCAAATAGGTATATAGTAAAATATTTAGATATTTCTATGAGAAGCATCTAGTAAGGATCAAAGGACATGTTCCTATTATCTCACTAGAATATTCATTCCATATAGATTTTTCTCATCAAATGGCATAGTATAATGCCAAATCACAAATTATTATAGATGATTGAAAGAGTACAATAATGATTCAACAACTTGCATATCTATGATGAAAGTATAAAATCCAAAAACCACAAAAATTAATTTTGATATGCTCATTTTAAAATGACACAAAGCTAATGCAAAAAGATAGTAGAGGAAAGTCAAGAACACTCTGACATTACTTCTTTCATTGATTAAATGAACATAAAAGCTAAGGTTTGACAATGAAATTGTAACTATTTCAAGTGTTCATCTCTTTGAAATGTGGTGAATCCCTTAATACAATGCAGTTGGAGGTTTATAGAGAAATATTTCCTTGAACTGAATATAGGAGCTACAACTAAACAAGCTTCTACATATATGTCACTATAGTAATAATGTGCAAATATGTGATTATGAGATGTCTTGTGATGCAAGGGAATTCTAGGGTACTTGGTGAATCTGCATGGTGGTGTGTTGTTTTGGTTTTGTGTTACTCGGTTGCAACTTTAACCGATGGTCTCTATTATTTAAGGAAGCTTGGTTGCTGAAGGAACTTGGAGAAACCTCTTGCACTCGGTGGAACTTGTACTCGACGATTCTTGTGTTGCTCGGTGATGCTTGGCATGGTCAATTATTTCACTGGTGCTTGATTGTTTCTCTAGTGTTCGATATTTTTGGTTTACCGACTGGAGTTCTTGAAGAATTGGTGCATTTATTGTTGGTAGCTTTTATTGTATTCTCCTATGTAAATCTTGAGGCCGACATGGAAAATTAAATGTTTTTAAGCTATTTGAGAGCTGACTATTGTTGCATTTAATATTTGTTTGTAATAGGAGCCGACTTGGCTTAGGTGTTAATTGTTTCTTCCAGCTAACTTGTGGCTGAAGATTAGTATTTAAGGAGTGTTTAGGTAGATGTTTAGAAGAAGATTTGAGAAGTCAGTGATTAGATCTGGATCATGCGAGATCTTGAAGATCAAATTGTTATCTGATAGTTTGTAATAGTAGAGGTAGTCATTTGCATGCTTGGAGACAAGGAGATTTCTTGGAGGCTTGCGAGCTCAAGTTTAGATTTGCCTTAGTGTTTCCATCAGTTGCTGATTTGTTTCAAAGTTGGACTAGCTGTGAGAGATTGCAAAAATAATTTTGATTGTATTTGGCCCTAACCTAGAAGGCCTTACAACCGAGCATGTTAATGAAAATTCATTTGAAAACATTTTCTTGTTGTGTTATTCCGCATTGTGGTGTTTGGCTACTTGTTTAGACTATCCTTAATTGGATCCTCCTTACTTGTACTACTTCAGGTGGTATCAGAGCTTGAAGATCTTGAGTGTGTTAACCAATCTCTGAGTTGAGGTTGTTTGCACCAGGACCTTGTTGGTGATTTATTGCTTTAGGTTTTAAAAAATTTTGAAGGATGCCTCCAAGAAGATTGGACCCTAGAGTGATTGCAGATATCTGTGATGCTATGGAATCGAAGATTACAGAGAAGGTTAAAGTTGATTTCAGATCTGAGATGGAATTGATGAAGAATTACATGATCGCTGAAGTCATGATATCTATTGTTGGTATGCCGAGGAATCTTGGTACTGATGATGGTTATGAGGAAGCTATTGAAGACTTTGAAGCTACTAGATCTAGTGGAGATGACCGGAGAGACAGATCTAGTGAAGACATAACTAGTCAGTTGCATAGATCTGGAGCTCGGTTAAGTACTAGTTATCGAATGGAAGTTTCTACTTTCTCTATTAATTTGAGACCCAAGGATTTGATTGATTGGATTGGTGAATTAGAAAACTTCTTTGAGCTTGAAGAAATTGAAGATTCTCTTAGACTAAGATTAGCATAGACTAAGTTGAAATGACATGCTACTCTTTGGTGGAAAGAATTACAAAGAGATAGAGAAGATGAAGGTAAAATGAAGATCAATCGGTGGAGGTTGATGGTGACTAAATTGAAAGCTAAGTTCATACCTACCGACTATAAGATTGACTTGTTTAAGAAATTGTAGAATGTCAAGAAAAAAGATTTGACTATGGAGGACTATACAGAGGAGTTCTATAAGTTGACTATTCAGTATGGACACAAAGAACTTGGTAAGGAAAAAGTAGCTCGGTATGTGAATGGTTTGAGATTTAATATTTAGGATGAGCTTGGTATGCTGAAGATTGACTTGGTTGAAAATGCTTATCAGTATGCTCTAAAGGCAGAAGATAAGTTGAAAAGGAGACAACATAGTAATCCTTGAGGGAAGGAAAATATTGATCACTCGGTGAAGGATAAACTGACTATTGAAGATGAACCGAAACCTGTGGAATTGAAGAAGAAGACATGTAGGGTTATATTTAAGGGTACTTGTTATAACTATGGTGAAGAAGGACACCGTTCTTTTGAGTGTACACAAAAGAAGTTTGGTGACCAAAGGACTCCTATGATTAATGAGAACATTCATAATGAACCTAAATCTAATAACTTCCTAGCTCAGAGAACATTGCTTGGTGCAAAGGAGGAACCTTGTTAGAGGAGTAATTTGTTTAGAACTCGGTGCAAGTCATGAGGTAAAGTTTGTGATGTAATTATTGATAGTGGTAGTATTGATAACCTTGTTGCTAAGGACATGGTTCAGAAACTTGGTTTGAATAGAATGAGACATCCTCATCCTTATAGGATTGGCTGGTTACAAGATGTTCATGCTCTGGAAGTGAGGGAGCATTGATTTGTTGATTTTTATATTTGCTAGTATAAGGATCTAGTGTTGTGTGATATTGTGGAGATGAATAGTTGTCATATATTGCTCGATAGACCTTGGCAGTATGATTGTAGAGCTATGTATGATTGTGTCAAGAATGTGTTTACTGTTGAGAAGAATGACATGAAGCTTTCCCTGATGCCTTTGTTGGATAAAACACTTGGTAGGAGAAACCTGAGATTTGGTAGCTGATATGAGTTGAAGAATTATGAAAGGATTGATCAGTATGGAGAAAAATCCTATGTATTATCAAGGAAAGATTTGAAAAGATAGAGGAAGTAGAAGTGGAAGAGTATGCAAGGTGAAGAGTTGGAGGACTTGTATGTAAAGAATGAGTTCAGGGTTTATGTACTGAATGTTGGAAGATGTTCTTCCAGCCTATGAGAACATATTTTGAACCTAGGGTGTCTAATGTAGGGGCATTCTAGGGTACACAATGAATCTCCATGGTGGTGTGTTGTTTTAGTTTTATGTTACTTGGTTGCAGCTTTAACCGATGGTCTCGATTATTTAAGGAAGCTCGGTCATTGAAGGAACTCAGTGAAACCTCTTGTGCTTGATGAAACTTGTACTTGGTGATTCATGTGTTTCTTGGTGTGGTCGATTGTTTCATTGGTGCTCGGTTGTTTCTCTGGCACTTGGTAGTTTTGGTTTACCGATTGGAGTTCTTGAAGATTTGGTTGGCCGACTTGGTGCATCTATTGTTGGTAGCTTTTTTTGTATTATCCTATGTAGATCTTGAGGCCAAAATGGATAATTAAATGTTTGTAAGGATATTTGAGAGCCAAATGTTGTTGCATTTAATTTTTTTTTGTAATAGGAGCCGACTTGGCTTAGGAGTTAATTGTTTCTTCCAGCCGACTTGTGGTTGAAGATTAATATTTAAGGAATGTTTGGGTAGATGTTTAGAAGCATGTTTGAGAATTCAGTGATTAGATCTAGATCTTGTGAGATCTTGAAGATCAAATTCCTATCTGATAGTTTGTAATAGTAGAGCTAGTGGTTTTCATGCTTGGAGACAAGGAGATTGCTTGGAGGCTTGCAAGCTCAAGTTTAGATTTTCCTTAGTGTTTCCATTGGTTTCTGATTTGTTTATTTTTAGCTGGGAGAGATTACATAAATAATTTTGATTGTATTTGGCCCTAACCCGGAAGGCCTTACAGTCGGGCATGTTAATGAAAATTCAATTGAAAACATTGTCTTGTTGTGTTATTCCACATTGTGGTGTTTGGCTACTTGTTTGGACTGTCATTAATTGGATCCTCCTTACCTATCCTATGTCATCTTGTCACATATTTGAGAGGTGTTTTTCTATTATTGTTAGTATATTTCTTTGTCTGTGAAAGAGTTGTAGTGAACTCACTGAATGGTCATGGATTTTCATTGGTTCATTGTGGAATTCATATTGATTATCATGATATTTGTATGTGTTCTTTTTGTTGTGGGATGTCTATAGTTTCTTTAGTTCAACTTTCATAGGTTCATATAAATATTTGAGCATGTTATGGGTTTTTGTGTTGAGACTTTTTTTTCAATTGTTCAATGGTGATAGTGTGACAATATCTTGATCCACAGTGCTCCACATTGCAATATTTTTCTTTACGAATCTAGTGAGCATGTTTGGGACATTGATGTGTGTCCTCAACTCAATTGGTTTGTGATTTAGAGACCCTCAATCAATTTTTCTTGATTGACAATCATTATTATTTGTTTTAAGAGGTTTAGTATATTAATTTTGATGATTCCAATAATTTGAGTTAAGATTGATGTTCCTGTAGTATTTCATGATTCTTCTAGATGTTTCTATATCATTCTCTTCTTTTGTTTCTAGTTCACATTAATTGTGGTGCTCGCACTTGGTGATTTTTAGTTTGTGACTTGGTGTTCTTTATGTTCTTGTCTAACATGATGATTCTAGGATGTTACAGCTGATCGAGGAATAATTCTTGGAGGTGTTTCATGTTTGAGGCATATGATTTTGGGTTGTGATATGTTGATGCAAGATAGGGTAGGATGAGGGGCCAAAGGCACACCCTGATTACTAACCTCCTTGTAGATATAACACACAAAAGTAGTAACAAAAATAGGGAGAGAGAGAATACATAAAATCATATGTTATTCCTCAAATAACCTCATACATGCCAGGATGTAAGGCCTTCCCGGTTATGGCCAAATACATTTAGATTCAATTAAAATAGTCCTCCAACATGTGAGGATTCAACTTCTAATCATATCTTCTAACTTCTAAAACTAATCTCCAAAAACTAATGCCTAAAACTATGAACAACAATTTTATTTATACAAGAGGCTACCGAAACAAGTCGGCCTTCAGATCCATCATTAAAGAAATGACTAGATCTAGGTCCACATGTTTCCCAATGATCAATACCAATATTAACTTTGTGACCAAAATTCAATGTACAAGTTGGCCTCAAAAGAAATCCAAAATAAACCACTCAGTGAGCAAGATTACCGAGTGCCAGGAAATTAACTCGGTGAACCAACTGAGCCAACTCAGTGAATTAAGGAACTGAGTAGTAACTAATCCCCATCGGTGGAAATAGGGAAACATCACCAAGAGCCCAAAAGTAGGTACCGATCATATCTAACAACTCTAACTTGTTTTTGGTGACACGAGATTGCCAAGAACCCGAGATGCTCCTGCATCAGACACCTAGGGTTGTTTTGAGATGATGAAGTGTTGACAAGTTGAAGCCACTCTTGAAGACCTAGACAATTTAGAAATAGAAATTGAAGAACTAAAAGAAAAATTTAGTGATGCTTAATTAGTTATCAAAAGACTAAGAAAGGATTTGAAATGATGCTCTAATAGTGAACTTGAAGAAAAAGTCAAGAAGTTGAGTGAAGAAAATGCATCCTTGTTAAGTCAGTTTGAAGAATTTGATGACAAACTGATGAACAATCAATATGTCTACAATGAACAAGTCAAGGAGAACCTTCAACTCAATGAAGAATTAAGGGAATCCAATTTGGAAATCTTGGATCTAAGGAATTGCAAAGAAAGATTGGAGTCTGAATTAAAAGAAGCAAAGAATCATATTGACAAATTACACACTAGTGCTGATTTGGTAGAATCTCAGTTGTATGCAAGAAGAATCAAAGGAGACACTAGCTGCATTGGATCAATGAAGCATAAAATCAGATTGACAATATGCGAGCAAGAAAGGATTCACAAAAGAACTCTATTGATGATGAAAAGACTGAAGATCAAACCAAAAACAATGGTGGTCCTCCTAAGAATGAGCGCAAGCAAGTAGAACACACTTGTTTTGCTTGTAACAAATATGGATACATTGCAAGAAACTGTACAGATGTAAAACCTTTTAATGGTTATTTGTTATTCATGCAATAGATTTGGTCATAAAGCTATGAATTACAAGACTAGTAAGAAGAACAGGACTCGGCAAGATCAAAGAAATCAGAACCAAACAAATGTAAGAAGTTCTCAGGATGTTACATGTCAGATATGTAACTATAATGGTCACTCAGCCAGAACATGTTGAATGGTGACTCATGTCAATGCACCAAGGAATAATAGACCTCCAGTCATTTGTTACTCTTGTAATAAGGCTGGACATATCTCAAGGTTTTGTAGATCAAGGATGCAAGGTTAGGAAAGCCCTAAAAAGACCAAAGAACCAGTTTTGGATCCAGAAGTAGAAGTCAAGTTTGTGAAAGCCTCAAAGGATGTGAGCTTGATTTGGTTAGAAGGAAAGAAGGAAAATGCTAATAAGAATGTATTGGATGCATCCCAAGTGGATGCACCCTCAACATCTACATGAATGGCCCTCAGGGTCATAGGGGGAGCTAATTTAGCTCTAGACCCCTACATGGCTAGTATACTCATCCTTAGAGTATGCAACTTTGGACTTAAGATTTTGGAGTGCATAGGAACCTTCATGAAAGAGTGCACATGTTGATTGCTAGAAGAGCTCAAGTTTGAAATTTTGAAGTGACAACCTAGTTTATGCAACGTGCATTAATGGTGGATTTTTCAATTTAAAGTACATAGAAGTTATTTGATTGCTCATTGCATTCAAATTCAGAGTGATAGGAGAGTAGAAAGAGCCTTGGAAGTTGGTGTGAAGTCTTGGAGATTGATTCTATCAAAGACTTGTTGTAGTTATCAGTGCATTTGATTGGTTGTAGTAACCCTATCTCATTGCACTGATTCAGAATCCGTTAGATCATCTCTAAGTTTAATTGGAAAGTGATTAACAAGTAAGTCATGGACACTCCCATATTTTTTGATGTTTCTAAAAAGAAGAGATACATTTTCAAGAGGCACCCATTTAAATCAACCCTAGATGATTTAGAGGGAGCATTCTCCTGCACACCGATGGGCATCAAGCATGTAGAAGACATAAGGGCTTACATCTATTGTAAGAAGAAACTTGTTGGACTAGATAGGTTAAGGGCACACATGGACACAATGTTGAAACTAGAGAAAATGTTCATGGATGAATACACCAAATGGAATGATCACCCCATTGTTGAATATGCCACAACATATGAATTCTATGAGATTGAATGGATACAAATATTGTTGAGCAGAATCCATGATGATCTATTTTGGATTGGAGATGTTCTAGTGAAAATCACAAATGACCTAATTCATGAGATGACAGGCCTTTCTAGAATAGGCTTTATCCTGCCAGTGGGCAAGGGTGTCAGAAAGATGGTTGAAAAAGTATGTAAATCCAAAAGTGATAGGCATGGCATGACTATTGAGCCTATTGATAAAGAAGACATCAAATTGATGTCAATGATATTGGGTTACAAGTTTCATCACACTAGCAGGGTGAATAGTGTGCCTGCGGACACTATTCTAGAAGCCATACGACTTGTGCAGGAAGATGGAGAGTTCAACTTGTGTGAGATCTTGTGTGCATAGTTGATAGATAACATCAAGGCCATAAAACATGACAAAACAAAGATATTTAGGTTTGGGTCCCTAATCATCTACATGTACCTTCATATTGTTGGGAAGATATCAAATTTATACTTGGACAAATCCATTCCTACAATGCCTCAGATATCAAACAAGGCATGCACTGAAAACACCTTAAGAGACTATATAACCTTGAAATTGAAGACCTTCAAAGAAAGAATGAAAATGAGGTACAAGATTCCTAAGAATATTATGGAGAAGTAGAAAGACACAATATGCTTTATGGTAGAGACATACACTACATGTACAAAAGTTGTTGAGCCTAGAACTAAGTAGATTCATCCACTTGGGTATGAGGTAGAGGAACAAGTTCTTGAAGCCTATGCACATGTATTTCTATTATCCCCTAAAGATGATAATGAACCTAGGTGGGGAACCTATAAAGAAAAGACTAGGGAAGTTGATGCTACGCTGAACAGTGTTGCAACAAAAAGAAAGGCTGCAAAGGTCACATCTAAAATCTTGAGAATACATGGTGTATCTCAAGCAAACCTTGATAAAGCAAGGGATGAAAAGATTTCCCTAGAATTGAAAGGCACAACAGTAGAGGAAGAACAAGAAGATCCCAAGTTGAAGAAGATAAAAATTGAATCAGATGATAGTTAGAAGGGTAAAGAAGATAGTACTCCTACGCCCAAAGACACTTCTCTAGAGTATAAGCCTTTGTTCAAAAGGAAGAAAGAAGCTAGCACTAGTCATCCATTCTCACAAGCATTAAGGAGCAAGAAAAACACTAAACCACCTCCTCAGGTAGGATTCAGACCTAGCCTTAAAGTTTTGAATGTAATAATTGTTGATGAGGGTAGAATTGATCAAGTAGAGAAGTATTATGAATCTTATAGTGAGATTGACAAATAAAAAATTCATAATATGATTGTTAAACATATGATAAAATTCAAGAAGATAGTCCTTGAGTTGAAAACAAAAATTCCAGATAAAGTATGGGATATTTTAGAAAATCTAAAGAGATAAGAAAATGAAGAAGATCTAAGGATTAGAGAAAAAGTATTAGAAGATAATCTACCTGTATGTTCTAAAGAAGAAGTGGCACTAATATTGAATTTGGTGAAGCCACACCTAAGGAATAAGATGAGAACCCTTTACATCATGAATAAAGACTATGAGTTGATTGTGAAGGAAATAGAGAAGGCATTTGAAAAGGTGTTATTGTAGCAATAGATAAAACCACCTAGTGTGCCCATCTCTCATGCACCCAATAAGGAAGACAAAGTGGTAAAGCCCACTAATGTACCAATGACAGGTCCTCATGAGTCAGTGCCCATAGTAGAAACTCAAATAGAGGCAGACAAGTCTATGCCCATAACAAAATCACACAAAGACAACACTATTATCATAGATAATGTGGAAATAGCCATGGCGGCTACTAATAAGGATTTGGACAAGTTTGAGGAAGCATTTGTCTAGACTGAGGAAGCTGAAATCCTATGAAGTAGTACACCTCCCATTTAGCAAGAAGAAGTACTCATAGAAGATTTTTCTGATGAGAACGAAGAAGAGAAGAAAGAAGGAGAAAAGGAAAAAGAAAGAAAAGATGAAACTGTTGTTGAACTAGTCACAGTAAAACAAGAAGTGGTGATGGACAACACTCCCATCACTCCTTCCTCTACATTGTTGTCAAGTTTGACACTAGGCACAAGCAGTTTGGACTCCTGGAAAGAAGAAGGCCTGATTAAGTTCAATGTCCTAGCTATGGAGAAGGAAAAGGAGAAGCAAGTCATGAGAAATCCTCTCCTGGTAGAATTAGTGAATATCTTGAATAGTCTGTTGCCTAAAGATAAGAAAGTGCAAAATCTACATTCAGTTGATGATGTGAGCTCAGTCATCTCATAGGTCAAAGTCAATTTTCTATGACCATAGTGGTAGAAGAGAAATACTTTAAGAAGAGACTCAATAAACTAATAAGAAACTTCACACTTGACTTAAGTTCACTTAAAGTCTATTCAGGCATCCTTGAAGGAATTTGTAGATCAAGGAAGGAAACTCGTTACAGAATGCATGGATTAGGATAAGCTCTGTGGTGCCCATCTTAAGAAGATCAAAGATGTAGAGGCAATGATTGAGAAGGTGAAGAATTCAGTGCTAGACACATCCACTGATGTAAACATGTGTAACAATGTCTATAAAGGTTAGTTGGACATAATTGAGAAGATAGAGAAAGAAATGGAGAAGATAAGGTCTAAACAGACTCAATTGAGGAATGCTCTTACGCCCTCACTAGACATTCTCAGTTAGAACATAAAGGAGATTGATGTGAACATGATAACCTATGATCAAGGTCCGAGCACAAAATTGGAGAAGATGGAGAAGCTTCAATACGCATTATGCACCCATCTACAGATAGTTAATTCACTGATAACCTTTTGGAAGAAGGAGATCCAAAACCTCAAAATTGCATATTCGGATGTTTTCCCTCAGTGAGTAAGTGTACATATAGTTTTTTGATGCACCTTTGTCATTAATGTCAAAGGGGGAGTTGTGTATAGAATATGGAATACATATATGTATAGGGAGATATAAGGTTATGTATAGAAGATGTATAGAAGACAAAGTTTTTTTTTGGTAAAGGTATAGTTAAGAAACTTGGCCATATTCCTTTTTTGCCATCAATAACAAAGGGGGAGATTGTTGGAAAGTTGTCTATATTGAAGTATATGACTAGATATAGTGTTGTCATTATGGCAACAAAGTCATATAGTAGTTTGGATACAACACACTTAGTGTAAAGATCAGAATTTAGTTAAGTATTGAAGACTAGACAGTATTCAGAGTTCCAACAGCTCAGAGCATCAGTGCATGTGTGTATGGATGAATTATGGTATGCACCCTAGAAGTTAAGGTTGTTAGACTATAATTATGCTTAGTCTATGAGCACATAAGTAGATATGCAAAGATGTGAAAGTTATAGTCAGTTGAAGTTGCACAGCCAATGTGTGCCAGTAGTGAACAGAGCATGGAGCTGACAGTTAGCTTTTTGGTTTGCGATTGTAATGTAATATTGTAAAGGCTATGCACCCATTGTATTTAGGTTTTTGACATGTTTATTTGTATAATTGTAAGAACACTTAATCCAATTCATTTGGAAGCATTGTTTGTAATTAGTTATAGGGCCGACCTAATTGTATAATTTTTATAAGCGCATAAATATAAGGTGCACCCATTGTATTCGGTATGTAATTTGAAGAAGAGTTGTGATAAGAAGATCAGAGGTATGTGAAGACAACATAAGATGTATTAAAGCTTTGCTAGAGGTCAAAGCATTAGCGCACCAAAGGAACTGATCTGACAAGCAGTGTCACAGTGACAGTTCACCTACATATATAGTATGTATCTAATTCAGAAGGTTGTAGCCTTCACCATTTGAGTAGTGAGCTCTAGGAAAATGAGTCCACACCCCTAATAGGGATCATTGTAAAAGACTCCTAATAGGGTCTAACCCTTAAAAAGGTCTATTGTACTTAAAGCATTGTAAAGCTACTCCTAATAGGGTAAAGGATCTTCTACCAAGGATCACAAAACACTAGTGAAGATTATTAGTGGGTATCAAGTCCCACCGGGGTTTTTACCTATTTGGGTTTCCCCATAACCATATTGGTGTCCTGTGTTGATTTCATGTTTCATATTTATGTGAATGTTTAATTCAATTCTTAAGCATTTATGTTCAGCATAAATATTAAAGCAAGAATTTAAAATACGGTGAACATTGATTCACCCCCCCTCTCAGTGTTCCCATTCCTAACATGAAGTAGGTACAATCTGAGCTGAATCCAACTCATTTTGTGAAATCTATGAACTATTTTCAATTGGTCTATTCTTCCATTTTACTAGATACTACATGTACTCTTTTCCTCTTGTGCTTCTGCTAATTCTTTGTTCTAAAATATGTTCAATTTCTTCTACCTATTTCTTAGGAAAATCCTTCGCTATTGTCATATCTTCATCAAGTTCATGATACTCATATAAGTCAAAAATATTGAATATAGGTGATATATCCATGTCATTAGGTAATTCAATCTCATAAGCATTTCTACTATCAAATTTTCTCAATATTCTACAGGGACCAAATTTCTTCATTTTCAAATTTCCATAGGTTCCAATAGGAAATCTTCCTTTCTTCAAACGTACCATTACTTCATCCCCAACTAAAAAAGTCTTATGTCTTCTAAATTGATCTTCTCTATCTTTGTATTTATGATTACTATTCTCCAACTTATGTTTCACTTCCTCATGCAATGTCTTCATGAACTTAATAAAATCTTCTCTTGCAACACTTCTCTTTTCTTCACCAACAATGTTTTTCAAATCTGGTATACCTCTCTATTGTATGCCATTAATGATCTCAAAAGGTGTTTTTCCAGTACTCCTATTCACTAAATTATTGTATGCAAACTCTTCTTGTGCCAACATAGAATTTCAATTACTCAGTTTATCTCCAACTAAGAATCTTAACAAATTACCTAAACTTCTATTTACAACCTCTATTTGTCCATCATTCTATGGCTGAAATGTAGAACTATACCTCAACTTGGTACCCAACTATTTCCAAAGATTCTTCCAAACATATCCAACAAACTTACTATCTTGATCAGAGATGATACTCCTTGATAATCCATACAATCTAACAATTTCCTTAAAGAAAAGATTTTTTGTATGCATCGCATCTAATGTTTTTCTATGGGGTATAAAATGTGCCATTTTAGAAAATCTATCCACACAAACAAATATAGAATCATTACCTCTTACTGTCTTCAGTAAGCCAAGAGCAAAATCCATACTGATATCAATCCAAGGTTTCTCAGGAACAAAAATCGGTGTATACAATCTAGTATTTTGACTTACTCCCTTTGCAACTTGACAAATTCCACAACTTCTCACAAATTTCTAAACATGCTTATACAACTTTGGCCAAAAGTATTTCTCCTTAAGAAAATTCAATGTTTTATCAATGCCAAAATGTCCAACCAAACCACTACTATGTTTTCCTTTATCAAATTAATTCTCATTGATCCTCTTAGTATACAAAACTAAATACCTTTAAACAACATACCTTCTTAAATGAAATAGTTTTCCCATTTAGTACTCGGTTGATCTTGAATAGGTTCTCTGCACTTTCTCCATGGCTCAAAAAAATCAGGGCCAGTTTCATACAAATATTTCATATCATCAAAACCAATAACTTCAATTCTCATTTGAGTCATCAAAGATCTTCTTCTACTCAATGCATTAGCAATGCAGTTAGTGACTCCACTCTTATGTTTTATCAAAAATGTATAACTCTGCAGATATTCAACCCATTTCATATGTCTCTGATTCAACTTATTCTGACTACCCAAATATTGGAAGGCCTTATGATCAGTATACAACACAAATTCACTCAGTATCAAATAATGTCTCCATTTTTTAGGGCTTGAACAATAGCATATTATTCTCGATCATACACAGAATATTCCCTTTTTTCATCATTCAACTTTTTGTTAGGAATGGGAACACTGAGAGGGGGGGGAGGGGTGAATCAATGTTCTATAATTAATTTTTGATTCTTGAAACTTAACTGAATTACTTAAATATTGAAATGAATAGTAAAGCAAATGAAGTATTTAACCATAACACATAACACAATATATGTTTACGGGGAAACCTTGGCCAGAGGAAAACCCCAGTGGGAATTAGTACCCACGAATAATTGTACTTTGTATTATGAACTTGTTAATGTTCCTTTTCCCTGTTAGGAGTAGTCATTACAATGATGAGTACAATGACTCAATTAAGAGTCTTTAAGTAACAAAACCTGTTAGGGGTGGAAGGCTCACTGCCAAAGCTCACTAGTCAATGAAGAGAGCTACAACCTCTTGGATATCAGATACACACTATATCTGCAAGGTGAACTATTTCTTTGATACTTCTATTTGATCATTTACTTTTGTGCATTGATGCATTAACCTCTTGTAAAGATCTATATCATTCTTACTTCTCTAATACATTCTTTTCATACTTCTTCTCTTCTCTATATTCCATACTTACTCAAATACAAAAGTGCATGTCACATATATACATGTTGAATAGACACAACCGAAACTATCTACTAGGTCAGCCTATAACTTAACACATACAATGCTTCCAAGTTAATTGGCTCAAGCATGTTTACATACAATGATATTAACATTTTTATAACATAATTAAAATAGGCACATAACCTTTACATAACAAAATTATAGACGCTAATCAAAATACTATATGTTGGCTCCATGCTCTGTTCTATTCTACCTCTTACTAACTATGTCACTTAGACTTGTTGTAACTTCTTCATACTGGCATGTCTGACCATGTGTTCTTAGAATTAGCATAGTACCATACTCAAAAGCTTATATCTAAGGGTTCATACCAAAACTTGATCATACACATGTGCGCTGATGCTCTAATCATCAGGTGCTTCCCTGTCTGCTATGTCTTCCATACTTAGCCAAATTTTGATCTTCTAAGTTAGTGGGCTAATTCCAAAACTTCATATGACTTTTTTTCCATAATGAAAACATAAAACTTAGTCATATATACAAGCAAATTCAACTTTCCAAAAATCTCCCGATTTGTCATTAATGGAAATAAAGGAATGTGGTGAAGTTACTAAACTTAACTTATACACAAAACTTGCTAACAAACTGTACATCTTCTTCTTCTCTATACACTACTATCTCCTTTATATCATATACACTAATCCCCTTTGAAATTAATGACAATGGTGCTCAAAAATATGAAAAATTTATGTACTTACATACAAAGTACATCAGGGTATGCAATCTTAAGGTTTTGAATTTCTTGTTACCAAAATGCCTTGAGTTCATCAATTGTCTGAAGATGGGTGCATAAGGCACCATGTGAACTTCTCCATCTTTTCCAAATCTATGTAGGGACCTTAATCATATGTTACAATTGTGGTATCTATCTACTTGATGTTTTGATTCAACACATCTAGAGAGGGCGCTAGTGCATGTCTCAGTTGTGCTTGTCTAGCCCTTTTCTTAGCAATCTACTTTTCTGCCTTCTCAATTTTGTCCAACTGTCCTTGATAGAAATTATTGCACATGTTTATATCTTGAGTGGGATCTTCCACTAATTTTATTATAGCTGTCATCATAGATTCTACTTCCTGAATCTTCTTGAGATGATCTACAGTGAGTTTGTCTTTATTCATGCAGTCAGCAATTATCTTCCTTCCTCTTACCTCTAACTCTTTCATCATTTATTGACCAACCTTTAGAGAATTAAGGTCAAGTGAGAAACTTCTTGTCAATTCATTCAACCTTTTCTTGTTTTATTTCTCTTCTACAATCTCTGATTCTGCCTCTTCTAGACTTGAAAAATTTTCTTTGAAGCTTGATAGGACACTACTAACATCATCAATTGAATGAACACTTATCAGTTTCTTATCCTTGGCTAGTAGATTGTTCAGTATGCTTACCGATTCAACAAATAGAGGATTCCTCATTACTTGTTTCTCTTTAGCTTTCTCTATAGCTAATACACTTATTTTTATCAAATCTTCTTCTCCCCATGAGTCTAAACTGGTTATATCAGGAGTCAAACTTGACAAAAATGATATAGAAGACTTAGGAGTAAGTAGTGTACTTTGACTTACATCCATTATCTTAGTTTTCACCTTCACTTGAATCTCATCAGAATGTTCTTCCTTGAGTTCATCTTCCTTCTCACTTTCTTGTCTTGTCAAGTCTTCAACTTGGACTTCTTCTTGATGTATAGGTCATTCTTCACCACATAAGATCTTGACCTCTTTAGTACTTACAAAGGCTTCTTCAAACTTATCTAGATCTTTTTCTATCACTGCCATGGATATTTATACATTATCTATCATAATAGTGTCATCTTTTATCTCCATTGCTTCAATAGGTGCTGTCAATGTGGGTGCAGAACCCTGTGGACCTATCATAGGTGCATCAGGGATCTCATATTCTTTTACTTTCTCAAAGGGAACTTGGGTTGTAGGCATAGAGGGTGGATCCATGTGTCTATCCAAGAATAATTTTTCAAATTCCTTCTTTGTTTCCTTCACAACCAACTCATAGTCCTTATTCATTATTTGAAGAGTTCTGAGTTTAGTTCTGAGATGAGGCTTTACCAAATCCAGCAACAATGTTTTCTCTTCTAGTGAGCATACATGGATATTGTCATCCAATGTCTTTTCCCTTATCCTAAAATCTTCTTCTATGGCTTGTGTCTTCAAAGATTCCAAGATGTTCCATACATTATCAAGAATGACTAACTTAAGTTCCAAAACTATCTTTTTGAACTTAATCATGTGCTTGATGATCATAGATTGAATCTTTGATTTATCAATGTCATGATACTTATCACAGAACTTTGCTATTTTATCTATCCTTCCTTCATCTACAACTAAAGTTATCAAGACTTCTAAGTTCAGTCTGAATCCTACCTCAGGAGGTGCTTGAGTTCTTTTCCCTTTGCTTCTGGTTGTTCTTGAGGATGGGTGGCTTGCACCGGTCTGCTTCTTCCTTTTGGGCATCTTACTTGGCTCAGGAGGTGGAGTGGACTCCAAATCAATTATAGTTGTGGGCATGGAGATGTTTCCTTCTGTCTTTTTCTTCTTCTCCTTAGGATCATCAGATTTCTCTATTTTAACTTCAGATGAGGGTGCGCTCTCAAGTTGCATTGCAATCTTGGCTTCCCTTACTTTATCCAAGTCTGCTTGGGTGACACCATGAATTTTTAGAATGTCTGAAGTAATCCTTGATGCTTTTCTCTTTGTCACAACACTATACAAGATAGAGTCTACTTGTCTTGTCTTCTCTTCATAAGTTCCCCATCTAGGTTCATTGGGATCCTAAAAGGAGGATTTTTGCATAATCTTCCAAAATGTGTTCCTCTACTTCATATCCAAGTGGATGAATCCACTTTGTCCTAGGCTCAATTGCTTCTATGCATGTAATGTCTATTTCCATGATGAAGCATATAGTGTCTTTGTATTTCTCCACTATAATTTTAGGTATCCTATACCTTCTTTGCATCTTAATTATGAAAGTTTTGATTTCAAGATCCATGAAATCCTTCAAGGTACTCTCTGATGTTTCCTTAAATGAGATTTGAGGCAATGCATGTAGGCTCTTGTGAAGATAAAGATCACAGAGTTTACCAAAAATGTGAAAGTACATGTAGATAATTAGTGAACCAAATCTGAATACCTTACTCTGATCATGTTTAATGGCTCTTATGTTGTCTAGCAAATATGTGCATAAGATCTCACAAAGGTTAAACTCTCCATTTTCCTTCACTATCCTTATAGCTGCTAGAATAGTCACTACTGATACACTATTTACTCTATTAGCATGTTGAAACTTGTATCCAAGGATAATAGCCATGAGTTTTATGTCCTTCTCCTCTATGGGATCAATTGTCCTACTGCGCTTATCACTCCTAGACTTACAAGCCTGCTCAACTTGTTTTCTAACATCTTTACCTATGGGAAGTATGGCGTCAATCTTGGAAAGTCTGGTCATCTCATAAATGAGATTTGTGGTTATGCAAACATGAACTTCTCCAATCCAAAACAAATCATCATGAATTCTTCTTAGCAATATCTTGATCCATTCAGATTCATAAAACTCATACACAGTCACATACTCAATTATAGGGTTATTTGATAAGTGTACGAATTCATCCTTGAATTTCATGTATGGATTAACCATTATTTCTATGTGTGACCTTGTCCTGTCTACTCCTACAAGTTCCTTCTTACAATAAATGTAAGCATGAATGTCTTCTACGTGCATAACTCCCATCAGAGTTCTAAAAAATTCTCCTTCTAGGTCATCTAGGATTGACTTAAATGGATGCTTCTTGAATACATATCTCTTCCTCTCTATGACATCAAATACAATTGCAGTGGCCATTACTTACTTGATTGAACACTCAAATAGGGTTTTGAAGGATTTTTGAAATGTTGCGTCTGAGCTAGGGTTCTGCAACAATTTAAACACTTCTTTACTGATGAAAACAACTTCAATCATTCAACAATTACTGTTTTGATCTCCTGTTCTCTCAACAGACTTGATCTCAAATGCAAAAGTGTGGATACTAGATCTCCGATGACTTATAAATCAACTTTATGTAATTAATGATTTCTGTGTAAACATGGGTTGCGATCAGTGAATTCAAATCTTCATTCTTGCTATTAATCAGGATGTGCAATTTTTCATACTATATCAACTAGTAACCAAACAATTAAAACCAAAGGCACATACTCAGAGGGTGAGTATACTAGCCGCATAGGGGTCTAGAGCTTATCTAGCTCCCCCTATGACCATGAGGGTCATTTATCTAGAAGTATAAGGTGTGTCCACTGAGGATGCATCTACTACTATGGCACTACAATTATCTTGCTTGACTTCCATCCAAATCTTGCTTGCATCTTTTGTAGCTTTCACAAACTTGACTTCTCCAGATTCATCCAATATTGATCCTTGAGACTTATCAGGTCTTTCTTGTCTTTGCGCTTGTGATTTGCAAAACTTTGAGATGTGTCCAACCTTGTTACAAGAGTAACAAATAACTAGAGGCCTTGTATTCTTTGGCACATTGAAGTGGGTTGCCATACTACATTGTCTAGTTGTGTGACCATTGTAATTGCATATCTGACATGTAATGTTCAGAGGACTTCTAACACTTTGCTGAGGTTGATTTCTCTGATTGTGCTATGTCCAACTTCTTTGATTTGATCCAAAATTCATAGCTCTATGACCAAATTTATTACATGAATAACAATAACCATTGAAAGATCTTACCCCTTTACAATCTCTTGCTATATGTCCATGCTTATTATAGGCATAACAAGTTTGGTTTACTGGCTTGTGTTCATCTTTAGATGGTTCTGCTTTAGCTTCAACATGATTTTCAGTCTTCTTAGCTTCGGTAGATTCTTCTGGTGCTTTCATTCTTTCTCTCGTATCATTAATTTGATTTTGTGCTTCATTGAATCCAATACCCCTAGTATCTCCTTTAATCTTCTATGCATACAAATATGACTCTATTAGATCAATACTTGTGTGCAATTTGTCAATATGGTTCCTTGCTTCTATCAGCTCAAATTCCATCTTTTTCTTGATGTTTTCTAACTCTAAGATTTTCATGTTTTCTTTCCTAAGTTCTTCATCCAACTTTTTATTTTCTTTGATCTATTCTTCATAGACTTCCTAATTGTTAGTTATCTTTTCATCCAAATCTTCAATCTGATCCTTCAGAGATGTGTTTTCTTCATTCATCTTTTTGACCATTTTTCCCAAATCATTTGTTGAACAATCTTTCAAATCTTTTCTCAATTTCTTGATGAATACTTGTGAACCATTGACCTTCAATTTTAGTTCTTCAATTTATTTTTTAGATCTGTCAATATCTTCAAGAGTTGCTTCAGGATTCTTATTCATATGTTTTAATTTTTCCAAAACCATGATCTCTTCAAGTGATTAAACTTATCTTTA
Organism: Chamaecyparis obtusa; assembly: GCA_027943335.1. Taxonomy (NCBI): domain Eukaryota; kingdom Viridiplantae; phylum Streptophyta; class Pinopsida; order Cupressales; family Cupressaceae; genus Chamaecyparis; species Chamaecyparis obtusa. The sequence continues at coordinate 1,654,800 of BSBK01000633.1, read as the reverse complement.
GAGGACTAAAGCTCTGATACCAATTGTTAGGAATGGGAACACTGCCGGGGGGGGGGGTGAATCAATGTTCTATAATTAATTTTTGATTCTTGAAAATTAACTGAATTACTTAAATACTAAAATGAATAGTAAAGAAACTGAAGTATTTAACCATAACACATAACACAAGATATGTTTACGGGGAAACCTTGTCAAGAGGAAAACCCTGGTGGGAATTAGTACCCATGAATAATTATACTTTGTATTATGAACCTATAGATATTCCTTTGTCCTGTTAGGAGAAGTCATTAAAATGTTGAGTACAATGACTTGGTTAAGAGTCTATAAGTAACAAACCCTGTTAGGGGTGGAAGGCTCACTGCCAGAGCTTAATGCTCAATGAAGAAGGCTACAACCTCCTGGATATCAGATACACACTATATCTGCAAGGTGAATTATTTCTTTGACACTACTTTTTGATTAGTTCTTTTTGTGCATTGATGCTTTAACCTCTTGTAAAGCTCTATATCATTCTTATTGCTCTAATACATACTTTGCATACTTTTTCTCTTCTCTATATGCCATTCTTACTCAAATACAAAAGCACATGTCACATATATACATGTTGAATAGATGAAACTGAAACTATCTACTAGGTCAGCCTATAACTTAACTGTTAGGAATGGGAACATTGAGAGGGGAGGGGGTGAATCAATGTTCACTAAATTTTAACTTTTCACTTTAATCTTTATACTGAACTTAAATGCTTAAGTACTAAAATAAACATTATTATAAACATGAAACATGAAATCAACACATGACACCAATATGGTTACGAGGAAACCCAAATAGGTAAAAAACCTGGTCGGAATTGACACCCACTAATATTTTGCACTAGTGTTTTTTGATCCTTGTTAGAAGATCCTTAACCCTGTTAGGAGTTTCTTTATAATGCTTTTAGTATAGTAGACCTTGTCAAGGGTTGGACCCTATTAGGAGTCTTTTACAATAGTCCCTATTAGGGGAGTGGACGCACTATCCTAAAGCTCACTGCTCAAGTGGTGAAGGCTACAACCTTCTGATCTTAGATACACACTATATTTGTAGGATGAACTGTCACTATGACACTATTTGTCAAATTAGTTCCTTTGATGCACCGATGCTTTGACCTCTAGAAAAGCTCCAATACATCTTCTAGTGTCTTCACACACTTTAGCTCTACTTATTACAATTCTTTGTCAACTTCCATATTGAATACAATGGGTGCACCTTATATTTATACGCTCATGCAAAATAAAAAACTAGGTTAGCCCTTTGACCTATTACATACAATTCTTCCGAATGAATTGGCTTAAGCGTGCTTACAAAAAAAGAAGTATATATGTCAGAAACCTAAATACAATAGGTTCATAGCCTTTACAACATTACATTATATCCGCAAACCAAAATGCTAACAATGGGCTTCATGCTCTATTCTTCTCTGGCACACACTGGCTATGAAACTTCAACTGACTGTAACTTTCTCATACTTGCACATCTGATCATGTGCTCATAGACTAACCAACTTAACTTCTAGGACACATACCATAATTCATCTATACGCATGTACGTTGATGTTTTGAGCTGCAGGAACTCTGTACACTCTTCAGTCTTCAACACTTAACTGATTTTTGATCTTATCTTCAAGTGTGCTAACTCCAAACTGCTATATGACTTTGTTTCCATAATGACAACACTATATGAAGTCATATACATTAGTATAGACAACTTGTGAACAATCTCCCCCTTTTTCATTGATGGCAACAAAGAAATATGGCCAAGTTGTTAACTATCCTTAATATAAAAACTTTTGTTCTTCTATACATTTATTATACATAATCTTATATCTCCCTATACATATTATAATCCATATTCTATACACAACTCACCCTTTGACATTAATGACAAAGGTGTTACAAAAACTATATCTACATAAACTCACTAAGGGAAAACATTAAGATATGTTATCTTTAGGTTTTGGATCTCCTTCTTCCAAAATGTGATCAAAGAGTTAACTATTTGGAGATGAGTGCATAATGCATATTGAAGCTTCTCCATCTTCTTCAAGTCTATGGTAGGACCTTGATCATATGTTACCATTGTGGCATCAATCTCCTTGATGTTCTAATTTAGGATGTCTAATGAGGGCACAAGAGCATTCCTTAACTGAGTTTGTCTAGACCTTATCTTTGCCATCTCTATCTAACCTTGGTAGACATTGTTGCACATGTTCACATCAGTGGATGTGTCTTTCACTAAACTCTTCACCTTCTCAATCATAGCTTCTACCTCTTGTAATTTCTTAAGATGGGCATTAGTAAGCTTATCCTAATCCATGCAGTCTACAATGAATTTCCTTGCTTGATTAGAAAATTCTTTTAAAGATGCTTGACCAATCTTGACTGAATTCAAATCTAGTGCAAATTTTCTCATCAACTCATTCAATCTCTTCTTCAGATATTTTTCTTCTGCAACTTGGGATGCAGATTCATCAAGGCTTGAGAAATTACTTTTGAACTAAGAGATGATTGTACTTACATCATCAATAGAGTGTACCTTAGACACTTTCTTGTCTGCAGGCAAAAAATTGTTCAGTATGTTCATTGATTCCATAAGGAGAGGATTTGTCATTACTTGTTTCTCCTTTGCCTTCTCCATAGCTAGGACATTGAACTTAATCAGGTCTTCTACTCTCCATGAGTTCAAACTAGATGTGTTTGGTATCAAACTTGTCAACAATGATGAGGAGGGAGTGATCGGAGTGCTATCCATCACTTCTAGTTTTACTTTGGCTAGTTCAATAGAAGTTTCATCTTTCTCTTGTTCTTTTTCTTCTTCTTCTTCTTTCTTTTCTTCCTCTTCCATTTTCTCTTCTTCTTTCTCATCTGTTATATTTTCAATCAATAAATCTTATTGATGAATGAGAGGTGTGTTTTTGCATAAAATCTCAGCTTCTTGTGTGCTCACAAAAGCTTACTCAAACTTGTGCAATTCTGTGTTAGTGGCTGCCATGGCTATCTCCACATTATCAATGATAATGGTGCTATCCTTGAGTGATTCTAACATTGGCCCAGACTTGTCTACCCCTGATTGTACTTCCACTATAGGCACTAAATCTTGAGCACTTGTAGATTGTACTTTGATGGTCTCCGACCCTTTGTGACCATTATGGGTACATTAGTTGTGGGCACAGTAGGTGGATACATGTTTCTATTCATAAATACCTTCTCAAAGGATTTCTCTATCTCTTTTGCAATTAGCTCATATTTTTTATCCATTATGTTCAGAGTTCTTGTCTTAGTTCTAAGGTGAGGCTTCACCAGATCTAACAACAATTTCTTTTCTTCTAGTTCACATAGGAAGAGTATCATCAAGAATCTTTTCCCTTATCCGCAGAGCTTCCTCAATAGCTTGTCTCTTTTGGAATTCAAGGATATTCCATACATTGTCAAGAATCATTTTTTTTAGTTCCAAAACTATCCTTTTGAACTTGATCATGTGCTTTATGATCATTCTATGAATCTCTGACTTGTCAATTTCACTATACTTATCATAAAACTTCCCTACTTGATCAATTCTTCCTTCATCAACTATACTGGCCCTTAGCACACTGAGATTGGGTTTCAAGCTTACTTCAAGAGGTTCTTGAGTGTTCCTTCTATTTCTTGTGACTCACAAGGATGGATGACTGGTGCCAACCTCTTTCTTCCTCTTAGGCATTGCCTTATACTCAAGAGGATTTGTAAGGTCAATGGTTACCTTGAGTGCAAAAGGGGTATCATCTTCTTTACCCTTCTAACTGTCATCTTTTTCAATTTTCTCCTTCTTCATCTTGGGATCATCAAACTTAGCTTCCACTGTGGATGTGCTCTTAATTTCCAAAGCAATCTTTTCATTCCTTACTTTATCAAGGTCTTCTTAAGACACACCATGAATCCTCAAGATCTCTGATGTGACTCTAGAAACCTTTCTTTTTGTTGCTATGCTGTTAAGTTTAGCATCTACTTCTTTGGTTTTCTCCTCATATGTTCCCCACCTAGGTTAATTAGGGTCTTTGGGGGCTGATAGTAGTACCTACACATATGCTTCAAGGACCTATTCCTCTACCTCATAACCATGTGGATGAATCCACTTAGTTCTTGGCTCAATAGCTTCCATACAAGTTGTGTCTATCTCCACCATAAAACAAATTATATCCTTGTACTTTTCCATAATGCTCTCTGGAATCCTGTACCTCATTTGCATCTTAGCCCTGAAGGTCTTCAATTCCAATGTTATATAATCTCTCAATGTGCTTTTAGTGGATTCTTTGTTGGATATCTATGGAATGGTTGGAATGGACTTGTCCAAATACAAATCTGATATCTTCCCAACTATATGAAGGTACATGTAAATGATTAAAGACCCAAACCTAAATATTTTGGTCTTATCATGCTTGATGGCCTTGATGTTATCAATCAACTATGTGTGCAAGATCTCACACAAGTTAAAATCCACATCTTCCTTCACAAGTCTAATGGCTACTAGAAGAGTGCTTGCAGACACACTATTCACCCTGTTGATGTGATGAAACCTGTATCCTAGTATCATAGACATCAATTGATGTCTACTTTCTCAATAGGATTAGTTGTCATCATGCACCTATCACTCCTTGACTTACATGTCTACTCAACCATATTTCTGACATCCTTGCCCATAGGAAGGATGATGCCTATCCTAGAAAGGCATGTTATCTCATATATCAAGTCACTAGGGATTCTTACTGGCACATCACCTATCCAAAATAGATCATCATGAATTCTACTCAATAAAATCTTTATCCATTCTATCTCATAGAATTCATATGCCATAACATACTCAACAATAGGGTGATCATTCCATTTAACATATTCATCCATGAATGTTTTGTCTGGTTTCAACATGGTATCCATGTGCGCCCTTAACCTATCTAACCCTACTAGTTCTTTCTTACAGTAGATATATGCCCTAATATCCTGGACATGCATGATGCCCATAGGTGTGTGGGAGAAAGCTCCCTCTAAATCATCCAGGGTTGACTTAAATGGATGTTTCTTGAATACATATCTCTTCTTCTTAGTGACATCATAAACTATGGGAGTGGCCATGACTTACTTGTTTAATCACTTTCCAACTGATCTCTGAGATAATTTGAAGACTTTTGGATCAACGCGATGAACTAGGTCTTCTACAACTGACCAAATGCACTACAAATTACTGATAGATCAATCTCCAAGTCTTTACAACAACTTCCAAGGCTCTTTCTTCTCTTTAATCACTCTGAGTTTGAATGAAATGAGTAATTAAATAACTTTCTATGTACTTAAAGTGAGAATTCTACCATTAATGCAAATCGCATAAACCAGGCTGTCACTTCAAAATTTCCAACTTGATTTCTATTCACAATCAGCATGTGTGCTCTTGCACAAAGGTACCTCTATACTCCAAAAGCTTAATTCCAAAGGTGCATACTCTGAGGATGAGTATACCAGCCATGTAGGGGTCTAGAGCTAAATTAGCTCCCCCTATGACCTTGAGGGCCATTCATCCAGACGTAGAGGGTGCGTCCACTGTGGATGCATCCAATAAATTCTCTTTAGTTTTGTCCTTCTTTTTCTTTAACCAAATCATGCTCACATCATCTGAGGCTTTGACAAAATTAACTTCTCCTTCAGGATCCAAAACTAGTTCTTTGGCCTTTTTAGGGCTTCCCTGACCTTGCGTCATTGATCTACAAAACCTTGAGATATGTCTAGCCTTGTTACAAGAGTGACAAATGATTGGAGGTCTTATATTCCTCGGTGCATTAACATGAGTCACCATTATGCATTGTTTTGTTGAGTGACCATTATAGTTACATATCTAGCATGTAACATTCTAAGAACTTCTTAAATTTGTCTGATTCTAATTTCTCTGATCTTGCTGAATCTTATTCTTCTTACTAGTCTTGCAATTCATATCTTTATGACCAAATTTATTGCATGAATAATAGTAAACATTAAAAGTTCTTACCTCTATATAGTTCCTTGCAATGTGTCCATGCTTGTTACAAGAAAAACAAGTGCAGTCTACAGGCTTGCACTCAATCTTAGGTGGTTCACCATTATCTTTGGTTTGATCTTTAGTCTCCTTAGCATCAGTAGAGTCCTTTTGTGAATCCTTTCTTGCTCACATTTTGTCAATCTGATTTTGTGCTTCATTGCATCCAATACAACTGGTGTCTCCTTTGGCTCTTCTTTCATACAACTGAGATTCTATCAAATCAGAACTCATGTGTAATCTGTCAATATGATTCTTTTCTTCTTTCAATTCAGACTCTAAGCTTTCTTTTTTGTTCCTTAGCTCCAAGATTTCCATGTTTTCTTGCCTTAGTTCTTCATTCAACTGAAGGTTCTCTTTGATCTGTTCATCATAGACTTCCTGATTATTAGTCAGCTTATCATCAAAATCTTCAAGTTGTTCTTTTAAGGATTTATTTTCTTCATTTAGCTTCTTGACCATTGTCCCTAGATCACTGGTAGAGCATTCTTTCAAATCTTTCCTTAGCCTTTTGATGACTAATTAATCATTACTGAGTTTATCCCTTAGTTCTTTAGATTCTCTTTCTGACTTGTCTAGGTCTTCAAGAGTAGCTTCAAGATTTCTTTTTAGATGTTTCATTTCTACTTTGTCCATGATCTCCTCAAGTAGTTAAACTTCTTTGCTGAGGACCAGAGCTCTGATACCAATTGTTAGGAATGGGAATACTAAGAGGGGGGGGGGTGAATCAATGTTCACTGTATTTTAAATTTTCACTTTAATATTTATATTGAACTTAAATGCTTAAGTACTAAAATAAACATTCACATAAACATGAAACATGAAATCAACACATGACACCAATATGGCTACGAGGAAACCTAAATAGGTAAAAACCCTATTGGGAATTGACACCCACTAATATTCTGCACTAGTGTTTTGTGATCCTTGTTAGAAGATCCCTAACCCTATTAGGAGTTTCCTTACAATGCTTTTAGTACAGTAGACCTTGTCAAGGGTTAGACCCTGTTAGGAGTCTTTTACAATAGTCCCTATTAGGGGAGTGGACTCACTATCCTAGAGCTCACTACTCAAGTGGTGAAGGCTACAACCTTCTGATCTTAGATACACACTATATTTGCAAGATGAACTATCACTGTGACATTGTTTGTCAGATCAATTCCTTTGATGCACTGATTGTTTGACCTCTATCAAAGCTCTAATACATCTTCTAGTGTCTTCGCATAGTTCAAATCTACTTATTACAATTCTCTATCAACTTCCATACCGAATACAATGGGCACACCTTATATTTATACACTCATACAAAATAAACAACTAGGTCGGCCCTTAGACCTATTACATACAACACTTCCAAATGAATTGGCTTAAGCGTGCTTACAAAAAAACAAGTGTATATGTCAGCAACCTAAATACAATAGGTGTATAGCCTTTAAAAAATTACATTATATCCGCAAACCAAAATACTAACTGTCGGCTTCATGCTCTGTTCTTCTCTGGCACACACTGGCTGTGCAATTTCAACTGACTGTAACTTTCTCATACTTGCACATCTGATCATGCACACATAGAATAAGCATGAATATCATCTAACCAACTTAACTTCTAGGGTGCATACCATAATTCATATGTACGCACGTGCATTGATGTTTTGAGTTGCAGGAACTCTGTACACTATCTAGTCTTCAACACTTAACTGATTCTTGATCTTCTCTTCAAGTGTGCTGACTCCAAACTGCTATATGACTTTGTTTCCATAATGAAAACACTATATCAAGTCATATACATCAATATAGACAACTTTCCAACATTAACACATACAATGCTTCCAAGTTAATTGTCTCAAGAGTGTTTACATATAATGATATTAACATGTTTATAACATAATTACAATAGGTGCATATCATTTACAAAACAAAATGATATACACTTAACAAAATACTATATGTTAGCTCCATGCTCTATTCTATTCTGCTACTTACTGACTGTGTCACTTAGAGTTGCTATAACTTCTTCATGTTGTCACATCTGACCATGTGTTCTTAGACTTAGCATAGTACCATACTCAAAAGCTTATATCTAAGGGCGTATACCAAAACTTGATCATACACATGTTCGTTGATGCTTTGATCATCAGGTCCTTCTCTATCTGCTTTGTCTTCCATACTTGGCCAAATTCTGATCTTCTAAGTTAGTGCGCTGACTCCAAAACTTCATATGACTTTGTTGCCATAATGACAACATAAAAATTATTCATATATACAAGTAAAGTCAACTTGCCAACATTTTTCACTAAATAAGGCTAAAGTTTTACCTTCTTGACTCAAAACAACTCGTATTGCACTACCACTTGCATTACATTCAACTTCAAATACCTTATTGAAATTAGGTAAAGTTAACACAGGTAATTCCATAACCTTTTGCTTCAGATTCTCAAAAATTTTATCAACTCCATGTGTCCACTTGAATTCTCTTTTATCTCCTCTCATAGTCTCAGTCGTAGTTGTATGAAAATTTAGAATTCTACTTCTATAAATGAAATATTAACTAATTAAAGCTATTAAATCAAACTAATGCAAACACAATGAAGAATACATGAATTTGAAACAAATGAAGCTTTTACCTCAACTTACTAATGTAGGTTGTCTCCATTGTCCTCCTAGTCTTTATTTCTTGGATGTGGTGAGCTCTCAGATTTCCAAATGATGCTCCTTTGTCCAAGATGCTCTCAAAGTCTGGAGGTTTGATGATTTATATGCAAAATGGCCTAAAACCTTGATTATGCAACTATGAAAGATGAAACAATGTATCAACCTCACCCAATTACCCTATCACTGAGTCTCGCTCAAATCTCACCTTTGCTAGCTCTGTCTCTAGCCTATCAATTGCCTCTCTAGACCAAGGACATAGTCAGCATGTAATTGTATCATTGCTAGTCTAATTAGCAATGCATCGATATCAATATCCTCATACTGGGAGTCCTTTGATAGGTAGGGATCCTGACCCCCCATATCCATATCAGCCTGCTCCTCCTGTGCCCCTATGTTCGGCATTTATACATCCTCCCATGCTACATCGAGCATTTTCTCATCCTGTATGGGATCATCCTGTACATCACCTCCCTGTACCTATCTCACCTCACAAAGAATATCCTCTACATCTACATGACCTGGCACCTATGCTCCTACTACCATCTCACTACTGCATTTGGGGCCAAATTTCGATGAAATCTTCCGACAGATAATTTTTTTTTATGAATTTAGGTTTTTTTTGTAATAGTCCCTAATGGTGTCAGGATTCTGATGGGTTTTAAATAGACCATCAAAATTCTGACAGTTTCAGGGTATACATGAAAAAAAAAGTGAAACGACCAAGTCATTTTTATTTATATTGCTGAAGAGAGAAAAGGAGCAGGAAGTAATTTTGAGGTCAAAGCTGAGCATGAAGACAGTGTAGCTGGCTAGGGTGTAGCGGATCCACTTTCTTCATCTTTGATCTTTGATGGTATCTAAAGGTATGTAATTTATAAACCTCAAAACTGTAATTTGTGCCCTTAGGGTTTATTTTTTAGCAGTGAATGTTAACAAATGTAGTGATTATGATATGTCCATTGCTTTCACAATTCTCAAACAAATTTGTTTGAAAAAATGTGTTAATAATTTCTATTAAAATATTATTGGTAGCTCGATGTTTACTCTTGAGAATAGTGGCTAGGGTATGGGCAACAATGTTTGTAGATGCTAGATGGTTTTATTTGAAGGCACGAATAAAGGGTGAGGGTTAGATTTTAGCAATACCCTATTGTCATAATATTCTTTTTATAAGAAGATCATAAATCCCCTATTTACTTCCTTAAAACCTATGATACACACCTTATATGTTCTTTGTATATTGCATATATTCCTCAATATAAATCTGATATACTTTTGATTCTTTGACTCCTCCTTTCTCCCTTTATAACTTCTCTAATTCTAATATTTTTATGTTGCACACAATACTCTCCCTATCTTCCTCAATTGTAGTGATGTTTTTAAGATAATATCTTTAGGGATAAAAGTCCACTCCTTTTGTGGATGTTGACCTCCACTTAAGGTATTTATAGACATATATATATATATATATATATATATATATATATATATATATATATATATATATATATATATATATATATATATATATATATATATATATATATATATATATATATATATATATATATATATATATATATATATATATATATATATATATATATATATATATATATATATATATATATATATATATATATATATATATATATATATATATATATATATATTTAATGATAATAATGAAACTATTTAGGATATATATCTATAGCTTAGATGTGATTTCCCCTATTGGAGTAATTTTAGGTTTTCTGAGAAAATGTCATTTTTGGTCTTTGCCTTGCCTTTTCTATGTCTCTGCAAGTGTTTCCATCTATTTAGGGTTTAAAATTTCAAGGTTCACCATGTGAAAATGGTCACATATCCTTGCCCTAGGTCTTTTTGTCCTTGGTGGGGTAGTTTTTCTTGAAAATGTTTTAAGTGTGCCCTAGATCCTTATATTTTCATGTTACTTTATGTGCCACTTAAGTATTCAAGTTTGTACATGGTCTTTTATTTCCTTAGTGTTCACTGAATCTCGGGATAAATTTATTAAGTCACTTTTCATTCAGTGAAAAAGCAACTGTGTTTAGATCTTTTTCTTATTTCTCTTTGGTCACTTGATCTCCAAATATAGTTAGTGGTTAGTTTTTCTTTTAGCGATCAAGTGACTATGTAGTCCTTGAATCTCATGATCCTTGGTGGTTTTCTTTAAACATTCAGCAACCCAGTGCAACAGTTATCTCCCATTCACTTGACTAAATTGTTAAGTCCTAAGTCATTCAACGATCAAGTGATATCTGTTGATATATGTCTTGATCAAAGGTGGTCTTTTAATATCAAGATTGACTGTGTAGTTGATAATGTATCTAGCAATTTAGCGACAATGGTTATCTCTCATTCTCTAGATTTTGGCAATTCAGATAAAAATGTTTGGTGATTCAACAACAAGGGCATTAAAAGTGTAAAGTATTTTCAGTCGTGTGATCTTTGAATATAATTGATAGCTAAGACTTAAGTCACTCAATGACTTAGCGAATAAAGGTATTCACTCAATCTCATGATAAAGTAGTAAAGCCCTAAAACATTGGGTGATTTAATGATAGCTGTGGATAGCTTTAGAGATCAACGACTGATGTTTTCTTAGATGTTGACCTCATTATTGAATTAGCCAGGTTATATGATCCCATCTCAAATACTATTAGGAAAAGTGACTAGTCAGCCCTAGTAACTCTAGATAGGTGGTCTTTCATGAAGGCTTTTGATTTGTATTCATCATCCTCCAAAGAGATAGACCTAAAAAAATAAAGGGAGAAGTATATGAGACAAGTAGGACTATCGAAAATCCAGATGGTCAAACATATCCTGAAGATTGGCAAGTAAATTTCCCCTCTCCCAGCACACATGAATGCTCCCTATGAGTTTAAGTCGCTCAACTTCTATATGAAGTTTCTATGCCATGGATTGTGCAGAGTTTTAGGGATGGATGGAGATGCAGAGATGTTGCTAGCAAACCTCTTGAGGTTTATCTTGGACATTCAAAATTCCCATTCTAATATAGACTATGACTATATCTAGTATGTAATTGAGAGAATACATGAAGGCTTAGTGATGATTAAGGAAAACAAGAGACCCATAACGTTCATGCATTATTCCCTTCAAATGCATTTAATTATGTACTTTAATGTTAATAGCTTGAATGTGTAAATGTTGAGGCCTAGGATTATGTTTGAGGGTCAACCTAATCTAGTAAAATATTGGCTGGGGGTGTGGAATTACACCTCTAATGAATGTGACTTCTGTGATTTTCAAAATTGGATAGTTTTCCCAATTTTGAAAATGTTGGGGACAAATGTAACAAGGTTACCAATTAGGGTTTTAAGGCTGCTTAGACCCCAATAATATGTTGATAAATGGAAAGAAAGCCATAATTGGGGTGATTTTACTTGGGTGAGAACTTTACATTAATTAGAGTATATGGATGCCCACAGCCCCCACATTTTCTCCCAAAGTATGTGCCTCCAAGAATTGCTCAGTTAGAATTCATTTGGTAGTTGATAGTGACTAGCAAGGAGCACTTGGCACCCCATAGGAAAGGCACTTTCACACCATGATAGTTAAGGGTAAGAAACTACCTGATTGGTAAGAGGGCACTACCACAGCTCAGCTCATGGTTGAATCATTTCAAGATGACCTTTGGTGTCTAGAGGTATGTGGACTCTGATAATTTTATCAGGACTGCCAAAATGATATTGATTCCCAACATTGGTACAATTAGGGAACATGAGGGGTGTGATGAGGAGGATGTAATAAGAAACATAATGGATGAAGATGAGATTGTTAAAAGGCTTACCAAATTTTATGATTTGTAGAAATTAGAGGCTCAAATAAAAAAGACTAAAATTACCTTTGGAGGTTTCTTCCCTTATCTTCCTTATTTAAAAAGAATTGATAGAATGGTTGAGATGCATGGTATCATTTCTAGTCATCTAGAGGGATAACTTGAGGAGAAGTTGGATGTAGAGAAAGGTTACTCTTCATTTGATTATGAAGAGAATACTGATGGGTCACAAGAAGGTGATAGTCCACCTCAAACCAATGACCCCCTTGTCATTGATATCAATCCTGACTCACCAAAGGAAGAGGATGTCTCCAAACCACCACAAAAAGATAGAGACTTGAGGTAGGTGGGCCCTTCAAAGAAAAGAAGCAGAGGAAAATAATAGATAAAGCTTCAACTTTAGTACCCAGTGACTGAGCCTACTATCACCATTTGAGGAAGAACATTAGAGAAGGAAAATGGTTGGTCTCAAAGGAGGAGGAAAAATTGCCTTTGTTTCTTGGAAAAGATGAAAGAGAATTATACCAGGAGGAATTCTTTAATGATGATGAGTTCATGAAGAGTGAGGAATTCAGGAATTTCCTCATTTGGAAGAAGCAACAAGATTTTGCAAAGGCATTACCTGAGGGCACAATTCATGACGATGAAACTTTGAAAGCTTTAGCTACTTATGACCTTGAATGAGAGAAAATATCTGTTGAAGAGGCTAGGGAGATGGTTAAATCTAGTGGAATGATTTTGATGCCTAGATGGGATTTGACATCATCATTTATCATTGATCATATTAGGAAACAACCTAAGGGTAGCCTATCCTATGAGGTTCATATTGGAGCTATGATCAGGGGAAGTGGCTATGATCCCAAGTCCCAAGCCTTAACAATGTGGTCCTTAGAAAAAAGAACCCAAAATTCATCCCTAGTTAGCATAGAAGATAAAATGGAAGGGGATAAGATCATCTAGACTATCCAAAACACCAGTGATCTTGAAGTGTCAAAGGCTGTGACACATTTTTCTCATCTGAATGAAGCCAAGACAACCCAACTATCAAGAAGGTATGCAAAATTATTTGAGAATTTAGTAACTATAGCAAAGGATAGAGAGAAAGGGTTGATTAAAATCAGGGTCTTGGAGGAGGAATTGGAAGAATTTAAATCTAGGCTTGAAGAAGCTTCTAAGGTAGCTCTCCCTCTAGTTCTACAAATTGAGGCTGCAAAGAAACCAGTCACAAAGAATTATGACAAGGCAACAAATGAGTCAAAGAAAAAGAAGCTTGATATAGCCTTAAGGGCCATCTCTAATATTATGCAACATAGGTGTGAAAAGATCAAGGAGAAAATGGACTCAGTCCATCAATCATGTGCTATGTTATAGAAGACTAGTGTGAATGTAAAAGATGCAGTGGCTACATTAGAGCCAGTTTTAATGTATGGTCTAGAAGAAGTTCCATGTTTGAGAAATTAGAGGCACTAAAACCTCATCAGAGAGACATCCCAGAGGTAGTTACTGAGGTTGGGGAGAAAATTGAGTTGATTAGTACCACTTGGGGCTTCTTCAAGGGAGAAACAAGTCAGATAAAGGCCAAGATGGCCATGTTTGGCCAAGGTTACAACAAACATCTACCTTCTGTGTATAGGGATGATGGTAATATCATGAGCTTAGAAGAATGGAAAACAAGAATGGGTTAGTTGATCATCAGGCAGGAGGCCTTTCTCAGTAATGATGGCTCTTTAGACATGGATGGTTGCAACAACATTCTTGATAATTTTATCAAAGATGAAAATGATTGCATCAAGTTTGTTGCTAACACAAAATCCATTACTGACTCGAGGTGGGATAGATAGATCAAGCTATTGTAGGACTTGCAGGGATACAATTGGCCTTTAGAAGATGATGTGGTAGCTTGGGATAAGAGTACCAAACCAAAAAAGAAGAAGCCAACTACCATCAAACTAGAAGCAGAAGAAGAAGAGTGAATCACACCTGGCACCTGATCCTAAAATATAGGAAGTGTAACTATCATACAAAGAATGATGTAGGTTAGCCTGAAATGGCAGTCATAATTCATGTAACAACCTTATGCAATTACTCAGAAGTATCTTTAGATAAAGGTGCCACCTATGAAGATTCCATATGATGAGAATCAACTTTCTATTTCTTTTAGTTTCTTGTCATTATGTAATGTACATTTTGTCTTTAGTGGAAGTCTTTGTCCTAGCTATCTAAAGCTTGTTGCATCCTTTCTTTGTGGATTCCAAGATAGCTAGTGATATAAATAGCAAGTTTTCCTTTTTTGTAAGGGGTGGTGAATATTATTTTGTAAGGAGAGTTCTTATTATAGTATGTTGGTCCTACAATTTTCTGTTAAGAATGTACTAATGTAGTAAAATATCAATAAAATATACTGGAACTCCTTTTGATATTCTAACTATCTTCATGTATGAATTTTGAATTCTTGTATGTATAAATTTGTAAGGCATTTTGATACATTATTTACAAGGTAGATAGTGGGGTTGAGCTTAGGTTTCTTTCAAGGGAAGTGTAAATCTTAAGGGAGATCTTTGGGAATTCATAGTTTGTATAATAATTTGATAAGAGGATGAGTGAATGGGAGAATGATGTGTAAGGCACTTCATTTAAGTTTTGGGATTTTTTTTTGAAGAGTTTTCTATTGATGTATGTTCACTGACTCTGATGCCCTTGGATTTGGCACTGGTCTTAGCTTAATTTAAATTTTTCACCATCAAAAATTCAATTAATCAGTTCATTTTAAGTTTTTTTGTATTATCTGAATGTATCTTGTCTATGTCAAGGGCATGGATAATTTTTATAATGCTTTAAAGAAGCAGATCTAAAAGGTAAACCCGCCTGGGCTTAAAGCTCAAAGTGAAGAAGGTTTTTTAACCTTAGTACCTTATTTTTTAAATTTTGTTAGATGCATATGTTGGGAGTGTTAGAGTTATATATCAAATGTTTCTGAGTCCTTTTTATCATCTACAAGTTTGAGCACTAACAAAATTTGTGACTCTACTAGGGATTGATATTGTACAATGGACTTGATATGTTTTTGTTAACCATCTATTGTTTTTTTACAGACCAATTTATATGTTTCTATCCCCACTTGTTCATGGGTGGTGAATCTAAGATCTGTGTTTACCGGTTGTTGGTACTTTGGTAAAACTTAGATATATCTTTTGTTGAAAACACCATTATTTGACAAAGATTCACTAGGTCATATTATAAGGATAATCTAGAGAGTACTTTGGGTGATGAACTCCATATGCCTAGTAGAAAAAAATGGTCTAGGAGAGGTCTTTTCAATCCTAATTCTCCCAGACCTCCTAGAGATTGAATTCCCACACTTGTTCCTAAAGAATCCTCTTCTTCTTTGGATGATCCTAAACCTATTAGGAAAACCAAACCTAGTGCGGTCAATCCTTTTCAGGAAAATGAAGTCACAGATATAGGGTTTTTCCCTACAAGAGAAAGTCTAGATCCACTAGGAGAAACCTCTATTGCAGAGACTACATCTTATGATTTTGAAAAGTTGTGGGAGGAAGTAATAGCCTTGAGGAAGAAAGAGCATGAGCAATTGTTAGAAATTGCTAATAAAAGAAAGGTGCGAGAACAACAGATCTATGATTTACTCATGGAGAGACGAGAACTCATGAGGAAAAAAAAGAATAATGAGCTCTAGGCTAAAAGCCTAAATCAAGATTTCAAGGGTCTATATAGTGAATTATTTGGTGATATGGGAGGTTTGAGAAAACAAGTTGATGGCAGTAAGCCTAATCCAAAGAAAGATGAGTTTGAACGAGAAGGCCCTGTTCTAAGACAATTGCATCCATTAGAAGTTAAAAGAAATGAAGATCTCATAAATGCTACAAGGGATGCATCTAACAAAGGAAAAACAAAGGTAGTTGGTATAAGTATAAATGAACCTAAGAGGAATACTATTATTCCTAATGCTGTTTCCTAGGCCAATTTAGAATTGGAAAAGGCTAGAAAGACTAAGGAGGATTTAGCTATTCAGCTAGAGAAAATGGAATTGGAGGCTGCTGTAGATGAAATGAAAAGGAATATTTCTTTCTTGCATGCCAACATGAATAGGACTGCTAGTAGTTTAGTCCATGTTACTATAGGGATAGTACCACAAAACCAACCGTGTGGTACAGTACCCAATCCCCAAGTTTCAATTCCCAAACAAGCTACATTTGGACCAGTTATAAATACAAATCCAACAATCCCATTGACTAGTGGTCCCATGGGAAATGTCTCCTATCAAAATATTGGAGGAGGAACACAAGTCCCACAAAATTTCCAAAGAAGACCAGTTCACTTGGATAGATACAGACCTTTATTCTTTGATGGTATCCTTGGTCAGCCTAATGTTATCCCAAATGAGGTAAGAGAGAAGATCCCTAAGTTTACTGGAAACAATGTTGTTAGATGTGAAGAGCATCTAAAATTTTTTACAAATAAAATTAATGACTATGAAATTGAACATGAAGATGTTATAATGAAGCTTTTTGTTTAGTCTTTAATTGAAGATGCTAGGGATTGGTATAGAGGTCTTCCTAAAAATAGCATTGCATCATGGGATGAATTTTTTAAGAGATTTAAGGATAAGTATGCAGAACATGTTAACTCAAGTTATATGCTCAATGAATTCAACAATATCAAAAAGCATCAAAATGAGAGCATGTCTGAATTCAATAGTAGGTTTCAAAAGGCAATGTACAAATTGTTTTAAGTCTTGAGACTAGATGATGCAGTTTGCTTGACCACATATTTTAATTCCTTGGATGGAAAGATGTCATATCTTTTGAGAGATAAAATTCCTCGTATTCTGAGAGATGCTTTCAAATTGGCTATAAATATTGAAAGTGAGAGGAAAGCATTTGGTCAGATGTATAAAAGGGATGAAGGAAAATTGTGGAAGGAAAATAAACCAAAAGCTATGAGACCAACCAAGGATGATGATAAGGTTGAAAAATTGGAAAGTATGGTCAAGGATCTCTCAACCAAGATTGAAAAAGGTGGGAGAAATTATCAGGACACTAGACCACCTTATCAAAGGTAGATTCCCAAGGTTACATGATCAGCCTTACCAGATAAATTGGAAAGATGGGAAGCTTGTCTTTGATAACCATGAAACTCAAAAGGGGAGGGATACCCCTGATCCTTTGAAGAAAAATGCAGCACATAATGTGGAAAGAATTCCTTGGTGTGTGGCTTGTAACATACCTCATTCACCTTACCAATGTGCTGTAGCTCAAGCTTTGGAAGAAGAAGCTGATAATTCACATGCAGGAGATTATGAAGAATTTGAAAAGCTTACAGTTAACATGTCTACCACTAAAAAGGTGGAAGAAATCATATCTTTAGATAATCAAGAAGTTTGTGTTGATGTTGATCATAAAAGGAGGATTCTCCCAAGTTATGGGAAATAGGTGTTTACTCAATCTGATTACGATGATTCTGATAGTGATATATGCAAAACTAATATGATCAGATCAAAATTGGATAGAACTCATTAGAGAAAGCACATTGAAGAAGAGATCAGAACTTTAACTGTGGTTGCTCTCATGCTAGGTCCTCATACAATTTCAGGAATAGAAGAGTAGATGTTGATTAGGGGGTACCTAGGTTAGTGTTTGTTAAGATGATCCTCAGACTAAGGTGCCTCTTAAACCAAATATTTTCAAAGGAAAAGGTGGTAACAATAAGAAGGAGGAACCTATTGCTGAAAGTAAAAGGAATGAGGAAATTTCCCTAGACAGGGTAAAAAGGAGGATTGGTAGAGCAAAGGATATATCTAATTTTTCTACTGACCCCCCTTGTTTTGACATGAGACATGCCTTATCTAAAATGAAGGTCTCAATTCACCTGTTGGAAATGTTGGAAATCAAGGAGCATAAGACAACTACTTTAGCTATGATAAATGAACAAGGTGTTGATCTTGTTGTGTCTAAAAAGGGAAAGCTAGTGGACAGACCTGAAACAACCAAATATATTTATAAATTTTGTGTTGGAAATATAGTAACACAAGAACCATCTTCCATTGACCCTTTCTATGTTACACTGATTGTAAATAACTTCTTGCTAAAGAATTGCATGATAGACTCTGGTGTTGCAGCCACTGTGATGCCCTACCATGTCATGAAGGATTTAGGATTTCAATTTGATACATCCAATGGTAGGTTTTATGCTATGGGTAATAGAGCAGTTCCTGTGTTAGGGACCTTAGTGGGGATAGAAGTGAAAATTTATGCATTCCATGAGGCCACATATAAGATGGATGTGGTTGTAGTTGATACCAAGCCCCATTATGGCATGCTTCTATCAAGATAGTGGGCAGCAACAGTGGGAGGGAAGTTGTAGTTAGATTTGTCATATGCCACTATTCCTATCAATGGAATTGAAGTGAAGTTGTATAGGGAGCCTCATTCCTTAGTTATGGTTTAGATGGTTGCATCAGAGGACTTAAATTATTGTGTTGATATTGACGTGGATAATTTCATGGTAGAAGAGATAGTACCACAATTGAAAAATAGTGATCCCATAGTTGATGAGTTGCTATTGCAGCAAGGTGGACTATGGAAGATTTACTTTGATGGAGGATATTCTAAATGAAGATTAGGATCTGGTGTTTTTCTTATATCCCAACTAGGTATTGCCTTCAAATATTCATTTCTATTGACTTTCCAATGTATTAATAATACTGTCAAATATGAGGCTTTGATATTGGGTTTAGATGTTGCTATAAAACATGGTATAAAGTGCTTAAAAGTCCATGGTGATTCCCAATTAATCATAGCCCAAATCAGATCTAAATATGCTACCAAAGATGACAGGTTAAAATTGTATAAACATGTTCTCTAGGATAGATTAGAATTTTTTGATGCTTTCAATATTCTTTGGGTGGAAAGGTCAAATAATATTATGGCAAACTTCCTTACCAATGTTGCATTAAAGAATAATGATGTTACTCTGACTGGTGTATCAATTTTAGAGATCAAAAGTAGGCCTACAGTGCCTGATAATGTGTATAATTGGCAAGTTTTTAAGGATGATCTTGATATCCTTAAATTTATTCAAAGTTTAGATCAATATGATGGGTAGCATATTGATTTTAATGCTTCACAGTAGGTTGTTGATGGAAAGGAATGTGTCATGGGAAATGAGATTGTTCAGTTAGCCTCAAACCATATTCCGAAAGGGTTGGTAGAACTAGAGAGCTTGTTTAAGATAAATGATGGATACATGTCACAAAAATCCAATACTAATATTAAAGATCTAGAAGAAATAAACTTAGGTTCAGAAACAGCCCTTCAAGTGGTATACATTGGAAAAAAGTTGAGTAGGGAGGTAAGGACCAATTTGATAAGGTTATTAAAAAGGTATAAACATGTGTTTTCCTGGTCTTATGATGACCTAAAATCTTATAGGGAAGACTTGTTTCAACATGAAATCCCTTTAAAAGAGGACACCAAACCTTATAGGCAAAAAATAAAGGCCCATTGACCCCCTGTTAGCCACTAAAATGAAAATATAATTGATGAAGTTAAGAGATGATGGCATCATTGAGCCTATTAGGAATTCATCATGGGTTTCTAATTTGGTGCTAGTCAGGAAAAAGAATGGTGACATAAGACTCTATGTTGATTTTAGGAATTTAAATGTTGCTTCACTGAAGGACAATTATGGATTACCAAATATGGAGGCTATGCTACATAGAGTGACTAGTTATGAATTGTTGTCTATGATGGATGGTTTTTTAGGATACAACCAGGTATTAGTCAAAGAATTTGAAAAATTCAAGACAACATTTACTACTCCCTGGGGAACCTATGTTTATGTACGAATGCCTTTTGCTTTGAAAAATGCTGGAGCAACATTTTAGAGGGAAATTGATGTTGCTTTCAAAGACTTGATTAATGTCCTTATGGTTGTGTATCAAGATGATTTGACTACTTATTCCAAGAAGGCTGATGACCATTGTGATCACTTGGAAAAGGTTCGAGTCAAGTCTTTAGAGTTTGGCATTTCACTGAATCCTAAGAAGTGTCAGTTTGTTGTTGTGTATAAGGAAATGTACCTTCATAGAATTAGTATCGAACAATAAATGAAATAGAAACTAAATAAACCACAATATAGAAACTATTTAGCAAATGAATGATCAATTAAGCATCCTATGGCTCTCTATCTAAGAGTGTTAATGTGAAGGTCTTAGAAAGCTACCATTAATGGCATTCTAGAATGAGAAAATGAGTGATAAGATAAGATAATTAATCAATTCCAAATATAAATTCTCAAATTAAGTCTAAATTTCCTTTCTAGCTATAATTCTCAAGAGATTAGACGCAATTCTTAGATTTGTGGTTATGAATTATGATTGATTTTGGTCTTCCTTTTATAGATTTAGGCAAGGGTAGGGGGTGTAGTAGAGTTGATTATGATTAAGATTGAGTTGAGTCTTTTGTTCCACCCTTTGAAGACAATTTAAATATTGTATCCTCAAAGATTTGGAAAAGAAGACAAGGTGAGTGGACAAGATGCTCTTTCAATTTGAGTGATTGAGATTGAATTTGGCTTGATCCATGTGAATGCATTTCCTTAAATCTCATTGGTTGATGCTTTTTCCACCCATTTTGGTTGTTGAGAGAAATTAGGATTTACTAATTGATTTTAATTCATTTATTTAGCCAAGTGTACCCCTTGAATGGGTTGATTTGATTTAATTCAAACTATACAATTAATTGAATTAATTGCACATTGATTTGATTTAACTTGATTAAAATTCTCTTGATTTTGATTTATCTCAAATTAAAGCTTGATTTTAATTTTGATTGGCCAAATACTTGTTTGGATTCAATTTCCTTAATTTGGCCTTGATTTATCACTCAAATGATCCTGTCCACTTTTTGGTGATTGCAAATGCCCCTCTTTGAGTTGACATGTGAAGCATGTCGATTCAAACAATATTCTAATTTCGCTGATGATAGGTCCTGGTTCTGTCGATGGTCGATCTTTGATGTTCATTTGATATTATTTGATGGTTGATTCTTGATATCTAATATGAAATTAATGCAGTTCTGATGATGTTCGTTCAATTGATGTTGTTCTTTGATGGTCATTTTGATGATTGATCCTCGATATGATGGTTGATCCAATGAAAAATTATGATGTGATGCCTGATTGTGTGATATACTTTGATGCGATGCCCCATTTGATTCATTAATGAAAATTTTTCTGATAAAAGCTTGCACTTTGATTTGATGGTTGTGCCCCTGTTTCGATGATGATGCTACTTATGCTGATTATCCAATGGTATGTCCCCTCGAAAATGAAATAAATTTTGATGGATGGTTGAAAAGTTTGACGATTTAGGTCAAGTTATGTTGATTTAGGTTAATTTATAATAAATTTTGATTCCATTTTTTATATTATTTTCATGTCTGTTTGATGACAATGCCCCTTCTTTGGTTGATTTGATGAAAAATTCAAGTCACTGGGTCAATTCTGGTGAAAAATACCCTTTGTAGGTCAATGATACCCTTTTTAGGTAAAAAAGGGCCTATATAAAGGGGTAAATAGTCTTTTTACTATTCATTTTAACTTTTACTTTTGACTTTTGAGCTCTGTCCTCTTTTGACTTTTTGACGATGTCGATCTTGATTCATGAGAACAAATTCTAGCAAGGTCACCGTTATCAGTGTCCACCTACGTACGGACCTTCAGTAAGTACTTAAACCTCTTATTTTTGTCAATTTATGCATTTTAATTCAAAAAATCTGAATCTTTCTTGATACAACCCTCTTTTTTCCTTTTTTATTTCCAAGTAGCGCTTTTGCTACTTTAAATAGTGCTTTTACTTCCCATGTTGCACTTTCATGGTTTTAAACAACACTTCTGCATTCTAAAACTACGCGTTTACACGCTAGTTTTAGGGACAATTTCACTTTTGCCTTGTCAAATGGTGCTTACGCTCTTATTTTTGCTTTTTCCCTTTAAAATAGCGCTTATGATCTTTAGAATAGCGCTTTAAAAAAATTTTAGTGCTTTTGCCCAATGTTGCGCTTTTAAATCATTAAGTAGCGCCTTTAAACATTAACACAATGCTTTTGTGTTTTAGCACTTTTAAAGCCTTAAATTGTGCTTTTACCCTATCAAATTTTTTTTTAAATTACCTTAGTCCACTTTGCAATTTGCTCAACGTCATCGATTAGATGATAGGTTAAGGTATAAAACTTGATTTTATAGCAAGTTGTAAGATGTCAGTATGAGTCAGTCATAGTGTGAATATTTGATCATTGATCTAGATTCAGATGATGGGTGATGATGAATTTTTCATTCTATCTGAGTAGAAAGATGAAAATTGATTATGGTTTGATATTTTTAAATTTTTAATTGACTTAGAATGACCCAAATAATAACTGATTGCAATTTTGATGTGATTTGAACTTTCTTTTTATAGGTTGTCCTTAAGTCGTTAGGTGTTCATGGTGCTTACCCTTTATTGATGAGCATGATACCAAATTTGAGTGCGGCAAATCATCATCATATTAGTCTTTGTGGTCTATCTTTCCTTTTTTATCTTCCTTGGTTCTGAGTGAATCAGGGTCTTATTATCGCTATGGCTGAGCGTTGGTACTCAAACCATAATACTTTTCATCTTCCTATGGGGGAGATGACTATTACACCTGAGGATGTGTATCGCATCTTGTGATTACCTACTTGTGGAGAGCTTGTTTACTATGATTCTCTCTATGATGAATCAGTTTTTCAGCAGGTATTCATGGATCCTACCATTGGAGATGCTCATATCTAGTGGGCACAGTTCCTTTCATTTCCTATGCTACCAGCTATCTTGGGTACTTTGATTGCTGGATTCTTGCTTCCTGATAGATGCATGCATGGATTTTCTATTGCTTGGGGTCTTATCCACAAGGATTTGATGGCACATCCCCATCACTTTGATTGGGGTTCCTATGTCTTGGCTCAGTTGTACCATGAGTTACACACAGTTGTTTACATGCGATCAGTTATGCTCATTGCATGATTCTTCTACAGCTTTGGACCTGGGAGCATATCCTAGTGACATGTCCCATCACAGCATGACAACACACTCTAGGTTGGCCATTTTCTTGGATGTATGAGGGTATTATTATCCACACCCATATGGGTAAGCTTAATTACTTGTGTCGTGTCATTGATGACATAGATACTATTGTTTGGAGGCCATACATTGGTTGCAAGGCTTGGCCTGAGGATGATTCTAAGTTACCTTACATGTTTTTCCCTCGATGGATGATTGGGTGTTCAACTTACATCATTGAGAGGTTCTAATTCTGGAGAGTTCTGCATTAGTATGGGCACACACAGGGTATACCACAGGGAGTAGTGATGTATGCTCGAGTGTAGGTAGAGAGATCATTGTGGGGTCCATGTGTTGATTATGGGAGAGCTATTAGATAAATTCAAGATCTTGGATATCTTCCTTGGTCTATTAGAGATCACATTATGGATGTTGGGATCATAGATGAGTATGTTGATTAGTTGCATCAGTACCCTTTTCCTAGATTTACTGATCCTACGAAGAGAGTTCTAGGTATCGAGGAGCTATCAGATGGAGATGATGGTACTGCAAGGGATGATGCAGATGATGGTGGAGATGATGATGGTGGTGATGGTGATGGTGGTGGTAGGATTAGGGCATGACATGGATGAAATGGTCATCGAGTAGCTAGAGAAGGTAGGGTTCATATCCCAGTGATTACTGCTGCTCCTATTCCTCCTGTGGGTAGAGGTCAGGGTAGAAGTGGTGTGGATAGAGCACTACATTAGGTTGCAAGAGATCCTACCCTAAGACATGGTCAACATAGGTTTAGATGATAGAGAGAGGTTGAGGCACAGGTGGCACAAGTTTTACTAGATCAAGCACAGGGTCCTCCTGCTTAGCAGGGTATTCTGCCAGTTATTCCATAGGCTCTACCTTCTCAAGGACATGTTTCTACTTCTGCTTTGATACCATCTTCATCATCACATCCATCTTCTTCTAGTTTTTTTCCATCCTTGGGTGTTCCATCTTCTTCAATGCCTTCTTCATCTGTACCTTTACCATAGACTTTTGTAGCACCGGCTCCTGCCCTAGACTTAGCATTAGATGTTGTATCTCTTCAAACTCATATATTAGTAGTGCAACTATAGGTTTCTTAGTTGAGTTCAATGATGCAGACCTTTATGGAAGCTATGAGTCATTCAGGATTATAGGCGAGCTCGATTCATCCTCCAGATAGTGCTCCTAGTCCTGATGGTACCGATGGCACTGGTGGTTCAGCCCTTTGAGATATTTCTAATTATTTGATGAAATACATGATCTCCTTTCTTTGTTTTTATTATTGAGACATTTGGAATCTATTGTATCATTTTTTATTCATTGATGTTACTATTAGGAATGGGAACACTGAGGGGGGGGGGGGGGGGGGGTAAATTAGTGTTCACTGTATTTTATCTTTTTACTTTATTCTTAAACTGAACTTGAATACTTAAATACTGAAATGAACATCAACATAAACATAAAACATGAAATCAACACATAACACCAATATGGTTATGGGGAAACCCAAATATGTAAAACCTTGGTGGTAATTGAAACCCACTAATATTTTGTACTATTATTTTATGATCCTTGTTAGAAGATCCTTAACCCTATTAGGAGTTTCTTTACAATATATTTAGTACAGTGACCTTGTCAAGGGTCAAACCCTGTTAGGAGTCTTTTACAATAAACCCTGTTAGGGGTGTGTGTTAGGAATGAATGCTAAATTTTTGGCAGCCATTCTATAGCTGTTTTTGTTGCATTCATGACTATGATTGTCATTGATGTCAACACAGTGATTTACCAGAGACTTGTAGAGAAGAAGACAGTGTTTGGATTAGCGCACATGGGATATTGTAGTTGGAGATATGAAATGTTGAGGATATACTCTTTGATATGTTATATGTTTATGGTTAAGACCATAGATAGTAATTCATTTATTCATGAAATTTATGAGCATTTTGGTGGAAGCAGTATTCAGGCAGTGTTCCTGAGTAGAGGTTTGTGGAGATCGGATGATATCTCCTAATCAGGATGGAATCTAGTTTTTCTCAGGTGAAGGGAAGTTGAAGACACATTTTTAGTGATGTGGATGATAGCACAAACTTTGAGGTCGCACGAGTGAAGAATTATTGTAGTTGGAAGCCATCAATTTTATGTAATTTTGATGTAGCATGTGGAAACTTTTATTTTGTAATTGTATGCCGACTCATTTGTAATTACTTGAGTGTGGTATAAAGGAAGGAATGTTTTTCCTTGTTGTAATATGGTTGGATGTTTTGATGTATGTATGAAGTGAAGAAAAGAATTAATGTAGTTGTGAAAGTGAATTTTTGAAGGAAGACATGTGAAGTACAAAGATCTGAAATTGAGATCTGGAGTAATAGTGAGTGTGGTTTGGCATAGTCAGAGAAGAGGTAACATATTGTTGAGATCATTAATCTTTTGGTATTATTTTGTTGAGTAATACAAAGATCAGTTGGACAGTGTGTTCAGTGATCTTACCTTGAAGCTATTTGGGCAGTGGGTCCTTCTGTCTTCCATAACTCTTAACAGGGTTAGAATCTTTTAACAAGGATTCAAAATCTCCTAACATGGATTCATATGTACTGAATGTATTTCATAAGACTCCTAAAAGATTCCATCCATTCAAAAGGAATATTCATATTAGTGCATCTTTTGTGGGCATGATTCCCACCAGGATTTACTCTTTGATCAAGAGGCTTCCTAGTCAAAATATCTTGTGTCATTGTCTTATTGTGTATGAATATCTTTCTATGGTTGGTAATTATATTTCTTACATGGTTTAATGCTATTGAAGTTGATAAAAGTTATAATTATTAGATAACTGATTCACTCCCCCCCTCTCAGTTATCTTGGTGGAATTTACTTTCTAAGAGTGTGGACACATTGTCCTAGAGCTCACTACTCAAGTGGTGAAGGCTACAACCTTCTGATCTTAGATACACACTATATCTGTTGGATGAACTATCACTGTGACATAGCTTGTCTGATTAGTTCATTTGATGCACTAATACTTTGACCTCTTGCAAAGCTCTAATACATCTTATCAACTCTTTGCATACTTCTGATCTTCTTATCTTAACTCTATATGAACACTCAATAATTACAATGGGCGCATCTAATATTTATATGTGCATACAAAACAAATAACTAGGCTAACCCTTTAACTAATTACATACAAAACTTCCAAATGAATTGGCTCAAGCATGCTTACAAAAAAACATAATTACATGTCGGAAACCTAATTACAATAGGTGCATAGCCTTTACAACATAATAATATAACCATAAACCAAAATACCAATAGTCAACTACTTGCTCTATTCTTCTCTGGCATTTACTATCTGTACAACTTGAACTCTCTGTATCTTCCTCATATTGAATCTTTTGATCATGTTCCCTTAGACTTAGCATGAATATGATGTTACCAACTTAAATTTTAGGGCGCATAGCATAATTCTATCATATGCATGTGCGCTAATGCTCTAACCTTTAGGTACTCTGTATACTATCCAGTCTTCAACACTTAGCCAATTTCTGATCTTCTTATCAAGTGTGCTGACTCTGAAACACTATATGACTTTGTTTCCATAATGAAAATACTATATAAAGTCATATACACCAGTATAGACAAATTTACAAAAATCTCCCCCTTTTACATTGATGGAAACAAAGGAATATGGCACAGTTGCTAACTGATCTCTTATACAAAAAATTTTGTTATACTCTATCTTATATCTCCCTTATATTATTTACTGCACATCTTCTTTATATATCTATAACTCCATATTCTATACATACTCCCCCTTTGACATTAATGACAAAGGTTCTTCAAAACTGTATCTACAAATACTTACAGTGAGAGAACATCCAGATATGCTATCTGTAAGTTTGGAATATCTTTCTTCCAAAATGTGATCAATGAATTAACAATCTGGAGATGGGTGCATAGAGCATATTGTAGCTTCTCCATCTTCTCCAAGTCTATGCTAGGACGTTGATCATATGTCACCATGGTGGCATCAATCTCCTTGATATTCTGATTAAGTATATCTAGTGAGGGTGCAAGAGCATTTCTAAGCTGAGTTTGCCTAGCCCTTATTTTTGACATCTCCTTTTCTTCCTTTTCAATTTTATCAATTTGTCCTTGATATACATTATTGCACATATTTACATTAGTGGATGGGTCTTTCACTAATTTCTTTACTTGCTCTATCATAGCTTCTGCCTCTTGTATCTTCTTGAAGTGGTCATCAGTTAACTTGTCATGATCCATACAATATGTAATGATCTTGCTTCCATTTGCAAACTCCTTCAAAGATGCTTGACCAAATTTTAGAGAACTTAGGTTGAGTTCAAAGTTACTGATCAATTCACTCAGTCTCTTCTTCTAATATTTTTCTTCTACAACTTGAGATGCTGACTCTTTCAAGATAGAAAAATTTGTTTTGAAGACTATGAGGATGTTGCTAACATCATCAACTGAATGTACCTTAGACACTTTCTTGTCTAAAGGCAATAGACTATTCAATATGTTAACTGATTCAACAAACTGTGGGTTTCTCATTACCTATTTCTCTTTGGCTTTCTCCATTGCTAAGACACTGATCTTGATCAGGTCTTCTTCTCCCCATGAATCCAAACTAGTTGTGTCAAGTGTCAAACTTGACAAAAATGCTACTGAGGGTAGTGGAGTGTGATAGGA
Organism: Chamaecyparis obtusa; assembly: GCA_027943335.1. Lineage (NCBI taxonomy): Eukaryota > Viridiplantae > Streptophyta > Pinopsida > Cupressales > Cupressaceae > Chamaecyparis > Chamaecyparis obtusa. The sequence continues at coordinate 1,626,422 of BSBK01000633.1, read as the reverse complement.
GTACTATCCATTACTTCCTCTTTGACTCTTATTTCAATGGATGACTTATCTATTGGTTCATTTTCTTTTATCTCTATTTCTCTTTTTTGTTTTTCTGCTTCCTTTTCTTTTTCTTCTTGTTTCTTTCTTGTTACATCCTCAATCAGTACTTCTTTTTGACTAGGAGGAGTGTTTCTACATAGATTTTCAGGCTCTTGAGTTCTTACAAAGGCTTCTTCAAACTTGTCCAAATCAATATCTAAGGCTGCCATTACAATCTCAACATTGTCAATGAAAATTGTTTCATCCTTGTGTGCTTTTGACATGGGCGCAAACTTCTTTTCCTTTGTGGATGCCTCAATTACATGCGCTAAATCCTATGGACCTATAGATGGTATATTAATGGTCTCTGACTCTTTTGCAACCTTTTTGGGTAATTGAGTTGTGGGTGCAATAGCTTGATACATGTGTTTGTTCATGAAGACCTTCTCAAAGGCTTTATCCATTTCCTTTGCAACCAATTCATAATTTTTGTCCATTATATGTAAAGTCCTTGACTTGGTTCTAAGATGTGGTTTTACCAGATCTAACAATTAATTCTTCTCTTCTAGCTCACATACTGGAAGGGTTTCATCTAAGGTCTTTTCCCTTATCCTTAGGTCCTCTTCAATGGCCTATCTCTTTTGGAATTCCAAGATGTTCCACACATTATCTGGAAGCATAGTTTTTAGTTCTAGGACTATCTTTTTGAACTTCAACATATGTTTGACAATCATTCCATGAATTTTTGACTAGTCAATTTCACTATACTTTTCATAGAACTTCCCTACTTGATCTATCCTACCTTCATCAATGATCCTTGTACTCAACACACTTAGGCTGGGTTTGAAGCTTACTTCTAGGGGTTCTTGAGTGTTCTTCTTATTTCTTGTTACTCATGAGGATGGATGACCAGTGCTAATCTCTTTCTTCCTCTTAGGCATTGCCTTATACTCAGGAGGAGTAGTAAGGTCAATGGTTTTCTTGGGCATAGAAGGAGTAACATTAGTTTTATCCTTCTGAATATCAGATTTCCCAATTTTCACCTTCTTCATCTTTGGGTCATCTAATTTTGTCTTTGTTGTAGCTGCGCTCTCTAATTCCAAAGAAATCTTCTCTTGCCTTGCTTTGTCTAGGTCTACTTGAGACACTCCATGAATTCTCCAAATCTTCAAAGTCACCTTGGTAACCTTCCTTTTTGTTGCTGCACTATTCAAAACTGCATCAACTTCTCTTGTTTTCTCTTCATAGGTTCCCCATCTTGGCTCATTAGGGTCTTTAGGGGCTAATAGAAATACTTGTGCATATGCTTCTAGGACTTGTTCATCAACCTCATATCCAAGTGGATGGATCCACTTTGTTTTGGGTTCAACAACCTCCATGCATTTTGTACTGGTCTTAACAATGAAAAAAATACTATCTTTGTATTTCTCTACAATACTCTCTGGTATTCTATATCTCATTTGCATCTTAACCCTGAATGTCTTCAATTCTAGTGTTATATAATCCCTTAGTGTACTCTCAATAGTTTCCTTGAAAGATATATGTGGCATGGTAGGAATAGTCTTGTCTAGGTATAAATCTAACACCTTTCCAAGAATGTGGAAGTACATGTATATGATTAAAAACCCAAATCTGAATATCTTGGTCTTGTCATGTTTAATAGCTCTTATGTTGTCTATCAGCTATGTGCACAAGATCTCACATAGATTAAACTCTCCTTTCTCTCTCACCAATCTTATTGCTGCTAGAGTGGTGGCCACTAACACACTATTTACTGTACTGGTGTGTTGGAACCTATATCCTAGTATCATGGACATCAATTTGATGTCTTTCTCCTCTATAGGCTCAAATTTCATTTTGTGCCTATCACTTCTTTATTTGCAAGCCTATTCTACAAGTTTAATGGTGTCCTTACCTGCTAGAAGAATGGCGCCTATTCTTGAGAGTCCTATCATCTCATGAATTAAGTCTCATGTTATCCTCACCGGTACTTCACCTATCTAAAATAGGTCATCATGGATCCTACTAAGTAGGATCTTGATCCATTCTGACTTGTAGAACTCATATGCCATAGCATATTCCACTGTGCATACTCATCTATGAAGGTTTTATCAGGTTTCATCATTTTTTCCACGTGCGCTCTAATTCTTTCCAAACCTACTCATTCATTTTTGCAATGTATGTATTCCCTAATGTTTTCCACATGCATAACACCCATGGGAGTGCGAGAGAATGCACCTTCTACATTGTCTAGTGTAGATTTAAATGGATGCCTCTTAAACACATATCTCTTCTTTTATGCCACATCAAATACAATGGAAGTAGCCATTACTTGTATATCACTTTCCAAATGATCTTAAAGACTTCTGAATCGGTGAGACAAACTAGGGTTTCCACAACTAATCAAATGCACTGCTAATCACTGATGAATCAATCTGTAATCATTCACAATCAAATGCTAGGGCTCTTCTTCTCTCTAATCACTTTGAATTTGAATGAAATGAGAGGTCCACAAACTTCTGTGTACTTTAAAGTAGAAATTATGCCATTAATGCTTGCCGCGTAAACTAGGATGTCACTACAAATTTATAACTTTCATTTTGCAAACAATTAGCTAGTGCACTTTTGCACATAGTATCTGTTAGTCTCCAAAAGATTAAGTCCAAAGGTGCATACTTTGAGGGTGAGTGTACCGGCCACATAGGGGTCTAGAGCTAAATTAGCTCCCCCTATGACCCTGAGGGCCATTCATCTTGATGTAGAGGGTGCTTCCACTATGGATGCATACAATACATTCTCATCAACCTTATCCTTCTTCACCTCTAACCAAATCAAGCTCGCATCCTCTGAATCTTTCACAAACTTGATTTCTCCTTCGGTATCCAATACTAGTTCTTTGAGATTTTTAGGGCTTTCCTAACCTTGCATCCTTGATCTACAAAACTTTGAGATGTGTCCAACCTTGTTACAAGAGTGACAAATGACTGGAGGCCTTATATTCCTCGGCACATTGACATGGGTCACCATTTTACATTGTTCTTCTAAGTGACCATTATAGTTACATATCTGACATGTAATATTTTGATAACTTCTTATATTAGGTTGATTCTAATTTCTCTGATTATGTTGAGTCTTGTTCTTCTGACTTGTCTTACAATTCATAGCTCTATGACCAAATTTATTGCATGAATAATAGTAACCATTGAAAGGTCTTACCTTTGTATAGTTCCTTTCTATTTGTCCATGCTTGTTACATGCATAACAAGTTTGATCTACTGGATTGCGCTCATTCTTGGATGTTTCAACATGATCTTTAGTCTGACTTCTAGTCTCCTTAGCATCTGAGGTGTCTTCTAGTGCTTTCATTCTTGCTCTCATGTTGTCAATCTAATTTTTTGCTTCATTGTATCCAATGCAGCTAGTATCTCCTTTAACTCTTCTTGCATACAACTGAGATTCTATCAAGTCAAAACTGGTGTGCAATTTATCAATGTGATTATTTGCCTCTTTCAATTCAGATTCCAAGCTTTTCTTATTGTTCCTTAGCTCCAATATTTTCATGTTTTCTTGCCTCAATTCTTCATTGAGTTGAAGATTCTCTTTGATCTATTCATCATAGACTTCCTGATTATTAGTTAGCTTATTATCCAATTATTCAATATGTTCTTTTAGAGATGAATTTTCTTCATTCAACTTCTTGATAATTATCCCTAAATCACTGGTAGAACATTATTTCAAATCCTTTCTTATCCTTTTGATGACTACTTGAGCATCAATGACTTTTTCTTTTAGTTCTTCAATTTCTTTTTCAGATCTGTCCAAGTCTTCAAGAGCATCTTCAAGATTTATTTTCAGATGTTTCATTTCTAATTTTTCCATGATCTCCTCAAGTGGTTAAACTTCTTTGTTGAGGACTAGAGCTCTAATACCAATTGTTAGGAATGGGAACACTGAGGGTGGGAGGGGGGGGGTGAATCAGTGTTCACTATATTTTATCTTTTTACTTTATTCTTAAACTAAACTTGAATACTTAAATACTGAAATGAACATCAACATAAACATGAAACATCAAATCAAAACATAACACCAATATGGTTATGGGGAAACCAAAATAGGTAAAAACCCCGGTGGGAATTGACACCCACTAATATTCTGTAATAGTGTTTCATGATCCTTGTTAGAAGATCCTTAACCCTGTTAGGAGTTTCTTTACAATATGTTTAGTACAGTGACCTTGTCAAGGGTAAGACCCTATTAGGATTCTTTTACAATAAACCCTATTAGGGGTGTGGATGCACTATCCTAGAGCTCACCACTCAAGTGGTGAAGGCTACAACCTTCTGATCTCAGATACACACTATATCTGCTAGATGAACTATCATTGTGCCACTACTTGTCTGATCAGTTCCTTTGATGTGCTGATGCTTTGACCTCTTGCAAAGATCTAATACATCTTATCAACTCTTTGCATACTTCTACTCTACTTATCTTAACTCTATATCAACACTCATACCAATTACAATGGGCACATCTAATATTTATATGTGCATACAAAACAAATAACTAGGTCATCCCTTTAACCGATTACATATAATTGTTCCAAATGAATTGGCTCAAACTTGCTTACAAACAAACATAATTACATGTCAAAAACCTAATTATAATATCTGCATAGCCTTTACAACATAATAATATAACCGCAAACCAAAATACCAATAGTCGGCTGCTTGCTCTATTCTTCTCTGGCATTCACTATCTGTGCAACTTTAAATCTCTGTATCTTCCTCATACTAAATCTTCTGATCATGCTCTCTTAGACTTATCTTGAATATGATGTTACCAACTTAACTTTTAGGGTGCATAGCATTAATTATGTCATATGCACATGCGCTGATGCTTTGACCTTTAGGTACTCTATATACTGTCCAGTCTTCAACACTTAGCCAATTTCTGATCTTCTTATCAAGTGTGCTGACTCCAAAACACTATATGACTTTGTTGCCATAATGAAAACATTATATAAAGTCATATACACCAATATAGACAACTTGCTAATAGTTACTTATGCTGATACTTTGATTATTTGATGGACATTGATATTGGGATATTGCATTTATGATCATTCAATAGACTCTGATATTCTACTCATTTTATGATGATGGTATCGTAGAATTTGATTCTCACTTTGATAGATTTACTATATATGATATCATGATGTGTTGGATCTCTTTTTCAAGTTTTTAGCATGATATGTAGATCTAAATGGTTCTATCTCCTATATGCTTTGTTTTATGCTTTTCATATGTAATTTTTGAAATGAATGCATATGTTATATTGATGCTTAAATGATTGTCTTATGTATGACTTATAATAGATGAATGAATGCAATGATTTAGTGATTAATGATTAAGGATGCAAATGATATAGGATGTGTTAGATGGATAACGGATAATGTAATGTAATGGATTAATAGATGTATTTCTTTTGATATGCAAATGTGATGGATTTATATAATGATGTAATGATCATGGATACTTAATGATTAATGATTCTAAATGTTATATGCAATATAGATGAATGATACTATCATGAATGTCCTCTAATGAACTTTAGTGAATAATGCCATGTTTCCCTAAATGATATGCCTTTAATGATGAATGATCTTAATGGATGTAATGAATATTTAACTAACACAATGTACTTAATGGATTGATATAAAAGAATGCACCCTAAATGAGATGAATTTTAAAATGATTGCCACTTAATGCAATGAATGCAATTCGAATGGATTTTAATGATATATGTGACCTAATGCAATGAACTTAATGATTCAAATGTTGGACACATTTAAATGAATGCAAGGTTTAATGAAAGTGACTTAATGAAACTCAAAACAATACTTAGACATGAACTTAATCAATGCCAGTGAACTAATGGAATGCACTTTGTTTTTTTATTTCCAACACACTTGATCACTTATAGTTGTTTTTGATGATCCTTTGCTTTTTTATTTGACTACACCCCCTTTCTCTTTTGTCAATTTTCCCTCTTTTGAATTAAATTAAGATAAGAAAGGCAATATACATTAAATGAATTTAATCTAAGATGTATACAACTAACTATCATTATTCAAAAATTTGGAGCTTATAATCATCATTGAGAAATTTGGGAATTCCGTTTAGTACAACCATCACTAGTTCAACTATGATGATATGAATACTTGTTGCACCTCTTTCTTTGCTTTCCCATCTCTTTCTGGTATGAATATCACTGATTGAAGCCAATCATGAGAGTTTGTATACCATTTTTGTCAGATTCTATGTTGCATGTGGATTTTGGTATTATGATATTGAAGATCAAAATAGCCAAGGTATCCTTTTGCGTAAACAAATAGGAATCTCAATTCTATTCTATATACAAGTCCTCGATGATTCTTTGATGATCACGTCCTTAGACAAATAATACATGATTTAAAAATTTGATTTTAAGATAGTCATTCAAAAATCAACCAAAATATTATCCTTTCATCGTAGCTTGTCTAGTTTTAAAACTTTCATCGATTCACTAGAAAGACATGATTTCATCAAGCAAGTCAACCCTTAGAAAAAAATTTGCAATATTTTTCAAATCCATATTTCAAGTGTAGTTCTAGCCATTTCATACTTTTAATCCTGATAAAGATAAGGCCGTGTAAGATCTTAGATTAAATTTGCATTTGGTTCAAATTGGATTGGTATTGAAGATTTGATTAAGTATTCCACTTTTGTTTTTGATAAATTGATTCCATGATTGATTGAAGTTTTCTTTGATGAATCCTTCCTCCTTTTGAGTAGATTGCCCCCAGTTTGATATGATTTCATTTGTGGGACTTAGGAAAATTTGTGGCTTAGGTGACCAAAATCTTTAATTACTTGCAAATGCAGCTATAGTGTTTTATTATGCAATATATACAAATGCTGGCGAATGCAATATTTACAAGGGTGACCTTCTAGGTATGTGATTTACTTGGACTTTCAATGGAGCCCATTTACCAGGTTTTCACTGATTGAATGGATCTTTCTCTTTTTCTATTTTATAATCTTTTTTTCTTTTTTGTGTTTTGCTACCAAGGTGCTTATTTGCTAGGTTTTCACCAGGGCACTTTTTCTCTTTTTTAATTTTTTTGTATTTTTATCTTTTTTCAATATTTTATCATCAAGGCACCTATTTGCTAGGTTTTCACCAAGACAAAATATTTTTGAAGATGATATATGAATGTTTTTAGCTTTCTTCATGCTCAATTTTCCACTATTTTTGATCTTTTCTGCTTTTCCAATGTTTTGGGTATTGTCAAGATCTCTTTTGACTATATACAATAAATATGATGCTTTCCATCTAATTTTTGATACTCTTTATACTCTTTCATCTACTTCATGTATAGAACCTCTTTAGATGTATGCTATTGATAGGTTCTTGTAGCTCTTCTCCATCACAATCCGCTAATTTGTAGGTACCGGTCCCAAAAGAAGAAGTAATGACAAATGATCCTAACTAGTTTGCCTCCCATTTTCCCTTCTTTTCCCTTTCTTCTTAGTTCTTGGGATTCTCTCATAAAACTAAATCACCTATTTGAAATGTTCTTAACTTGATGTTCTTATTATAAGTCCTTGACATTCAGTTTTTGTATATCTTTAAATGATCAAATTCTTGTTGTTGTTTCTCATCTAAGAGTTATAATTCATGCAATATAGCAACTCTATAGTCTTCCTCACTTATCAAACCATGAAGAGAAACCCTTAAGGATGGAAGTTCTACCTCCAAAGGTAAAACTACTTTTGTTCCAAAGACTAAGGAGAAGGGTGTAGCTCATGTTGGTGTTCTTATGCTTGTTCTATAAGCCCACAAGGTTGGGTTTATTTTTATGTGCCAATCTCTACCTGAATTGTTCACCATTCTCTTCAATATCTTCAAGATGTTTTTATTAGTTTCTTTAGCTTGTCCATTACCTTGAGGGTAATATATTGATGAAGAATGATGAATCATGTGGAACTTTGTGCATAATTCCTTTAGATCTTTTTTTTTGAAATGCTTTGCATTATCCGTTATGATGACATGAGGTATGCCATATATAAAAATGATGTGGTTTAGGATAAACAAAGATATCTTCTTTCCCATTGCAGTTGATAAGGGTACAACTTCCACCCATTTGGTAAAGTACTTTGTTGTCGTGATGATGAATTTATGACCATTTGAGGATGGTGGATAAATCATTCCTATTAAATTTAGACCCCATTGATAGAATGGCCAAGGTGTTGTCATTGGATGAAGCTCTTGTGTGGGCACATGTATCAAGTTTCCATGAATTTGACACTTTCTACAAGTTTTGGAAAAGTTACAAGCGTCTTTCTCTATTTTAGGCCAAAAATATCCTGTCCTAAGAAGTTTCTTAGCTAGGGTTAATCCATTTGAATGTGACCCATAGATTCCCTCATGGATTTCTTGCAAGGCTATGTTTGATTCTTCTTCATCTAGAGATCTAAGAAGCATTCCTTCTAGACTCTTACGATACAATCTTTTAGAAATTAGGGTATATCGAGAGGCTTGGTGGATGAAGCTTTTCTTTTGATTCCTGGTTTGGTCCATTAGTAGGATTTGGTCTTTTAAGTAGGTGTAAATTTTTCCATACCAAGGTGATTCATGTGTAGTTAACAAGAAAATGTTATAAGGATGGGTATGGTCAAATGCGGGTTGTTCCACTTCTTCTACCAAGAATTCATATCTGGCGCTTTGATCTGGCATTTGTAGAAGTGATGCCAAAGTTGTCATTGCATTTTCTTCTTTGTTCTTTTCTCTTGGCACTTGCTCAAATGTAATAAGAGTGAAGTACTTTTTAAGATTTTACACCATGTTTTTGTAAGGTACCAACTTGTCATCTTTCATCTGATATTCCTCATTAACTTGATTAATGACTAGTTGTGAGTCTCCATAAACCTTTAGTTTTGTCACCTTCCACTCTAATGCCAACTTGATTCCAATAACCATGGCTTCATATTTTTCTATGTTATTGGTGCATGGAAATAACAATTTATATGACTTTGGAGTTGTATATCCTTGAGGAGTAATCAAGAGTATGGCTGCTCCTGATCCATGTTGAGAGTATGAACCATCAAAATACAATTACCATGTCTTCGCCTCAACATTCACAATCTCAGAATCTCAAAATTCTACTTGAATGGGATGATCATCTTAGAGTGGTACTTCCACTAATTGGTCAGCAATGACTTTCCTTTTGATAGATTTGTGGTCTACATACTCAATGTCAAATTCACTCAACACCATAACCCACTTGGCTAACCTTCCATTCAATGTTGTTTTGCTAAGTAGATACTTCAAAGGATCAATCTTGGCTATGAGTCTTATTTTATGAGCTAACATATAATGACATTATTTTTGGGAAGAAAAAACCATAGCCAAACATTCCCTTTCGATGAATGTATAGTTTAACTCATATTTGACCAAAGTTCTACTTATGTAGTATATTGCCTTTTCTTTTCCTGATTCATCTTCTTGTGCCAAAAGTGCCCCCAATGAATTATCTGTTGCTGAAATATATAGGATTAAAGGTTTTCCTTTGATAGGTGGCATCAAGATTGGAGGGTTCATGAGGTATTTCTTCAATAAATTGAAGGCTTCTTCACATTTTTCATCCCATTTGAAAAATTGCATCTTTATGCAAGAGTTGGGTGAAGTTATGACATTTTTCCGCTAGTTGGGATATAAATCTCCTAATGGACTGAATTATTCCTTGTAGTGACCTCATTTGGCTTATGTTTTTAGGTGCTTCCATCTCCATAATTGCCTTGAATTTAGTGGGATCCACCTCTATTCCTTTAGCCAATACAATGTAGCCTAGCAGTTTTCCTGATTAGACCCCAAATGCACACTTTTTAGGATTGAGCCTTACTTTGAATTGCTCTAATCTATCAAAAATTTTCTCTAGAATTGGTAGATGCTCCTCTCTTGAATGATATTTTTCTAATATGTCATCTATGTAATCTTCCATGAACTTATGCATCATATCATGGAATATTGTGGTCATGGCCCTTTGATATGTTGCCCCGACATTCTTTAGACCAAAAGGCATAACATTCTAGTAGAATGTCCCCCATGCACATGTAAATGTTGTTTTATCTTAGTCCTCGGGTACTATATTGATCTGGTTATAGCCACTAAATCCATCCATAAGGGAAAACATGGAATGTCCCGCTGTTAAATCTACAATGGCATCTATGCTTGGAAGAGGAAAGTCATCTTTAGGACACACCAAGTTTAAGTCTCTAAAATCTATGCAAATCCTAATGGAATTATCTACTTTTGAAACTGGTACAATATTTGAAATCCATTATGCATAATCAATGGCTCTGATAAATCCCACTTTTAGCAATTTCTCCAATTCTACTTTTACCAGCAAGGCTATATGTGGATGCATCTTCCTTAACTTCTGTTTGACTAGTTTTACTCCTTTAATATTCAAATGATGCATAAACAATTTTGGATCCAATCCTGGCATATCATCATATGACCAAGCAAAATTGATTTTCTTTCCCTAGATTTTTTAATGAATTCTTTCCTTTCTTCACTAGACAAGGATGCTGCTAGGTGTATGATCTTTGGCTTGGTTTCTGATCCAATGTTTATCTTTTCTGTAGGCTCGATCAAAATTGGAGATCTTTGTTCATAATGTTCAAGCAAAGCATCCAAACTTCCTTCCTTAGGTGCCTCAATTGGGTTTTCACCTTTGGAAACATCCTTTATTTCTTTTTCTTTTGGATCTAATGTTGCCACAACGTGGTTTTCAACACTTGATTCTTTTCCTTTCTTCCTTTTTTTATTTTTTTCATTTTTTCATGGATTGAAATTTTGGATACTCCCCTTTATCATTTCCTCTTGATATTCTATAGTAGAAGAAGGTTCAACCTCATTGAGATATTGGGACACCACATTATCATTCAAAAAGGTTGGAAGAATAGTTGGTTCACTGGAATCCCATTCGATTAATTCTGGGTATATGAGAGTTAAGGGATCAATGCTTCAGCTTGGATTAGTGGGATTTAAAGATAAGACCTCATTTGATGGTTCATACATTTTATCATTCAATTCTATGACATGTGCCTCTTTTAAATGTTCTAAAGAAGTAGGATCAAAGTCTTCCTTACTAGACTCCTCTAAGGTTTCCGTTGGATAAAAGTCATGTGGATTAAACCTAACATTTGATTCCTCCATAGCAGGTCTCCATGAAGGTACATAGGGTTCACCTACCCATTGATTTATCTCTATTTCTATTCTTGGCACATCATTTAGGACCACTTGATTTGAAATAGATGCTTGATTTGAAATTGATTCTACTATTTGTCCTTTATCTTTACTAGAAGTGTAGGTATGAATAACATCAATACCCTTATCATGGCATGACTCATTAGATAATTTATCATATTCCCAATCATTAGAATCTTCATCACTATGGGATTCTAATTACAATATCTAATCATAGAGTTTGGGATAGTGTTTTTGGGTGTACCCTTGTTCAAGGTACTCTAATCCGGTTTTCTCCTTTATATCTCACCATGTCATTTCTATAGGTTCGATTAGTCCTTCATTCTTCATGCCCAAAGGTCCTTCTCCTTTGTACCCCATCTTTTTCATGATTTTAAATCCTTTCCCATATTGATGTGTGGGAATGGTTATATTTTGAATGTGTTTGACATGTGCACTTGATTCTTCATCTTTGTATAACTAGTTTAGGATCTCATTGTCTTCTTCATCCATGGAAGATGATGTGCTTTCCCTCACAAAGTTCTCATTATATTTATGGGGTAGATTTGAGGGTCTTCCATAGGACTTAGGTGATAAGGGTAAGTCCATCATGGATAGGGACTATTTGCCTACTCCTTTTTGCTTAATTTTTCACTACTCATCAAAATTCTTCATCATTTGGTCCATTTTCTAATAGTAGGCCTCTTTGGTATATACTTGAACAACTTTGGTTTGGTCTTCTTTCAATTCTTCAATAATATTATCCTCACTAATCTTCTCTTTTCCTTTAGTTGATGTAGCTAGGTTTGTGAGTTTTGGTATGTCTTCAATACATAACAACTTCCTTTTCTATCTTTTCTTTTTCCTTCAATAATGGGATGTCTTTAGAATTTTGTCCTTGCTCCATTTGATTAGGTATAGACCCTTCTACATTGTGTGGGAATAGAGAGTCATGATAGGTTTGACGTTGTTACAATATTGGAAGGGGTTTGAGTCCCCACTTACCATAATTTCCTACCCTAGATAAGGAAACTTTAAACATTGCTGATAAGTAGAAGGAATGGCCCACATTTCATGGATCCATGGCCTTCCTAACAAGATATTATGGGTCAAATTTAAATCTAGTACTTGACAAATTGTTTCCTTTTTCATAGGACCAACTCTTATGGGAAGTACTGAATCCTTTTGAAGCTCTTTCTTCATCATCATAGGGTTTAATAGTTTTCTTTTTCTTAGGGTCAATAGCCTCCTCAGAAAATACTAGAGCTTTCACTAGGCTAAGGGTACAAATGTTTAAGCTAGCTCCTCCATCTATAAGGACTCTTTTCACCCTATGCTTATGAATCAAGACTTCTATGTGCAAAGGAAAGTTTTGAGGATGATTAAGTGACATGTCATCTTGCTCAGAAAATGATAAGCAATGGGGTGCAATGAGGTGTCCCACCATATTTTGAAACTTGTCTACCTCCAAATTTAGAGGCACATTGGTCTCCAATAAGGCTTTCTCCAAGATATCCTTATGAGTTGGTGATAATTTGAGCAACTCAAGAATAGAGATTTGAGCGGGAGTTCTTTGTAATTGATCAACCAAGCTATATTTTTTTTATGCTGAAGTTGAAGCTTGGTTTGATAGAACAATTTTAGGAGCATTTTTAGGTAGAATGATTTTCAACACTTGCCCCCTAGTGAAAAAATTTGATGATGCTTCTCTTAATTTCTCTTTTATCATGATAACATTTGTGGTGTTGTCTTCTTCACTTAAAGTATTGATCGTGTTGTCATAGGTATGAGAAAAGTTCACTTTCTCATTACATCTTTTCTGATTTTGGTTTGCATTAGATGACTCACCATTTTCATGGTTCAAAAAGGGGTTCTTGAAGGCCATATGATCCTCATTTTTTTGAGGTCCTTCAATTTTGATAGTTCCATCATCTATTAAATCCTACACTAAGTGTTTCAACCTCATGCATTCGTTGGTTTTATGACCTCTATTTTGATGATACTCACAATGATGAGAACCATTCCACCAATTAGGTTTAATTTGAGGTTCATAATATCTTAAATCAGGTAATGTGATGATCTTCTTAGCAACCAAGGTCCTTAACATGTTCTCCAAGGGCTCACCTAAAAAGGTGAATTTTCTCTTGTTATAACTGGAGAAAAAGGGTTTAGGCTTATTCCCATTAGCACTATTATAAGGATTATTAGCATTGTTGTTCAAATTGTTGGAATTGTTATTGGAATTATTGGAATTAAAGGGAGATTTATTTGTTTGATTTAAATTATTTCAAGAATTAGCTCCACTTGATAAGTTAAAAGGGGTTTCCTTCAAGTTGTGAGCCTCCACAACTTTGTCATTCACAAGATTTTTGTTATTATTTTTTAACCATAACTTTGGTTTATTATTGTGATTGTTGGTCCCTTGGTTGTTAACATATTTAGATACATAATTGTTATTGTTTTTGTTGGTATTGGATTTATTGTCTTTAAATAATTTTATCTCTCCTCTCTTTACCAATACATCTTCAATCTTGATCCTATTTTCGATAAGTTTTTCAAATGTTGGGGGACATTGGAGTTGTAATCAATAATTAATTTCCATGGTCAAATTGTTTGTAAAGATTTCCATCTTCTGTTTCTCGGGGATACTTCATGGATACCTTGCAAAAATGGTCCTCCACCTTTGTAGGAATCCTAAGAAGGATTCACCATCTTTCTGTTTGGTATCACACAATTTGAGCATCATGATTTCATGCTCAATATTATAGGAATAGTGGGTTACAAACTTGGAGGCTAACTCCTCAAAAGTATTTATTCCTTGGGGTAATTTTGAGAACCACTCCATGACGGGACCTTCCAAGCTCCTAGGAAAGAATCTCATTAGGTATGTATCATTGTGCATGAACTCAATTCTTAAAGAAAAAAACTCCCTTAAATGATCATGTGGGTCTGTTTTACCCATATACTTATCATATTTAGGAAAAATCGTATTGAAAGGGAAAGGTGCCATAACTAAGCTTTTGTCGAAGGGGAAAGGACACAAAGCTTCAATAGAAAAGGGCTTAGGTTTGCCCACCTTTTTCATGGAATCAATTTTCTCTTGGAATGTTTTCAATTGTCTAGTCATAGCATTCATGGGGTTGTCTTCTTCTTGATTCTTCTTAAGTTTCTCTATATCATAGTTGTGGGGAAGCTTTACCCTCGCTTGGGATAAGTTTAGGAAAAGCTTCTCCCTATCCCTATCTATCAATTTCTCCACGACTTCTAGGAATTCATGGTCTTGGGCTGATCTCTCAACTTTTTCTTCAAGTGTTTCCTTAGGAGCTTGATTGGAATTATTGGTGTTATTGTTGTTTCCTCCTTGGTGGTAGTCATGAAACATAGAGTTTCTATCCATTTCTCCAAGTCTTTCTTCAAATAAATTTGGGAAAATATCCCCTTGATCTTGGCCTTTGAAGAGACTTTGGTATTCAAATTCACAGCCTTCATTTGCAACGCAAGTTCTATCTCCTTGTAAAGATACCCTAAGTTTGTGGGACCGTGTAGAAATTGGCATCCAACAAGGGTTTGATTCGAAATGATCCTTGATTTGATAATTATTGATTTTAATTGAAGAGATTAAAAATGTAAGATGAACTTTCAATGGATATCTCTTTCACTCATTTTATGTATTTCAAACACAACAATCATGCATAGACTTGTTTCTTTTTACCCACTACACAATAAGTGTTTAATTTTGAAAGTATGTTATCACAGATTTTGCACAAAAAGAGACTTCAAGAAACCTACCTAGCTCAAGATTTGGTTCGTAAATGTGGCTCTAAAAAGGTGGTCTTGCTAATTTATCAAGGATTTAATATGGATTCCATTCAAAATGGATCCTAAAATTTCATCCTCCAAGTATATTAAGAGGCTTCCCACCACTGGTATATTGGAGCTTTGTGCAATCCATGAGGACTACTCGAGGAAGTTCAAAAATTTAGTATCCTTCTGTCACACACCCCATTAAGGATGTATGCGTTTTGTTTTATAGTGGGTTGGATTCTCATGGAAAAGGAAAGTGTATCCCACTTTGGGTTGTCCCTCTCACCAGTCCTCTCAAGGAAAATCTTGGGAGGTGAGCCCACTAATGATCTAGCATGTTCATGGAAAACAAGGAAATAGAGTTAAAAACTAGTTTTTGGGAATTTGATTCACCAAAAAGGTGAAGAGCATATCCCTAACTCTTTCTTAATTTCCCAAACAAAATAAACAAGGTTCAATTACTAACCCACTAACTAGAGAGAATTGAGTATTGCTACTCTCTTTTACAAACATGGGGCTTTTGATTTTATGTGCTTGATTTCCTCAACCTTTCTTCTTAATTAAAAAGTTTAACACTTTTGTCATTTTGATTCACTAAAAGAAGTGAAGAGCATAGGCCTAATGTCAAACTTTTCAAACAAAGATAGGTTGTTTTTTTTAATTACTAGATTCTTAAAAGCACCAAATGCCACAATTTAAGGGAAAAATTTACTAGTTTGAGGATTACCTTTCCTTGTAGCTAGAAAAAAGGCTAGGGGCATTTTTGAATGATTTTGCAATTTTAATGCTTACGTTGGCGATCATTCCTTTTCAATGTACTTTTCCTTCAACAATTTAGTCAACAAAACCACCCAAAGTGAAGGAAATAAAGATAAAATTGAAGAAGCAAAGATTGAATTGAATCTAAGGCCTTATTTGAAAATTTTAAGAAAAACTTGATTTAAGGTGAGAAAATCCAATTTAGTGAGACAAATTTAGTTTTGTATGCTTCTATAGCTTTGAGATAATATTCCTAAACCTGATTTTCCTAATGTGAATCTTCAAGGACTAGCTTGATATCTGCAATGTTCTCCTTCTTGATTTTCCTTGCTAAAGCCTTGACTTCTTGATTGAATCTTCTCTTTGGATTTTTTACTTTTCTATGATCAGACATACTATAGAGACATAAAAATCATTTTACCACAGTTAGATTATGAAAATTTGTAGTTTACTCAAAAGTGTTGTCGTAATGCTTAAAAGTGTTATTTAACTATTTAAAAGCACTACAGAATTAAGAAAAGGCAATGAAAAGTAAGTAAAAGTGCTTGAAAAATGTGCCAATGCACTCGATAGTTAGGGAAAAAGCGTTGTGAGAATTTTAGATAGAGATTAGAAGGATTCAAAAGCACTACGAATCGGTGTAAAGGTGCACAACTTTATTGTGGAAGTGCTGAAATAGTGCTCATAAGCACTGTTTAACTATTTAGAAGCATCGTTTGAGGTCTCAGAAGTGTTGTTTCATTGCAAAACCTGAGAGTTAAACATGCAAAAAATTTGACAAATCTGAAAATTATGAGAAATTAGAAAAGTGAAGCATATTGCCCCACGGTGGGTGCCATTTTGTGTACAAGGAAATGTACCTTCATAGAATTAGTATTGAACAATAAATTAAATAGAAACTAAATAAACCACAATATAGAAACTATTTAGCAAATGAATGATCAATTAAGCATCCTATGGCTCTCTATCTAAGAGTGTTAATGTGAAGCTCCCAGCAAGCTACCATTAATGATAGTCCTAGAATGAGAAAATGAGTGATAAGCTGAGATAATTAATCAATTCCAAATAGAAATGCTCAAATTAACTCTAAATTTCCTTTCTAGCTATAATTCTCAAGAGGTTAGATGTAATTCTCAGATTTGTGGTTATGAATTATGATTGATTTTGGTCTTCCTTTTATAGATTTAGGCAAGGGTAGGGGGTGTAGTAGAGTTGATCATGATTAAGATTGAGTTGAGTCTTTGGTTCCACCCTTTGAAGACAATTTAAATATTGTGTCGTCAAAGCTTGGGACAAGAAGACAAGATGAGTGGACAAGATGCTCTTTCAATTTGAGTGATTGAGATTGAATTTGGCTTGATCCATGTGAATGCATTTCCTTAAATCTCATTAGTTGAGGCTTTTTCCTCCCATTTTGGTTGTTGAGAGAAATTAGGATTTATTAATTGAGTTTAATTCATTTATTTATCCAAGTGTACCCCTTGAATGGGTTGATTTGATTTAATTCAAACTATACAATTAACTGAATTAATTGCACATTGATTTGATTTAACTTGATTAAAATGCTCTTGATTTTGATTTATCTCGAATTAAAGCTTGATTTTAATTTTGATTGGCCAAATACTTGTTTGGATTCAATTGCCTTAATTTGGCCTTGAGTTATCACTCGAATGATCCTATCCACTTTTTGGTGATTATAGTTCTTACTAAAGAGAAATTGCTAAGAAATATAGTGTCAAAAGGAGTCAGGATTGACCCTAAAAGAGTTGAAGCAATCAAAAAGGTCCCTCCTCAAAAAAATATTAAAGGTGTATAGTCATTTTTAGGACAAATTAATTTATTCAAGAGGTTTATTACTAATTTTGCAGAGTTGGTTAAACCCATAGTTAAGCTTCTAAAGAAAGATGTAGAGTTTGATTGGAGTCATGAAGCTCAAGTGGCTTTTGAAAAAATAAAAAAAACAATCCAAGAAGCTCCTGTCCTAATATCTCTTGACTATTCTAAGCCTTTTTCTTTGTTTTCCTTTGCATCTTTTCATACCATTGCAGCAATTTTATTACAGAAAGATGGGAAAGGATTTGAGCATCCTATTGCTTTCTTCAGCAAATCATTGCAATCAGCTGAGTTAAATTATGAATTGATGGAAAAGAAGGTGTATGCATTAGTTAAGGCATTCAAGGCTTTTACACCTTATTTGGTTTGTGCAAAAGTTAATGCATATGTTGCCCATGCTGCAATAAAGGACATTTTGGTTCAAAGTGAGGTCACGGGAAAAAGGTGCAAATGGATCAATAGAATCCAGGAATTAAACTTGGAGCTCCATATTACTAAACTTGTGAGGGGTCTGAGACTTGCAAAATGAATGATAGAAGAGAATATGGACCTTGTTCAAGTAAATAATGTTGCCATTGGTGGAGGAACAATTACTAGTATTGAGATGCAACCTTGGTATACTAATATTGTTCATTTTCTTAAGAATGCTAGTTGCCCAAAGGAATTGAATGATAATCAGAAAAGAAGACTTAAATTGTAGGCTCAAAGGTATGTGTTATTGCAAGGTGACTTGTATTTGAAGGAAAATGATGGGATTTTTCTCTTATGTTTGGACAAGGGGAAAGCTAAAAAGGTCTTAAAAGATATGCACTCTGGACTATGTGGAGGGCATCATTCAGCTAGGGCCATAGCTCATAAAATTCTAAGGGTTGTTTACTATTGGCCTGACCTATTTAAGGACACTCATTCATTTGTCCAGAAGTGTGAACCATGTCAAAGATTCTCAAAAAAGTTAAAATTCTCAATTGCATTATTGTTAAAGCCTGTGGTTGTAGAAGCTCCTTTTTCTATGTGGGGTATTGACTTTATTGGATAATTTGCTGAGAAATCCAGTGGAGGACATAGTTGGATACTGGTTGCTATTGATTATTTTACCAAATGGGTTGAAGCAACCTTGACTAAGAAGCCTACAAGCACAATGGTAACTAAGTTCTTAATGAATAATGCAATTACTAGATTTGGTGTCCTTGTCAAGTTAGCAATGGATAATGCCATGTGCTTTAGATCACAAGAATTCACTGACTTTTGTTTAGAAATGGGAATAATTCTATCATATTCATCCTCATACCATCCATAGACCAATGGGCAGGAAGAATCCAGTAATAAGAGCATTCTACAAATCTTGAAGAAAACATTGGAAAAGAATAAAAGGAGTTGGCATGTAAAATTGAAGTTAGCATTATGGGCAAATAGAATTATAGAGAAAAGAGCTGCAAGGAAGTCTCCTTTTGAGTTAGTGTATGGTATGAAATCCAGACTTCCTATGAATAATTTTTTTCCCATATACCAATTTATGCAAGAAGAAGAAATGGAAATTGGTGATCCTCTAAAAGATAGGATGATCCAGTTGGTTGAGCTGGATGAGACAAGAAGGGAAAGTCAGAAAGAGAATATGAAACTACAGCCAAAGATGAAATATCTTTTTGACAAAAGAGAAAGTGTTAGAAAATTCCAGCCTGGTGATCTGATCCCTCAGTGGAATGCTAGGGCTAAAGAAAAAGGCAAGAACAAGAAATTTGAGTCTCTATGGTTAGGACTGTATATTATCCATTAGATTCATGGAAAGGATTCATATTTTTTGAGAAATGTGGATGGTGAAGAATAGGAATTTCTAGTGCATGGATAATTTCTGAAGTATTTCATCAATTAATTTTCAAATTTTTCCATGCACAGTAGCTCTAAATATGTATAGGTATGTTTGTTTTAGTTGTGTATTTTTTTCTTGTAGTAGGTTAGTGTTTCACGGTCTACCACCTAGAGATTCTTGGTTACTTGCTATGAACTTGCATTCAAGCATCCTCAGATAGAGCCACTATTGGACTAATTTTAGGTTTTCTAAGAAAATGTCATTTTTGGTCTTTGCCTTTCCTTTTCTATGTCTCTACAAGTGTTTTCATCCATTTAGGGTTTAAAATTTCAAGGTTCACCATTTGAAAATGCTCATGTATCCTTGCCCTAGGTCTTTTTGTCCTAGATGGGGTAGCTATTCTTGAAAATGTTTTAAGCGTGCCCTAGATCCTTATATTTTTGTGTTACTTTATGTGCCACTTAAGTATTCAAGTTTGCACATGATCTTTTATTTCCTTAGTGTTCACTGGATCTTTGGATAAATTTATTAAGTCACTTTTCATTTAGTGAACAAGCGACTGTGTTTAGATCTTTGTCTTGTTTCTCTTTGGTTTCTTGATCTCCATCTATAGTCAGCAATTAGTTTTTCTTTCAGCGATCAAGCGACTGTTTAGTCTCTAAATCTCATGATCCTTGGTGGTTTTCTTCAAACATTCAGCGACCCGGTGCAATAGTTATCTCCCATTCACTTGATTAAATGGTTAAGTCCTAAGTCATTCAATGATCAAGTGATAGCTATTGATATATGTCTTGATCAACGTTGGTCTATTAATCTCAAGATTGACTGTGCAGTTGATAATGTATCTAGCGATTCAATGACAATGGTTATCTCTCATTCACTAGATTTTGGTGGTTCAGATAAAAATGTCTGGTGATTCAGTGACAAGGGTGTTAAAAGTGTAAATTCTTTTCAGTCGCATGATCTCTAAATATAATTGATAGCTAAGACTTAAGTCATTTAGTGACCTAGCGAGTAAAGGTATTCACTCAATCTCATGGTAAAGTAGTAAAGCCCTAAAACATTGGGTGATCCAGTGACAGTCGTGGATAGCTTTGGAGATCAACAGCTAATGTTTAATCTCATAATTGAACTCGAGTTAAGAGAAATATCTAGCGAATGTGAGATTAAAGGTATTCCCTGAATCTCATAAAGAACTTAGGGTTAGTAAAAACATTCAAAGAATATGAGAAGTCTTCAGTCAATGAATCTCATGATAAACAAAGAGTTAGAAGAAACACTCAAAGATTGAGAGATGCAGTTGTCACTGATTCTCTAGATAAAGACTGTGGTCAGGTGAGAAGTATTCATGTTTAAAAGAAGCTTTCATTTGTCAGATTGCCAGATAAGTGATGGGTTAAGTTCAAGGTTACGAGATCAAGTGAAGTCTTCAGTCACTTATTCTTGAGATGTAACCATGGTTGTTTTGATTTCCTTGAGAATTGGAGAATGCTCTTAGTCACATGTTCTCTGAATAATAGTTGAGGTAAGGTAAAGGTTTGAAAGTTGAGCCAAGACTGTTGATGCATTCCAGGATCAATGGTAGTCATTGAATCTCTTGATAAAGCCATGAGTTAAAGAAAGATTTAGAGATCACGAGAATGGCTTTGTCTCTTGATCTCCAGATTTAACCCAAGATAAGTAAATCATTCCAAGATCAAGAGAGTCCTTTGTTCACTTGATCTTTGAATTGGATCCAGTTAAGTGCTCATTAATGAAAAAGGATTAGAGCTATTGCTATGTGGAAAAAAGTACTCTGCCAAATTGGAATAAAGAAAAAAGCTAGCCAATCAGATCTAATCAAGGGTTTTTATCAATAATTGAGGGTTTTAAAGCTTGATACTCTGATCATTGCTTTTTGCTCTCTTTTTGAGTTTTTTGATAAATCTGTCAACATCCTACATTAAGGCTAGCCTTGATTTGAATATTGGTGTTGTGTAGAATTGAAAGCTGAAGTAGTTGGGAATAGATTTGTTGTAATCTTGATATTTCTATGCATTCATTGATTGATGATATATAGACAGGACATCCTTGCTTTTGACACTTAAATTTTTTTGAAGGCAATTGAAAATTTTGAAGTCTTGGTAGTGAGTGTTTGAGCAAAGAGAATTTGCAGAATTCAGAAGTGTCCAAAATTACAAGATGAGCCAACCAGGGTCAAGTCGAGCATCATCCAATGGGGAAGCCATGGAACAGGGTGGTGAGGATAAAGGAAAGCCAAACTTCTCAAAAGAATTTGTCAAATTTCTCCCTGGTTCAAATCAAAACAAAAAGGTTAGTGATGAAGCTTTCAAAGATTTAATGGAAAATTGTAGGGATCCTGTTACTCCATCAGGCTCTGGTTACATAATATTTACATATTTCTACAACAACAGAGGAAAATCTATCCCAATTTTCAATGCATGGGCTTTAGGCATGGCTAAGCTAATTTTCCATGATGTTTTCTTAGATGTCTACCTCATTATTTAATTAGCTATGCTATATGATCCCATCTCAAAGACTATCAGGAAAAGTGACCAATCAGCCCTAGTAATTTGAGATAGGGGGTCTTTCATGAAGGCTTTTGATTTTTATTCCTCTTCCTCCATAGAGATAGACCTAAAAAGGAAATGGAGAAGTATATGAGTCAAGTAGGACTAGTGAAAAGCCAAATGGTCAGACATATCCCTAAGACTAACAAGTACATTTACCCTCTCCCATGAGCACACATGAATGCTCCCTATGAGTTTAAGTCCCTCAACTTCTATATGAAGTTTCTATTCCATGGATTGTATAGAGTTTTAGGGATGGATGGAGATGCAGAGATGTTGCCAATATACCTCTTGATGATTATCTTGGACATTCAAAATTCCCATGTTAATATAGACTATGAATACATCTAGTATGTAATTGATAGAATGCATGAAGGCTTAGTGATGATTAAGGAAAACAAGAGGCCCATAAGGTTCATGCATTATTCCCTTCTGATGCATTTAATTTTGTACTTTAATGTTAATAGCTTGAATGTGAAAATGTTGAGGCCTAGGATTATGTTTGAGGGTTAACCTAATCCAGTACAATATTGGCTGAGGGTGTGGAATTACATCTCTAATGAATGTGACTTTTGTGCTTTTCAAAATTGGATAGTTTTCCCAATTTTGAAAATATTGGGGAAAAATGTAAGAAGGTTACCAATTAGGGTTTTAAGGTTGCTTAGGCCCCAATAATATGTTGATAAATGGAAAGCAGGCCATAATTGGGGTGATTTTTATGTGGGTGAAACTTTACATTAATCAGAGTATATGGATCCCCACAACCCCCACATTTTCTCCCAAAGTATGTGCCTCCAAGAATTGCCTAGTTAAAATGCATTTGGTAGTTGATACTGACTGACAAGGAGCACTTGGCACCCCATAGGAAGGGCACTTTCACCCCATGACAGTTTAGGGTAGGAAACTCCTTGATTGGTAAGAGGGCACTACCACATCTCAGCTCATGGTTGAATCATTTCAAGATGACCTATGGTGTCTGTAGGTATGTGGACTCTAAGAATTTTATCAGGAATGCTAGAATGATATTGATTCCCAACATTGGTACAATTAGGGAACATGAGGGGTGTGATGAGGAGGATGCAATAAGAAACATAATGGATGAAGATGAGATTGGTAGAAGGCTTACCAAATTTTATGATTTGTTTAAATTAGAGGCTCAAATAAAAAATGCTAAATTTGTCTTTGGAGGTTTCTCCCCTAATCTTCCTTATTTAAAAAGAATTAATAGAATGGTTGAGATGCATGCTACCCTATCTAGTCAACTAGAGGGACAACTCGAGGAGAAGTTGTATGTAGAGAAAGGTTACTCTTCATTTGATTATGAAGAATATACTGATGGGTCACAAGAATGTGATAGTCCACCTCAAGCTAATGACCCCCTATCATTCATATCAGTCAAGACTCACCAGAGGTAGAGGCAGAGGATGTCTCTAAACCACCACAAAAAAGATAGAGACTTGAGGTAGGTGGGCCCTCCAAAGAAAATAAATAGAGGAAAATAATAGATAAAGCTTCAACTTTAGTGCCCGGTGACCAAGCCTACTATCACCATTTGAGGAAGAACATCAGAGAAGGAAAAAGGGTGGTCTCAAAGGAGGAGGAAGAATTGCCTTTGTTGCTTGGAAAAAATGAAAGAGAATTATACTAGGAGAAATTCCTTAATGATGATGAGTTCATCAAGAGTGAGGAATTTAGGAATTTCCTCATTTGGAAGAAGTAACAAGATGTTGCAAAGGCATTACCTCAGGGTACAGATCCTAATGATGAAACTTTGAAAGCTTTAGCTTCTTATGACCCTAAATCAGAGAATATCTTTGTTGAAGAGGCTAGGGAGATGGTCAAATCTAGTGGAATGCTTTTGGTGCCTGGATGGGATTTGACATCAATGTTTACCATTGATCAGATTAGGAAACAACCTAAGGGCATCCTATCCTATGAGGCTCATATTGGAGATATGATCAGGGGAAGTGACTATGATCCCAAGTCCCAAGCCTTAGCAATGTGGTCCTTAGCACCAAGAACCCAAAAGCCATCCCTAGTTAGCATAGAAGATAAAATGGAAGGGGATAAGATCATTTGGACTATCCAAAACACCAGTGATCTTGAAGTGTCAAAGGTTGTGACACATTTTTCTCATCTGGATGAAGCCAAGACATCCCAACTATCAAGTAGGTATGCAAAATTGTTTGAGAATTTAGTAAATATAGAAAAGGATAGAGACAAAGGGTTGATGAAAATTAGGGTCTTGGAGGAGGAACTGGAAGAATTGAAAGCTAGGCGTGAAGAAGATTCTAAGGTAGCTCCCTCTCCAGTTCTATAAATTGAGGCTGCAGAGCAACCAGTGACAGAGACTTCTAACAAGGCAGCAGATAAGTCAGAGAAAAACAAGCTTGATATAGCCTTAAGGGCCATCTTTGATATTGTGAAACATAGGTGTGAAAAGATCAAGGAGAAAATAGACTCAATCCATCAATCATGTGCTATGTTATAGAAGACTAGTGTGAATGTAAAAGATTTAGTGGCTACATTGGAGCCACTCTTTAATGTATGGTCTAGAAGAAGTGCCCTGTTTGAGCAATTAGAGGCATTGCAACCTCATCAGCAAGACATTCCAGAGGTAGTTACTGAGGTTGGGGAGAAAATTGAGTTGATTAGTACCACTTGGGGCTTCTTCAAGGGAAAAACAAGTTATTGGGATGATGGTACAATCATGAGCTTAGAAGAATGGAAATCAAGCATGGGTTAGTTGATCATCATGTAGGAGGCCTTTCTCAGTAATGATGGCTATTTAGACATGGATGGTTGCAACAACATTCTTGATAATTTGATCAAAGTTGAAAATGATTGCATCAAGTTTGTTGCTGACACAAAAGCCATTACTGATTCTAGGTGGGATAGATAGATCAAGCTATTGTAGGACTTGTAGGGATATAATTGGCCTTTAGAAGATGATGTGGCAGCTTGGGATATGAGTACCAAACCAAAAAAGAAGAAGCCAACTACCATTGAACTAGAAGCAGAAGAGGAAGAGTGAATCATGCTTAGCACATGATCTTGAAATATAGGGAGTGTAACTATCATACAGAGAATGATGTAGGTTAGCCTGAAATGGTGGTCATCATTCATCTAACAACCTTATACAGTTACTCAAAAGTATCTTCAGAAAAAGGTGCCACCTATGAAGATTCCATATGATGAGAATTAGCTTTGTGTTCCTTTTAGTTTCTTGTCATTATGTAATGTACTTTTTGTCTTTAGTGCAAGTCATTGTCCTGGCTATCCAAAGCTTGTTGCATCCTTTCTTTGAGGATTCCAAGATAGCTAGTGATATAAATAGAAATTTTTCCTTTTTTGTAAGGGATGGTGAATATTATTTTGTAAGGAGAGTTCTGATAATAGTATGTTGGTCCTACAATTTTCTGTCAAGAATGTACTGATGCAGTAAAATATCAATAAAATATACTAGAACTCCTTTGCATATTCTAACTATCTTCATGCATGAATTTTGAATTCTTGTATGTATTAATATTTAAGGCATTTTGATACATTGTTTACAAGGTAGATAGTTGGGTTGAGCTTAAGTTTCTTTCAAGGGAAGGGTAAGTGAATGGGAAAATGAGTTTGTATAAGAATTTAATAATAGGATGAGTGAATGGGAAAATGATGTCTAAGGAAATTCATTTGGCTTCTGGGATATTTTTTTTGAAGGGTTTTTTATTCATGTATGGTCTCTGACTCAGATTCCCTAGGATTTGGCACTGATCTTAGCTTAATTTGCATTTTTCACCATCAAAAATTCAAATAATTTGTTCATTTTAAGTTTTGTTGTATAATCAAAATGTATCTTGTCTATGTCAAGGGCATGGATAGATATTATAATGCTTTAAAGAAGTAGATCCAAAAGGTAAACCTGCCTGGGCTTAAAGCTCAAAGTGAAGAAGGTTTTTTAACCTTAGTACCTTAGTGTTTAAATTTTGTTAGATACATTTGTTGGGAGTGTTAGAGTTATATATCAGATGTTTCTGATTCTTGTTTATCATCTACAAGTTTGAGCACTAACATCTCCCATGAATGGAAATCCTTGTTTTGTTGGTTTGATTATTTATCAATACTAAATTGGATAGTTTAGTCTGAATTTCCCAAGGAAAGGGATTGGTCTACATTATATTGTTCTTAGGACCAAATCTCTAAATATATCAAATTATTATCAGTGATGGTAAGAATCAGTTATGGGATTTGATGCTAGATGGTATTGAATTTACATAGTCCATAAACCCCCAATGTAGCTATTCACCATATAAAGCACTTGACCAATGTAATTGCAATCAAGGATTCGCTATCCACTACCTAAGTTTCCTGATATCTTATGATTTGTCTACATTGTCATGTAATTATGAATGCTCTATCAATTCTATCTTTTGTGATTGATGGTATTGATTTTTTGATCACTCCATCTAGGAAATGTATCTTGAGCAAGCTTCATGTCAAGGTATATGGTTTAGATGCTATAATATTAATCGTAGTTTCTATCATCTATGGTGTCTAACTATAGATGTTAAGAAACACTCTGAGTTATTCCCTCTTAGTGAATGCTCATTTCCTAGATGAGGCATCCTCCAATAATTTTTAGCGCACTTATTCCATAGCCAATGGAAGTCAATGACTTTTCTCTATATTTGGGTGTTGACAAGTTAGTAAAAATTGTTCATCCCTTCTCACACTGATTGGTATTTTTGTTTTAAATCCCATTTACTGATTGTTCCACATTTTCATTAACGTATCCTTAAATTTCAACACACTAGGGTCATGGCTCCAGTGGCACAAGCATCCAACTCACCACTGCAACTCCAACTACCAAGCCCCACAACTACGTACTTCTACAATATTTTTTTGTTTTTGTATCCTACAAAAAAATATATGTGTGCTTTTACATTTTCCTTTTTTTTGTGTATCTTTATTTATAAAAATTTGAAACTACATTTTGTCCCTCAAGGTGTAACACATCCTTTGATAGGAAACCAACAATGGAAATCCATTAGGTTTCTTAAAATCTTCATTTTCCTTTTTTCTAACTTCTTGCTCATTCAAATCAATTCTTGAGCTATCTTTGCAATTTCTCCATCATTTTTCAAAACTTTCACAACAATTTTATCACTTGGCTTTGATGCCTCATCACCTTGGTTTCACACTAACATGCTCTCAACTTCATTCTAGTAGGCCTTGGCTTCTTTTATTCAAAGGATAGTTGTCTCTCACCTCACACTCATCTATCTCAATTTTTTTCAAAGCATATCAATAGTTCTTAATCTTTATCTAATATTGTTTATTATTTTCTTAATTTATTAGTCATATCTCTATCTTGGTTGACTTCAATAGCCCTCTAAAATGAACAATCTCAACATGTTTCCTAGCTCCATGTATCATGGATTGATCTTATTGATGGTCACTTCATTTTTATTTTAATGTCTTTCACCATATTATTGTTGGAAATATGGGCATTGCTCCCCTCAGGATTTGTGACATGGCTTAACCGCCTCCTATGTCTTTTATAAGTCTAATGGTTATATTAGGCATTAACAGGTTGATCTTTTGGTGCAATGACAACCACTAATTGTAACAATTGGTATCAAAGCTATTGGTGCTTACATAGGACAAGTTTAAAGGTACTTGAAGTAAATGATCAGGATGTATAAGGAGGTACCAAAGCTAAATAAGGAGAACTTCCCTGCATGGAAAATTTTGATGAAGCTACATCTGGACAGTATTGGTGATTCTGCAAAGTATTATGTTGAGCATGATTATGTTACACCTGTTTCACCTCTAACTACCGAGGAGATGAGAGCTAAACAAGAGCACAATCAAGAAATGTTGGAGATTGCATCTGCTCTAAGCTATCTGGAATTTGAAGACATCAAAGACTGCACAAATGCAAAGCAAATGTGGGACACTCTTGCAAACATCTATGGTGGTGAAATAAATGTACTAAGGGAAAAAGTTGAGAGGCTAAGAGGTAAATTTGATGAAGTGAAAATGCAAGAAGATGAGAATATTGCTCATTATTGTGGTAGGATAAAAGAAGTTGTAAATGCTATTAGAGGAGAAAACAGAACTATTGAAGATGAAACTATTATAGGAAAAGTATTGAGAACTTTGCATCCTATTTATGCCATCAAAATTTATGCAATTCAAGAATCTAGATGTAACCCTGGCAATGCTCTTACTTTGGAAAGTTTGGTTGGTAAGCTTACTGAGTTTGAGCTTTCTAACTATGATAACTTCACCTTTGCTAATGTTGAATCTTCTTTTAAGTCACAAATGGTTCTAAGTCAAAGAAAGAGAAAGAAAGATGCATTAGTGAGAGTGAAAGTGAAAGTGACACATCTAATGAAGAACTTGAGGATCTTGAAGCTCTTATGGCTAGAAGATTAAAAAGGGAAAAAGGAAAGTATAAAGGTAAACTCCCTATTATATGTTTTTCATGTAATAAAGTTGGTCATATAGCTGAAAGATGTCTTGATAGGGATGATAAGGATGAAGAAAGAGATAGAAAGAATAAATACAAAAGAGAAGACAGAGGTTACTAAAGGTACAAAGACTACAAAGGAAAAGGTAAGAAATCCTACTATATTGCTAAAGAAGAGACTGATAGTCATAGTGATGATTTTGAAATTGAGGTAGTCTATGTTGCAATGAAAGATGAGTTTGATGAGGATGAGAAAAATGCATTGATATCCTATGTGAAAAAAAATGATAAATGGATTATTGACAGTGGTTGTTCACACCACATGACTAGTGACAAAAGTAAGTTTGATACCTTAGATCATTATAAAGGTAGAAGTGTAAAATTTTGTAATGATGCACCATGTCTTGTTAGGGGTAAAGGATTGATTAAGCTAACTGATAAGATCACTTGTGAAAATGCATATTGGGTTGAAGGTCTTAACTATAATCTACTGAGTGTTGCACATCTTAATAGCACTGGATACCGAGTGGAATTTCATCATAGGAAGACCAAACTATTTGATGCCACTGGTGAACTAATTGGAAGTGGAGAACATACAAGAGGTAATTTGTTCTATCTAACCTATCTGAAGAGATGTGTATGATTGCACAACTTGATGATATATGGTTATGGCATAAGCGGCTATGTCATGTTAACTTTGATAATTTGGTAGAAATTAGTAAGAAGAAGAAAGTGAGAGGACTACCTAGATTGAAGAAACCTGAGAATGTAATGTGCAAACAATGTCAGTTGGGTAAGATACAAAGTCTAGTTTCAAGAGCAAGACTTTTACTTCTGAGAATACTTTAGATTTGGTTCATACTAACCTTTGTGGACCTATAGGTATACAAAGCTATTGTGGTGCTACATATTTTATCCTGTTTGTTGATGATTACACCAGAATGATGAATGTAATGTTCTTAAAAGAAAAATCTAATGCTTTTAAAAAATTTAAGTGGTATTTCGCTAAGGTTGAAAAGGAGACAGGTAGGAACCTGAAGTGTATGAGATCTGACCGAGGTCAGAATTCATATCCAATGAGTTCAATCTATTTTGCAATGATAGAGGGATCAAGAGATAGCTGTTTGCACCTATAACACCTCCACAGAATGGTATAGTAGAGAGAAGGAACAAATCTATCATGGATTGTGCAAGAATACTGATGATCGAAAAGAATGTTGCACAAAAGTACTAGAGAGAAGTTGTAAGTACAACTATTTATACCCTTAACCAAGTACAGATCAAAAAAGGTAAAAATATCACGCCTTATGAGTTATGGCATGGGTATACACCTAATGTAAAGTACTTTACAATTTTTGGAAGCAAATGCTATATACTAAAAGACAATAGGAATGGAAAATTTGATGCTAAAAGTGATGAGGGCATATTCCTAGGCTATTCCATAAAAAGTAAAGTTACAAGTGTTTGAACTCTAACACTAACAAAATTGTGGAAAGTATAAATGTCAAAGTTGATGAGTATGTAGAGAAAAATGAAGCTAAAAGCAAGAGAGAACCAGAAGATTATAGATCTTTTATTTATATAGAAGAAGGAGAGGCAAGTGACAAACCTACACCTGATGCAGAGTCTCGGGTAACAAATTTTGAGCATCGAAGAAACAATGCTGAGCGACAAGAACATGCCGAGCGATAGGAGAATGTTACCGAGTATCAGGAAGAGGTTGTCAAGCATTCAAAAGCTGAATTTGACAATCTTGTTGGTGAACCTAAAGAGTAAGAAGAAAAGAGAGCAGAACCTATTTTGGCACAATATGTAAGGAGACATCACAAGCCTGAACAAATCATTGGAGACAAAGGTACTGGAGTTCTAACCAGAAGCAAGTTAAGAGACCCTACATGTTTTTTGTGTGAATTCGAGCCTAAGACAATAAGGGAGGCATTAGAAAATGAAGACTAGATACAAGCAATGAATGAGGAGATAGACCAGATAGAGAAGAATGATACCTGGACTGTGGTGCTGAGACCAAAAAACAAAAATGTCATTGGAACAAAGTGGGTGTTTAGAAATAAGCTGAATGAGAATGGACAAATCACAAGGAACAAAGAAAGGCTGGTATGCAAAGGCTACACACAAGAAGAATGAATAAATTATGGGGAGACATTTTCCCCTATAGCAAGATTGGAAGGAGTAAGAACTTTACTTGCATATGCTGCCTACAAAGATTTCAAGGTACACTAAATAGATGTCAAGTCTGCATTTTTAAATGGTATATTAGAAGAAGTGTAAATTGATCAGTCAGAAGGATTTGTTGATCCAAACAAGAGACATATGGTTTGCAAACTAAATAAAGCACTGTATGGATTAAAGCAAGCTCCCAGAGCATGATATGAGAGGCTGCATAACTACCTGATACATATTGGATTCTCAAGGAAAAATGACACAAGCAATCTGTATATGAAAGATGAAGGTAATGGAATCTTGTTGGCTAAGATTTTTGTAGATGATATTATATTTGGTGGACAACATGCCCTGTGTAAGAAATTTTCACATGAAATGCAAACTAAATTTGAAATGAGTATGTTTGGGGACATCAAATTCTTTGTTGGTTTACAAGTTTATCAGATGGAGAAAGGTATTTTCATCACCCAGTCTAAATATATTCATGAGATACTAAAAACCTTTGGTATGGATTTTTCAAGGCCAGTAAGTACTCCCATCGCTACTGGACAAAAATTGTCTAAGAATGATGATGTTGATGAAGTAAACCAGACTTTTTATAGGTCCATGATTGGAAAACTATAGTATGTTGTTCACAGCAGACCAGATATTGCTCTAGTAGTTGGGATTGTGGCAAGATTCTCTACCAATCCTAAGGAAACTCACATGATGGTTGTCAAAAGGATAATGAGATATTTGAAAGGGACTACTGATTATGGATTGTACTACAAGAAGCATGAAAGATTTGAACTAAGAGTGTACACTGATTTTGATTGGGAAGGAAATGTGGATGATAGAAAGAGTACTAGTGGTGGAGATTTCTTTCTTGGATAGAGATTAGTTTCCTAGATAGGCAAGAAACAAAATTGCATTTCCCAATCTATAGCTGAAGCCGAGTATGTGGCTGTAGCAGTGAACTGCTCAAACTTGGTATGGATAAAGCAATTGTTGGTAGGCATGCAAGAAGAGATCAATGAACTAGTTGTCATCTACTGTGACAAAAGAAGTGCTATCAACATATCTAAGAATCTAGTAATGCACACAAAGACCAAACACATCACCATCAAGTATCATTACTTGAGGGAATTGGTACAAGGTAAAGAGGTCATAATGGAATATGTGAATACAAAGGAATAAATAGTAGACATATTCACTAAAGCTTTACCTAAAAAAGCTCATGAATATTTGAGAGGACAGTTAGGGGTTCTTCCCCTAACTGAGGCTGCCTAGTCAAGCTAGGAGCACTACATCAAATGTGCTGCAAATAGTATTTGAAAAATTGATGCAGAGAAAGGTCACACTTTAGGAGTAGCCTAGAGTTGTGAAAAGTATAGCAAAGCTGATAATCAGTCATAAGTAAAGATGACAGAGGGAGAAATACTATTTCTAAATTGAAAATATGACATCTACATCTGAAGGATGTATGTTTTAGTTTTTGCTTTGGCAATATTGTCAAAGAGGGAGATGAATAAGATGAAAATAAATGGTGAGACTTCATGGAAGATCAAGTAAGAGGGAGAGATTCAAAGGAAAGAATGTTACTGTGTATCAGAATGAAGCTAAGGATATTATAAATATTTTACTGATAGACAGATAAGTTTTGGATTGGTTGGTGATTCATGTGTTATTCATATGGTGTTGCCATCAATGCCAAAGAGGGAGATTGTTGGACACTGCAATTGAAGAAATTTTTGTATTATCATTGATGTCAAACCTTAACTGGTAATATTGTTGCTAATTAAGAAATTACTATATCTATTTGATTATTGAGAAGGATGTGGGCAAGGTTGATAACAATAGCACCTAAGGAAAGGTTGAATTATCTTGATACTTCAATGGGTACTTGATTATGTGGCACAATGATAAGATAATGTATTATTTATCTAAGTAAGAATGAAGACTAAACAAGTGGGCTTAACTGAGCAAAAGTGAAGAAATATAGTTTAAGCCGAGTGATGTTAGTGTCGACCAAGCTAGTATATGCCGAGTAAATTCAATGTTGACTAAACATCAATTAATTGCTGAGGAAGATAGTATTAGCCGAGGAAACAATTTTAGTGGTGACCGAGCTTTCTAGTGAAGACCAAGGAGTTGAACATAGTATTGACCAAGCTTTAGTAATTTACATTTGAGGAAGAATTCAGATTCCTAGCCGACATAGTTGAATTCTTGGATTATGTAAATCGTGTTGACTTTATTTATTGATTGTATGGAAGCATTTAATGTATTGTAAAATATTTTATTGTAAATAAATTAAGAGATTTGAGATGTTTCTAGAAGGATAGACAAAGAACATAAAGTTGGAAGGATTCAATGAATCTGACCTAACCCTAAGATCTATGGAGGAGATTAAGTGGCAAAAGTTGTATTGACCTAATTGAGGAAGTATTAAGGAAACCTAAGCATGAAGTTGGAGAAGGAGAGGATGTTGGAGTTCTTGTTGATGTTATTGACTATATAAGAAGAAAAGGCTGAAGGAGAAGTGTAGTGATTGCTTGAAGGGATTTCCGAGCATACCAATGATGGAGATGGAAATGAATCATAGTCAGTAAGCTAGCATATGTGTATAGAATTGGATCTGATATTTGCAAAGTGAGTTGTATGTTTTCAGATCAATAATACTGTTACTTTCTAACCATTGTATTAGTCAAAATCATTTTAACCAAGGTTGACCTAATAGTCATTTGTATAAATCCTTTGAACAGTTTGCATTCTAATGGAATGTATGTAAGTCATATAAAAAGGCACACTTTTAACAAAGTGGTTTAAATCCTTTAACCGGGTCACACCTGATAGTGGGTTTGTAACCTTTGACAGGGTTGGCTTTTCATAGAGCTCACTTCAGAAGAGTGAAAATATCAGTAACATGTTAAAAAGTGGTTTTTCCCAAATTGGGTTTCCACTATAAATCCTAGTGTTAATACTTGTGTGAATGTTTTGGTTTGAACATTTATGTGTTTTGCAAGTTAGATACTATTGGATAGTGGACTACAGTGTTATAAGTTTCTATTATGTATTCAATAATGACCAAGTAGTTGTTGGTTGTTAGATCTGATTTTGTTGAAAAGTTTTGAAAGTTTATTTATACATCTGGACCTAAGAACAATTGATTCACCCACCCTCTTTGTTGTTCTAAATCATATTAACAATTGGCATTAGAGCTTGGTCATAGGTTTGAATCCCCTTGAGTAATGTTGAGGGGGAGATTGTTGGAAATATGGGCAATGCTCCCCTCAGGATTTGTGACATGGCTTAACCACCTCATATGTCTTCTATAAGTCTAGTGGTTGTATCGAGCATTAACAGGTCAATCTTTTGGTGCAACAACAAAAACTACTTGTAAAAATTATATGCTATTAATCTCAGAGTTTTGACTCTCTACCATGCTTAATCTCATGCAAATACCTACCCTCTACTTTGGTCCATATTTGGGTCTCTTTCATTGCATTTCATTCACTATTCTTAGGCTTCTTCATAATGTATTCTTCATGGACTTGTCAAAACATTCCATGATAATACTATACTCTATTGGCACATTGTAGCTCCTAAACCAATATTATTCACACATTTCCACTCTCCTTGCCTTTTCAACCATTTCTTTAACTCATGTTAATCAAGGATTTATGCATGGTCACTTCATTGATGCATTGTTTCAATATTTTCTAACCCCTGTGACCAATTCTTGTCTTTAGCTATGGTACATGACATTAGTCATTGTAGCCTCTTCTTCTACCATATCTATTTCTCCATGGGACCCTATTGATTGGGATACTTATATTAATTGATAGATCTAGATACCCTTTTGTCTTTGAGCCATTAAATGTCGATGCACATTGCCTTGTTTTCTACAAATAGCTTCCTTTCAATATTCAATAGAGACTACTATCCTGCTTGTTATCACTATATTACATTTTTTCAGCTTCATGCTAAAACTTTTGAAAAAAATCTAGTTTATAGACCTGATGGTAAGGTTTTAAGGTTAAAACCCTAAGTTTGATGGAAGCCCTAGCTGGTTTTAGGCCTTGTTCTAATTTCATGTTACTTTTTGGCTCACTAACACTCCAAATAAGACATGTATAATTTTTTACCCCTTTTAAGTGATCACTTTATATGTTATATTGTTACATTATCAAATGGGACCCTTTTTTAATATTTCATTCAAAGCCTAAGTTTCCCGTAATTTTTCCTAAGTGACTAACCCTTTAAAAATGAGTGGTTGTCATTAAATCTCAAGGCTCCCTATTGTCAGAATTTCTAACATGTGATCTAGTGACAAGTAGACATCTGTCTCGGTGGGCCCATCTTCACTATTATGTTGGTGATTAAACCAAGTAGTGCATCAATGACTTTCGTTATACCATTGCATCAAGATGATTCCTTTTTAAGCATTGTCGTATAATGACAAGCATCTGATGAAGCTTTACTAACAGCAGTAGGATTTCTGGCATGACAGTCTCAGTGGTGTGTTTTCCAGGTTGACACCTATCTTAGGTGATGTAATAGATGTGGGGTCAGACTTTTCAAAGGATAAAGCATAGTTTGATCTTACGGTCATCATTACACCGTTGATGGAAGATGTGAAGTATTTAAGCTTCATGGTATAGAGATGATTGTTCGATGCTATACGATGGACGAGATGGTGAGTGGGGCCTTAAATTGACATGTCACTCTAACATGTGTGTTTTTGATTGGATAAAATAAATATGATGTGGCGGTTGACAAGATATTTGATATTAAAGAAGAAATGGAGAGAGGGCCTGCCCATGTATTCCTGTAAATGTGGCATCTTTTGATTCGATGAAAAGATAAGTGAAGTGTCATAGTAGGGCTGGCCTTCTTGGATGGTTAAAGTTTAATAAAATCTCATGGTTGTTGGTATACCACTAAGGTAAAGTGCACAATTTTTAATGTCTGTGGTATAGTAACAACCGTTGATCTTGTTCAAAGATGAGGACTGTTAGGTGGGTCCTGTGTCACTAGATCATGCTGACAGGTTTGTTTCTAATTGGCTAAAGGCAGGAGATGACATGTCAAGTTGTCAGTATGCTTGACACTAAGGATAAAGTTAGGGTTTTCCACCTATTGATCTATCCAATGTGGCATTTGCTGATTCAATAAAAGCTTTCAAAAGGCAAGGTGGTGTCATTGCTTCAAGAAAAGATAAAGTTCTATGAGTTGGAAAGAATCCTATAGTTGTCGTTACACCACTGAAAGAAGATGCTCAAATTCTATGCCCACGCTTTAGTGACAAGATAACACTTGTCCACTCCAATCAAGGTAAAGTTAAGTTGTTTCTTTCCCCACATGGTTAATTTGAATTGTTCTCATTGGCTAGGAACTCATTTGGGAAAAGTAAAAAGAGGGTTGTGTGGCTATTTTTGTTGATCATCCGATGCACCAAGAGGGAAACAATATCAATGGTCTAAATTCAAAAAATTTCTTTGTGACGTTGTTCACATCCTATAAATGCTAAGGCCGCTAATTTTCAGTAATGGCAGACTTAATGAGCTACGTGCAGATGAATTGTAAATAGTTGGCAACATTATATATCAAAATTTGATTATTGTTTCTCTTTACCACTCTCATAGGCATTTTGGCGAACTAGATTTTCCTTTGGAGTGATATCAAGTGAAGTTTTTTTAGGTGCCTGGTAGGTCATATTTTTTGAATTCCAGAATTGTTTAATTCTATGAAGGAATTGTGGGAAGAATCTTGTTGCTTGTTGATATTTTTAGGGTTTTTTCTTAGGTATTTATATATTGTTATAGAAACCCTAGTTTAAAATGCTGCCAAAGAGAGGATTGTCTAGGAAGACAGAGCATAAAGATAGGGGTATCTTTGAAGACTTAATGCAGTTGCTCCCGCATTTAGATAATGGGGCAGCTAGATTAAAAGAATTGGTCCTGAGGAACCCTAGGGATTATGTAAATAGTGGGCTCCATGATAGAGGGAATTAGATGAGAGATGCTAGGTTGGGTGAGGATCATAACGGTCTCATTTTGTTCAAAGTAGCTTAATCACAAAGGAATTCTTGTGCCCCCCTCAGCAACATTTGGCAATTTGATATTGGGAAGTTGGTAGTCCCTCGAGTTTTTATGGATGCAAAATTATTAATTCAAATTGCTAAGTGCTATGATCCTATGCCAAAGTGTGTCAAGGATGTAAATGGAAATAATTTGATTAGTATCACAGAAGATGAGATTAGGGAGGTCTTCTCATTAAATAACCCTTCTGTTGGGTTGGAGAACATAGATTTTATAGAATTCATAGAGATATATGAAGGTCAGAGGGATTTCTTAGACCAGATTGGATCCATGTGTATCATCAGTCCAAGTACACCAAAGCTTGTCAGGATGGATTTATTCAGTAAGAGAGCATAGGGTTTCTACAAGTCTTTGACTTTAATCCTAGGGCATGATGAGGCCACTCATATGCCAATACCATATATTTTCATGATGGTGCAATCACTACATCCCCAATTGGCATTAATTTTTTACTTTTCCTCTCACTTGGCTGACCTGATCCATGAGGGATTAATGGGAATAAATAATATGAAGGTTAGTAGGACTTTTGGGTGGTATTCAATGCTTATGCATATGTTCGTGTACAAGGGTGAGCAATTTTTCAGCTCAACAGTCAACATTGTGAAGGAGAGAAATGGAGAAACCCTTCCAGTCCAATTGTGGACCACAGCTTTGTCATGGGATAGAGTTGATGCCAGTTTCATTTCCTTTAATAGACATTTTTCTTCAAGACTTAGGACACTATTATTCTTTAACAATCCTAGAATCCCAAGGGAGTTACTAAGATTAATCAGACCAAAGGAATACTATTAGGATATTACTATTGTCCATAATTTTGGGGATATCATATTATATCCTATTTCTATAGTTTTTAGAGTTTATGGTTGTAGGAAGTTGGCTTACATTTTTCCCTACCAAGTCCCACTAAAGGTAGGATATGCCTAAATTCTGAGGTAGATTGGTGACCTACAAGAGAATGCCCTTATTGGTAAAGGAAGAGGGAATTTTTTCCCTGATATTACAATTTCTCATCAGTATGTTATTACTAAGGGAGGATGGGTATACTTGAACTAGGTATTGCAGCCCTATAGAATGCCTACATCTGTAGCAAGATGTGCAAATAATGGGGGTTTCCTATTAGGAATGTTTAGAAATAAGATTAGGTGTGCTCTTATGGAGCACCAATTTTATTTTCCTAAGGATATAATAAGAAATGAGTTTGACCTCCAAACTCAAGAAATAAAGAGGGAAAAATTGGTGATCTACAAGAAGACTGTAGATTTCATAAGAAATTTTGATAGAGCTTATGATCCATTGAAGGGCTTTGAGCCATGGGCAAGAAAGGTAGAGGCTCTTATGGAACATTTTGAAGGCATTATGCATACAATAAATGAGAAGATGGCTGTTGTGAGTAAGACAGACCCTAATAGGGCTAGGTAGATTTTGAGCCAGCTAGGATATGTAAAATTGACCCCAAGGGGAGTCTACACAATGCAAAAGAGAAGTGGGTACATTGTTCTCTTACCAACACAACAAAGAGGTGAGGATATTCCTTCTACTTCTAGGGGAAAGAGGCCTATGAATGATCCAGCAATGCAAGGACCCTCTCCAAAGAGGCAAAGATAAGAGGGGTCAAGATTAGAACAAAATGTATACTCTCCCTCTCAATCCCCCTTACATTTAGATGAACATGGGGTAGCAGAACAGTTGGTATAGATGGGGAATGAGGGAAACATTTTTTTTTCCAATGATGAGCTGCAAGAAGGAATGTCGGAGGCACCTAAGGAGGTTTCCATGGAACTTATTGTTGCTGAATTTGAGGATAAACAAATGGACCCTATTTTAAAACAAGTCAGTGATTCTTTTTTTGCTGATGATAAATTTTTTAGGACAAGGGATTCTTCCAATTTCTGTGGAGAATGAAAATAAATTAGTTCAAAGAGATTTGTGAGAAGAAGAAAGAAGAGTTCCTTGATATGGACATCATAGAGATAGAGACTGAGACCAAGGGAGAAATGATGAAGTAGTTTGAAAAGATTACTCCTGAGGAGGGGAGGGATATGGTCCATACTACAAGGGTGTTGATTCTACCATAATGGGAGATTGTTGATGCAATAGTCCTTGATCAAGTTAGGAAGAGCAAGGTAAAGACTTGCTACTGCAGAACAGGCCCAACAAGTTGCTAGGGGAATTTCTTTTTCAGAGGATCATGTTTCCTTGGTAATGTGGTCCCTTAAGAGGGAGGAAGACAAAGGAAAAAGAGAGGCTCTCTCTACAAAATATGTAGGCAATCTATTGGTACAAAGAGTAGGTGAGTCTTCTAGTGTAGAAGCTTCAAACCTAATTTTGGAAACTGCCAAGTTTAATGTCAAGGTGGCAGAGAAAGATGCTCAAGAAAAAGAAGAGCTAAGGCTCAAATTTGAAACTACCCTCAAGTCTTACAATGAGCTCAAGATAGAGCCGATCCAAAAGGATAAGTTAATTGATGAGTTATCAGGGCCACAGGATCATAGGTCACCACAACTAATGATAGCTAAAAAACTTGTAGTGGCTTCATCCTCTAGTCCTATCATTGAGTTTCCACCATCCCCTTACCCAGAGACACATTTAGATGCAAGACTCAGTTGGGAAAAGAAACAATTGTTGGAGGAAACCAATCACTTCAAGAGGAAGAGGAAAGAATTGGATAGGATGAGGGAAGAGTATGTGAAAGATAAGAGCCTATTGAAGCAAGAATATGAAGACAAGGTAACATAAGTTGTTATGTAGTTTGCTACAAATTTGAATCCCACTATCTTGTTTGATCATGATAAAAGGCTAAAGATATTACTTGTATAATTGGATAAATACAAGAGTGAGTTTGAACCAGTTTTAAGGAAATGGATTGAGAGATCTCCAAATGTGAGATTGTTCAGATTATTATCTAAATCTCAAAATGATCCTAATCCAATGATCAAGCCATTGCACCAGAATGTGAAGAAGCTAGTGGAGCATGACATACTCTTAGGTGATTTTAAGAGGAAGTCAAATTTAATGAAGAAGGAATTGACACTTCCTAGTTGTGACTTGATCCTAGGGGTTTTTAGGAAGAATGGTGAGCTCAAAGAATTAATCAAATGGCGAGCACAAATTGATGATGACTTCTTTGTTAGGATGACTAGCATTTTGACCCTAGAGAACACTTTATTCTTTATTCATACTATTGAGACTTTGATTTTTGTTAAATCTAAGTTTGATTTTATTCAGTGAGAGATTAGTCAATTGGAAGACAGGTGGGGACAATTGTCTGCCAAAAATGTAGAATTTGCAAGTTTTGAGTTCCCAAGCGAAGAGGTGTACAATAGGTGGAGGTATCAGTACGCACCTCATGTAGAAAAAGTAAATACTCCGCCAGCCTCTCGAAACAAGTAAAAGTAGTTGCTTTTTGAGCCATTAGGGTTGTTGAGAAGTAGAAAGTCATTTATTGCAAGATTGATAGCAGAGATATTACAATCAAATTTGTTAAAAGAAGCTGAGGACATCATTGAAGACATAAATCAAGGTGCCTCATCTACAAATATCTCACTTATTTGATCAATGTATTTATTGTAAACCCAATAGGGTTGTTGTAAATTTTTTAGGTTAGGAATTTTGTAAACCCTAGAATGATCGATAGCTTGTTGCATTTCCTTGTATATAAAAGATTTTACATGATCATTCTAGGCATTGAGAGTTTAGGTGTTAAAAAGATAGAGATTCTGAAACCCTAGCCCTCAGTCGAGGATTGTAAATTTTTGTATCATTTTTATCAAAGAAATAGAGAAGAAGTATAGGTTGTTGCTTCTATTTTGCAAGCTTACTATTCAGAATATGATGTATACAATGGTCAAGGTTATACTTAATACAAATCTCAAATCTTTGTCTCTCCTTTGAGTTTATTCTGTGAATCTTTAAATCTTTCTAAGATTTATATGTATGTATTTGACTTTGAGTTCTGATCTAGGATTAGATTAAATATTGCTCAGGGTGGGATACATGTTTACTAAATCTGTTTGAGGATTTTCTATAAGTAGGAAAGAGTTGGGGTGTTTGTATTTATGTTTAAAGACCAGTTCTTT
Organism: Chamaecyparis obtusa; assembly: GCA_027943335.1. Classification (NCBI taxonomy): domain Eukaryota; kingdom Viridiplantae; phylum Streptophyta; class Pinopsida; order Cupressales; family Cupressaceae; genus Chamaecyparis; species Chamaecyparis obtusa. The sequence continues at coordinate 1,585,536 of BSBK01000633.1, read as the reverse complement.
TCAAAACATCTTTGTATTTATTCTATCTTTTGATATTTTTCCCAATGGATAGGGCACTGGCCTGTATTTTCCTATCTTTTCTTTGTGGGGAATGATCAAGATCTTGTAATCCTAAAACATAAAATCAATACCAATCTTTTACTTTTATTTACTTTATATAAATTGTTCTACCTAGTGATGGAGAGTCAATGAATAGTAGGTTATTATTTAGTACTTTCTCACTATCATCTGTTGTAAGATCTAGTATTAAGTGAAGAATAAAGTTGAATTTATTAGATCAGGTGTACCCACCTTGGTTTTGTAGAGCCAGAAGTGAAGAGGGCAGTCTTGTCCCTATAGTTGGTCCAACTGCTTATAGATTTCCCATATTTGGAATTAACCACTCCTTAACATTAGTCATAAGCATATTGGTATCTCTTGGAGTGTAAAATCTTTTGAAGAACCAACAAGATGGTGACTCTATTGGGGATGTTGTAAATATTTGCATAAAATAATGTAGGTACAAGTTGAGCTAGACTCCTGGCTTGCTTATTTTCAAAACTAGTTAGTTACCTTATACACAGAGTTGATCCCTTTTTAAATTTTTTCCTACCCTTCCTATTTGTTTAAAATCATAGAAAATCCCATTTAGCTTGGGTGGTGACTCTAAAACATCTCTGTAACTAGTGCTTAATAAAAACATCACTATATCACAATGAGTTTCAAAAATACAAGGTCTTGGAGGAAGGAACACCTAGAAGAAGGTTTGCATGGTGAGCTTCCAGCCACATCTAGACGAAGTCAAGTTAGAAGAGAAAAAAGTACAAATGACATGTCTCTTACCTAGAAGCAAAAGGTAAACTCAAGACAAGAGAGTCTGGCTCCTCCTAGTCATGAGGGAAATGCCTCAAAATATGAGGAGGTAGTCGACCTAGGCCTAAATCAATATGAGGATTATTATTCTCCCACAAAAAGAGAGGGTGAAAGGTTACCCCACAACAGGAAGATAATCCCTAGTAGACAATATGGAGGGGAGAGAAGATCTAGAAGTAAAAGCAGGAGTGGACAAGATTTTGTCCCCCCTTTCATCCTTGGTTCATCATTGCCCCAAGGCCTCCATGAGTCTTAGGATGAACAAGAAGAGCCTTGAGCACAACAAGTTGAATCTGAAATGACTTTACCTGATTCTGAGGAGATATTTGAGGAAGTATATGAATTAGAAAGGAAAATTCATGAATAAGGAACTATTAGGCAGAAGAGAGAAAGGGAAAGAGAAGAAAAAATTAGGCATGCCATGATAAGGGCTGACCAATTAAAAAGACAACTACTAAATTTAGAGGCTATAAATTATGTTCTCATTCTTGAATAGATAGGTGAATAGCCCATTGTCCAATAGGTCTTTAAACAAGGAATCCAAGGGATAAGGGAAAGTAGAAAGTAGTGGGCATTTCAATTAGTGAGCCAGTAGGCCCTAAATTTCCCATAGATTGCACTTTAAGATTGGAAACAAACCTTGAAAAGGCCAAAAGGGAACATGAATTTCTTGCTAAAGAATTGAAAAAGGCAAAGTTGGAAGCTTCAGCATTAGAAATGAAAAAAAAGATATATTTTCTTACATGGTCTGTAGGACCCACTAACTTTGCTAATTCTATTGTCACACAAGGGGCAAATGTTGCAAATTTAGTAAATCAGACAACTAGTGTTCCCCCACTAGGAGGACTCAGATTTTTTTCCATGACAAATACTAATGCATCTACATCTCAGGGTGCTGGTATTTTTAACATAAGGGTTATACATGAAAGATGCAAACAGTTGGTTTTTACTGGCATCCCTGGATATCCTAACCCCATCCCTAAAGAAATCAGGAAGAAACTTCCCAAGTTCACTAGAAGTAATGTTATCACCTGTGAGGAGCACCTAAAAAATTTTATTGACATAATTGATGATTATAACATTGTGTCTGATGATGTTATCATGAAATTATTTGTGCAATCCCTAACAGAAGATTCAAGGGATTGGTTTAGGGCTTTGCCACATGGTAGCATAGGTTCATGGGATCACCTTAGGCATTGTTTCAAGGAACAGTTTGGTGATAAAAAACATGAGGGTTTTATGTTAAATGAATTTAATAACATTAAGAATAATTTCAATGAGGATGTTGTTGAGTTTAATGTCAGATTCCAAAAGTCCATGCATAAATTCTTGCAAGTCATCAGATTGGATGATAGAGTATGTCTTGTCACATATTTAAAAGATTTTGATTCTAAGATGGGCTACCTTTTGAGAGATAAAAACCCAAGGAGTCTCATTGAAGCTTACAAACTAGCTGTGAAAATAGAGAGTAATCAAAGGATTTTAGGAAAGTTGGGGAGAAGGGAAGATAACAAATCATAATTATTAAATAGAAAGGATCCAGGAAAACCTATAAGTGTAAAACCTAAGGATGATGATAGCCTAAAGAAAATCTTGAAATTAATAAAGGACTTAAAGCCTAGTGAGAACATAAATAATAAAGTTATAGGAGGTGATAAGCCTCCCTTTAATAATTTCAAAAAATTGCCAAGAATGCAGAACTACCCATATAATACTCAATGGAAAGATGGGAAGCCTATTCTTCCTGAAAGAAAGGATAAACCAAATGATAGGATCCCTAATCCATTGCAAAGAAACTCAATGAATGTGGTGGAAGATGTCTCATGGTGTATTTTTTTTCAGTCACCACATGATCCCAATTATTGTGTCATATCCCAAAGTGTCTCTTCACATGAGGAGCAAGAATGTAATGAGGAACAACCTTATGATGACCAGGGATGTGGAATGATTGACTCCCATGTTTGGGATGAAGTTGACTCTATTGAAGGGGATGAAAATTAGGATATCTTCAATTCTTAGACTAAAGTTGAATCATACCATCAACAAGTTTTTTCAGATGAAGATAGTGAGCCTAATAACATCCAGTGCAATGTTTTGAAGGGTAAAGAGACAGTTATTTTGAGAAGGCCTTCTAATGATGAGATTGCCTTGATAATAGCAGATATGGTTACCAAAGCTAAAACAAGTTACAACCTGAGAAATAGAGTAGTTGGTAATCCAAATTAGAAGCCTACTGGAAATTTCATCAAGAAAATAGACAAAGATGTAAAAACATCATAGGATAAGTCTAAGGATGCTAATGCTTTTGATAAGGTCAAAATAAAGAAAAATTCTAAGCCTAACATTGTTTATAAGGTAAAATCCAAACCCATAGTTGAGGTTGTTCCAGCTTTGCAGAAGGAGGGTGGAGTCCATATTAAAAAAACTACAGACATATCCATCTAGAAGATTGATAAAGAAGTTGTAAATATGAAGTCAGATGTCTCTGATTCAAAATATGTCCCAATTGATATAAGTAAATTGTTGTCATAGATTACTGTCAAAGTCCCTTTGTTGGAAATTATGAGAATAGAAGAACATAAGGAAAAGGCCCTAAATTGGGTAAATGGTGTGGTACCCATGGATTCTCAAGAAACAGAAAGGGTTGAGAAACAAGTAGCAACTATGAATGATGAAAATGAAAATGGTAATGAGGAGATTGTTTCTAAAATTCCCCAAATTTATTTGGATGCAAATTTTGTTAGTACTATAGTAGGAATAGTTGATCCTTTCTTTTTGACTCTACAAACAAATGGAAAGTTGCTAAAAAATTGTATGATTGATTCTAGAGCATCAAATACTATTATGCCTACTAAGATTATGAAGTCATTAGGATTAAAGGTGGACACACCTCATGGTAGATGTCAAAAAATGGATTCAAGGGAAGTACTAGTTGTGGGTACTATCAAGGCTCTACCTTATAGACTGGCTACATACCCCAGCAAACAATTGACCATGAGTGTCTTGGTAGTGGATATTCCTCCCCAATATGGGATGTTACTATCAAGAAAGTGGAGTGCTTCTATGGGAGGCAGCATACAATGTAATTTTTAATTTACCACTTTTAACTTGGAGGGACATAATATTAAAGTTTCTAGGGAACTTAGAACTCCACATATGATTGAAGAGGAAGAAGACACCATGAATTGCTTTCTTGACACTGACATTAATGCTTTCAAGGTTCAAGGTAAAGATAATGATGAGAATGTTGAAAATACACATAAGCCAGAAAGCCAGGAGGGATGGATTGATCTTGATAGTTTGTGGACCATGTATTTTGATGGTACTAATAGCAAGGAAGGATCTAGAGCTGTAATTTTGCTCATATCTCCAAATAGTAAAACTTTCAAATTCTCCTTTACTTTGCTATTCTCATGCACAAATAATGTTGCAAAATATGAAGCTCTATTGATAGGTCTAAGGTTGGCATCAAGGCATGGCATAAAATGTTTAAAAGTAGTGGGTGATTCTAAGTTAGCTGTCTCCCAAGTTAGATCAAAGTATGCTTCAAAAAATTAGAAATTAAAGCAGTATAGGAATGCAATATGGGATGAAATTGAAAGCTTCAATGCTTTTAACATTTGTTGGATGGAAAGAAGTCAAAATAGAATGGCAGACTTATTGGCTAATGTGGCCCTTAGACCTGAAGATATTACATTTTTAGATATTTCCAATATAGAGGTACAAGCCAAGCCTTCCATCCCTGATAATGTAGAGAATTGGAAGGTTTTCTCTTATGACCAAGACATATTAAGATTTCTCCAATGTGAATCTCATTTTGGTGATAGAGAAATGGATTTCAGTACTTATGTTGATACAGTGAATGGTAAAGATGTAATTTTTGGGAAATAAGTTTTGTAATTGAAATCAAATAAGGTTCCTAAAGGATTAGTTTCTCTTGAAAGGGTGTTTGACAATAAAGACAAAGCTTTTTCTACCAGTACTGATAAAACCAATGAGCTTGGAGAAATAAACTTGGGCACAAGAATAGTACCCAAGAAGGTTTATATAGGTAAGTGTTTGTCCCCAAGAACTAGAAAATATTTGATTGATCTCCTCAGAAAATTTAGGCATGTTTGTGCTTGGTCTTATGAAGATCTCAAAGCTTATAGGGAGGACCTCTTTCAACATGAGATTCCACTAAAAGAGGGCACAAAACCTTTTAGATAGAAATTGAGACCTATTAACCCTACCTTGGCACCTAAAATGCAAGGGGAACTCAAGAAGATGATGGATGCTGGAATAATCAAGCCTATTAGGCACTCCACTTGGGTTTCAAATTTGGTACCTATCAGAAAGAAGAATGGTGACATCAGGCTTTGTGTTGATTTTAGAAGTCTTAACATAAATTCTCTAAAGGATAATTATGGATTACCAAATATGAAGAACATGTTGCACAAGGTCACTGGGTTAGAATTGATGTCCATGATGGATGGCTTCTCTAGTTATAATTAGGTTATGGTTAAGGACACAGAGCAGTTTAAAACTGTATTTACAACCCCATGGGGGACATATGTTTATGTAAGGATGCCTTTTGGGTTGACTAATGCTGGTGCCACTTTTCAGAGGGCTATGGATGTAGCCTTTGTATATTTCATTGATAGATTCATGGTAGTATATCAAGATGATCTAACAACTTTCTCATCCAAGGAAGAACAACACTGCCAACATCGAGAAAAGATTTTCATTAGAGCATTAGAGTATGGGGTTTCTTTGAACCCAAAGAAGTGTGCTTTTGGTGTGGTAGAAGGAAAACTTCTAGGGCATATTGTTTCAAAGGATGGAGTGAGGATAGACCCTGAAAGGGTGGAAGATATTGATAAATTATCTCTACCAAAGAATACCAAGGGAGTTTAGTCCTTTTTAGGAAAAGTCAATTTCTTAAGGAGATTTATTAGAAACTTTGTAGAAATTAGCATTCCCATATCAAGAATGTTGAAAAAGGGAGAAAAGGTTGAATGGAATGAGGAAGAAATACATGCTTTTAATGGTATTAAAAGGGTTATCAAGCAAGCCCTAGTTTTGAAAACACCAGATTATAGAAAACCTATGCAGATCTTTTCCTTTGCATCTACCCATACTATTACAGAAAAATGTTGATGGTTTTGAACAACCTATTTCTTTTTTCAGCAAGACCTTGCAGGTAGTACAATTGAACTATGATATTATTGAAAAGAAAGCTTATGCCTTGGTAAAGGTTCTTAAAACATTTAGATGTTATCTGGTTGGAGCCAAAGTGGTTTCCTATGTTCCAAGTGTTGCAGTCAATGATATCTTGGTCCAGCAAGAAGTTTCAGGAAGAAGATGTAGATGGATCAATAGGATTCAAGAGTTTAATATTTACATTCACATTACAAAGTTGGTAAGAGGGTTGGGCCTAGCAAAGTTGATGGCTCAAAGCAATCTAACTGCAAACCAAATAAACATGTTGGAGGAGGATCAGAGACCTTTTGTATTTAACATGGATTGTTGTGAGTGGTACAAGGATATTGTTAAATATTTGCAAAAGATGGTTTTACCCCCTGAATTAGATGATAACAAGAACAGAACCATTAAGCTTCACTCCATAAGATATGAAATTATAAGTGGTGAGTTATGGTGGAGGAGCAATGAAGGTGTCTTGCTTAGGTGTGTAGATCATGATAAAACTGAGCTTTTGATGGAAGAAATGCACAATGGGATTTGTGGAGGACACTATATGGCAAAGACTATAGCCCAAAAGATCATCAGGTTAGGATTTTGGTGGCCATCACTTTTCAAAGATACCCATCAGTTTGTAAAAAGGTGTGATCCTTGTCAAAGATTTGTAGGGAAATTGAGATTTAGTGGAAACCCGCCTCTCAAACCTATTACTGTTCAGGCTCCTTTCCAAAAGTGGGGTATGGATTTCATTGGTGAAATCCCTAATAAGTCCAGTGGTGGACATTCCTATATCTTAGTGGCAACTGACTACTTCACCAAGTGGGTTGAAGCAGTCCCTTCAAGGAGAGCAACTAGTAAGGTGGTAATAGATTTTATCATGCAAAATATCCTTACAAGGTTTGGTTGCCCATAAACCATGGTGGTTGATAATGCAATGTGCTTTAGGTGAGAGGATTTTGTTGAATTATGTCAAAACAATGGTATAAAAATCTCATATTCATCTCCCTACCATCCACAAGGTAATGGCCAGGTAGAATCCAGTAACAAGAGTTTGTTTAAAATTTTGAAAAGAGTATTAGATAAGAACAAGAGGGCTTAGGACTCTAAGTTGTTACAAGCCTTGTGGGCTGATAGGGTTACAGTAAAGAAAGCAATAGGATGTGCTCCTTTTGACTTGGTATTTGAGATTAATGCAAGATTACCCCAGAACAATCTACTACAGATGTATCAGTTCATACAAGCATATGATGATGATGTGGAGGAGGATATGACTATTAGAATAAATGATTTGATTTAATTGAATGAGGTAAGAAATGATGCACATGTTAAAAATGAGAAGATGCAAGCCCGGTGCAAAGTCCTGTATGACAAAAGGACTACTCAGAGAAATTTTGCAAGTGGCGACTTGGTCTTGATGTGGAATGGAAGATTAGAAGATAAAGGGAAGCATGGGAAATTTGATCCCATCTGGTTAGGCCCATATCATTGAGGAAAAATGGGGAACAAGTTCATATGTATTGAAGAATCTAACAGGAGAGCTCATGGAATTACCAGTTCATGGTCAATTCTTAAAATTTTACTTCTCTTAGATTTTTTCCTAAGTCCTTGTGTAGGTTTAGATTTAGGGTTTTTTGTACATTTCTATTTCCCAGTCAAAATTTTGTTCTGGTCTACTCTTCTAGGAGATTCCAATTTTATCGTTGTATTTGTAGGAGATACATGTCCCCAAGCATGAGCCACTATTATCACTATATTAAATTTTTTTAGCTTCATGCTAAAACTTTTGAAAAAAATCTAGTTTATAGACCTGATGGTAAGGTTTTAAGGTTAAAACCCTAAGTTTGATGGAAGCCCTAGCTAGTTTTAGGCCGCCTTCTAATTTCGTGTTACTTTTTGGCTCACTAACTCTCCAAATAAGACATGTGTGATTTTTGACCCCTTTTAAGCGGCCACTTAATATGTTATATTGTTAGGTTGTCGAACAAGACCCTTTTTTAATATTTCCCTCAAAGCCTAAGTTTCCCGTAATTTTTCCTAAGTGACTAACCCTTTAAAAATGAGTGGCTATCGTTAAATCTCCAAGCTCCCTATTGTCAGAATTTCTGACATGGGATCTAGCAATGAGCATAAATCTATCTTGGTAGGCCCGTCTTAGCTATTGTGTTGGTGATTAAACTAAGTAGTGCATCAATGACTGTCATTATACCATTGGGTCGAGATGATTCCTTTTTAAGCATCGCGGTATAACAACAAGCATCTAATCAAGCTTTACTGACAGTAGTAGGATTTCTGACATGAGATTCTTAGTGGTGTGTTTTCTAGGTTGACACCTATCTTAGGTGATGTAACAATTGTGCGGTCAGACTTTTCAAAGGATAAAGCATAGTTTGATCTCATGGTCGTCGTTATACCGTTGATGGAAGATGTGAAGTATTTAAGCTTCATAGTATAGAAATGACCATTCGATGCTATAAAATGGATGAGATGGTGAGTGGGGCCTTAAATTTCCATGTCACTCTAACATGTGTTTTTTTTATTGGATAAAATAAATATGATGTGGTGGTTGATAGGATATTTGATATTAAAGAAGAAATGGAGAGAGGGTCCGCCCACCTGTTCTTGTAAATGTGGCATTTTTTGATTTGAAAGAAAGATAAGTGATGTGTCATAGTAGGGTCGACCTGCTTGGATGGTTAAAGTTCAAAAAGATCTCGTGGTTGTCGGTATACCACTAAGGTAAAGTGCATGATCTTTAATGTCTACAATATAGCGACAACTGTTGATCTTGTTCAAAGATGAGGATTGAAAGGTGGGTCCTCTGTCACCAGATCATGCTAACAGGTTCATTTCTAATTGGCTGAAGGTAGGAGATGACATGTCAAGTTGCTAGTATACTTGACACCAAGGATAAAGCTAGGGTTTTCTGCCTATTGATCTGTCCGATGTGACATTTGTTGATTTGATAAAAGATTTCAAAAGGGAAGGTGGGGTCATTGCTTTAGGAAAAGATAAAGCACTATGAGTTGGAAAGAATCTTGCGGTTGTCATTACACCGCTGAAGGAAGATGCTCAAATTCTACACCCACACTTTAACGACAAGATGACACTTGTCCACTCTGATCAAGGTAAATTTAAGTTGTTTATTTCCCCACATGGTTAATTTGAACTATTCTCATTGGCTGGGAACTCGTTTGGGAAAAGTAAAAAGAGGGTTGCACAGCTGTTTTTGCTGATCATCTGATGCCCCAAGAGGGAAACAATATGAACGGTCCAAATTCAAATTTTTTCTCTATGACATTGTTCACATCCTATGAATGCTGAGGCTTCCAGTTTTTAGTAATGGAAGACCTAATGAGCTACGTGTGGATGAATTGTAAATGGTTGGCAACATTATATATCAAAATTTGATCATTGTTTCTCTTTACCACTCTCATAGGCATTTTGGCGAACTGGATTTTACTCTAGAGTGATATCAAGTGAAGTTTTTTCAGGTGCCTGGTAGGTCATAATTTTTTGAATTCTAGAATTATTTGAAGTCTATGAAGGAATTGTGGGAAGAATCTTGTTGCTTGTTGATATTTTTAGGGTTTTTTATTGGGTATTTATATATTGTTCTAGAAACCCTAGTTTAAAATGTCACCAAAGAGAGGACTGTCTGGGAAGATAGAGTATAAAGATAGGGGTGTCTTTGAAGACTTAATGCAATTGCTCCCCATTCAAATAATGGGGTAGCTAGATTAAAAGAATTGGTCCCGTGGAACTCTAGGGATTATGTAAATAGTGGGCTCCATGATAGAGGGAATTGGATGAGAGATGCTAGGGTGGGTGAGGATCATAATGGTCTCATTTTGTTCAAAGAAACTTACTCACAAAGGAATTCTTGTGCCCCCCTCAACAACATTTGGCAATTTGATATTGGGAAGTTGGTAGTCCCTCGAGTTTTTATGGATGCAAAATTATTAATTCAAATTGCTAAGTGCTATGATCCTATGACAAAGTGTGTCAAGGATGTAAATGGAAATAATTTGATTAGTATCACAGAAGATGAGATTAGGGAGGTCTTCTCATTAAATAACCCTTCTGTTGGGTTGGAGAACATAGATTTTACAGAATTCACAGAGATATATGAAGCTTAGAGGGATTATTTAAGGGAAGGGCCTCTGAGGGATTTCTTAGACCGGATTGGATCCATGTGTGTCATCAGTCCAAGTACACTAGAGCCCTTCAGGATGGATTTATTTAGTAAGAGAGCACAAGGTTTCTACAAGTCTTTGACTTTAATCCTAGGGCATGATGAGGCCACTCATATGCCAATACCATATATGTTCATGATGGTGCAATCACTACATCCCTAGTTGGCATTAATTTTTGACTTTGCTTCTCACTTGGCTGACTTGATCCATGAGGGATTAATGGGAATAAAGAATATGAAGGTTAGTAGGCCTTTTGGGTGGTATTCAATGCTTATGCATATGTTCTTGTACAAGGGTGAGCAGTTTTTCAGCTCAATAGTCAACATTGTGAAGGAGAGAAATGGAGAAACCCTTCTAGTCCAATTGTGGACCACAACTTTGTCATGGGAAAGAGTTGATGCCAGTTTCATTGCCTTTGACAAAGATTTTGCTTCAAGACTTAGGACACTATTATTCTTTGACAATCCTAGAATCCCAAGGGAGTTACTGAGATTAATCAGACCAAAGGAATACTATCAGGACATTACTATTGTCCTTAATTTTGGGGATATCATATTGTATCCTATTTCTACAGTTTTTAGAGTTTATGGTTGCAGGAAGGTGCCTTAAATTTTTCCCAACCAAGTCCCACTAAAGGTAGGATATGCTGACATTCTGAGGCAAATTGGTGACCTACAAGAGAATCCCCTTACTGGTAAAGGAAGAGAGACTTTTTTCCCTAATATTACAATTTCTCATTAGTATGTTATTACTAAGGGAGGATGGGTATACTTGAACTAGGTATTGCAGCCCTATATAATGCCTACAACTATAGCAAGATGTGCAAATAATGAGGGTTTCCTATCAGGAATGTTTAGAAATAAGATTAGGTGTGCTCTTATGGAGCACCAATTTTATTTTCTTGAGGATATAATAAGAAATGAGTTTGACCTCCAAACTCAAGAAATAAAGAAGGAAAAATGGGTGATCTACAAGAAGACTGTAGATTTCATAAGAAATTTTGACATAGCTTATGATCCATTGAAGGGCTTTGAGCCATGGGCAAGAAAGGTAGAGGCTCTTATGGAGCATTTTGAAGGCATTATGCATATAGTAAATGAGAAGAGGGATGTTGTGAGAAAGATAGACCCTAATAGGGCTAGGTAGATTTTGAGCCATCTAGGATATGTAAAATTGACCCCAAGGGGAGTCTACACAATGTAGAAGAGAAGTGGGTACACTATTCTCTTACCAACATAGCAAAGAGGTGAGGATATTCCTTCTACTTCTAGGGGAAAGAGGCCTATGAATGATCCAGCAATGGAAGGACCCTCTCCAAAGAGGCAAAGACAAGAGGGGTCAGGATCAGAACAAAATGTATACTCTCCCTCTCAATCCCCCTTACATTTAGATGAACATGGGGTAGAAAAATAGTTGGTACAAATGAGGAATGAGGGAACCATTTTTGTTTCCAATGATGAGCTACAAGAAGGAATGTCAGAGGCACCTAAGGAGGTTGCCATGGATATTACTATTGCTGAATTTGAGGATAAACAAATGGACCCTATTTTAAAACAAGCCAATGATAGGAGAATCTTAAAATAGTTTTAAGAATGACACCAACGTGGAATGGAAACAACTTTAATAGTAATATAGATTGCATGTGTAGTAAGATTATTGTTGATGACAAACCTTATGCTCAATAGTGTCTTTCCAATATATCTAGTACATATATTGGATGATATTAGTATTAATTATTTTAGAAATAATATAATTGACTTTACTCAATAGTCAAATTCCAAATTTGAAAAAAATAGAGTCTAATTCCAAATGAAGCCTTAATTTCTACCTCATATGATACATTGAAGCCTTAATTACTACCTAATATAATAAATTGAAGCACCTAAATTTATGAATATGACTTATAAACTATTTATATTGAATAGAGATACAATTGTATATAAGAAATTTTAAGTAATAACTCTAATTAAAAGCCAGGCCGAAGGGGAAATTTAAAAATTAAAGAAGGTAAGGATGACATAATATATATATATATAGATATATATATATATATATATATATATATATATATATATATATATATATATATATATATATATATATATATATATATATATATATATATATATATATATATATATATATATATATATATATATATATATATATATATATATATATATATATCGCTTTCAATTTGAATTTGTATGTATATATGTGCAACTGTATTTGCCTATAGTGTTCCTTAGTCTTGATTGAGGATGGCAGGCACATGGTCCCTAAACTGGACTTGCATAGTGCAGTTAGATTAAAGGGGTGATTATTTTGGTAGTGAAGATGAGAAGAAAAACACAATTCATTAGTTAAATGTCTTGTAGATAAACTGGATACTACTTTTGTAGATAGTTTTAGCTCATTGTTTTGTAATGTAATTTTTCAATTTCATGTATTTTAACTCCTATTTATTAGGTGCGTGAGATGAAGGTTGAATGTAAGAGTCTGATAATTAATGTTGAGTTACCTTTGGATCTCAAGTTTTTGATACTCCTATGATGATCTTTCTGAACAAGTATTTTATTCTATTGTTGTTTTTTGAATAACATATTGGGTAAACATAAAACTGTGTACTTCTACAGGACATTCAACACAAAATTGAAGCATCAAACAAGACTTGATCAAGTTGTAGGTGAAACATGCACTGAAATAGTAAGTAATGTAGAATAAAAAAATAAGTAATCTATTGTGTCTACATTTTGTTATTTTCTAAGATTACATCCATGTTCTATATTCACAGAATGGTTAAAAATTGAAATTTACAATTTGATAAAAGTACTGATGAGTGTTGTTCCCTACACCCTCAATCAACAACTTGCCTCCATTTTTGGTCTCAAGTTGTGTCCCTTTGTTGTTCCCTACACCCTCAAAAAGAGTTAGATAGGCATATTTGTCAATTTAAGATCAAAGATAAAGGCCCCCCTTTTTTATGTGCGTGCACACACACAACATATACAACATATACAACATATACAACTTTCACCATGCAAATTTGCCTAAGCACTACTGGGATCTTACCCTGCAACAAATGTATTATTATGAAAATCATCACAAATCCATTTGTTGTTGAGTCTAGCTCCCAGTAGTGCTTGGTCAAATTTGATGCACTTCTGATATATTTTGTGTATAATATATATGATATTTTATTTTGATTTACAAAATACTATATTATTTGAATATCTTTCTTTCTTGCCACAATAGGAAAGAGTTTGAGGTGGAAGACTACAATAGCAAAAGTATTTCGATTTGGTATACTATACTAAAACATCATTTCATAACTAACTTTTCAATTTCTATATATAATTAGGTTATAGATAATCTAAGTGAAGAAGGATCATGTCAGACAATCCAAGTGAAGCACATAATGGGGATACAATCAATAGATTGTGGTGTAACTTGAAAAGAAAAGGCAGGAAAATGTTATTGTCCCTACAATATTTGTAAGGGCTTAAACACTAGAATATTTCTGATCAAAAAAGATAAGAGACATTGTAGGGATAATGGTCACATTGAAGGGGGTTTTGATTATCATCAATTGGTATTTTTTTCATTATATTAATTTAAAAATTAATATATATATGAAATACACTTGATGATGAGATCATTATCATGGTTTATTTGTGTACATCATTTTTATATAGGTTGACCTCCCAAGGGGAGTACGTGATATGGACCATGGAGGTGTGCATATGGAGAATATGGATTTGGAAGTGGAGGATTATGGAGCTACAAATATTGAAGTTGACGATTATGATCCCATGGAAGATGACAATCATGTGCCAGATAACACATTTGAATATGATGGTACTAATATATTGATCCATGACACATATGGTACTAGCACAACTAATGATGATGATCAGGATGATGTTGATGTCATCCATGATATACCTCTACTTGAAAAGGTAGCTATGACCCTTTATAAAGGCTCCCAAACAACTCTTCTCTCTGTTGTATTGTTGTTGTTGAACTTGAAGGATATGAATGGTTTATCCAACATAACAATGTCACGTATGCTAAGGTATGCCATATATGTCATTATAGTAATTAAAGGGTGAAACATGTACCATAAATATTGTTAATATTAACAAATTATATTTTTTCTATAGATTGATAGGTGAGTTTTTGTTACCACCATCGAATATTCTCCCTCGCTCATACCGTGAACTATGTGCCACTATGAAAGATATTGGAATAGAGTATCAAGAAATAGATGCCTATCCCAATGATCATATTATTTATCATAAAGAAAATGAATTTTCTACAGAATGCCCTGAATGTCATATGAGTAGATATCAAACAAATAAAATAACAAAAAATGTGCCTCACAAGGTTCTTCGTTACATCCCCATTATACCATGTTTGCAAAGATTTTTCAGGTGTAGTAGCTTGGCACAATTTATGGATTACCATGCATGCAATAGGAGTCAAGATGACATTATTTGAATGCCTACAGATGGTTCTGCATTTAAGGAGATAGAGGAAAAGTGGCCTCACTTTATTGAAGAACCTCAAAATCTCAAGCTTTCATTGGTAGCGAAGGGTGTTAATCCATTTGGAGAGCTAAGATTTGTTTACTCCGTTTGGCCTATTTTTGTCATCAACAATAACATTCCTCCACGGATGTCAATAAAGAAGGAGCACATTATGTTGGAAATGATTGTTCCAAGTATTTGATCATTTAATAGTTATTTGCATGTAATTATAAATCTTGCAGTAAAATGGTCACAATAATTATGTAATGTTGTTGTTCATTCAACTAAGTAAATACCAAGTTAAAGATATGAATGTATATATTGAGCCTCTTATCGACGTGTTTCTGGAGTTATGGAATGGTGTCACTATGCATGACATCTTTAGACCAATAGGACATAGACAATTTCAATTCCATGCAATACTTGTATGGACAATACATGATGCCCCAGGGCTACCACATTTTGCTGGTATGTTATGGTGAATTCAAGTTGCACATGATAATTCTAAATATAAAAATTAACATATTTAATCCAATTGTATCATTATATTGTAGGTCTTCAAACAAAGGGAAAATTTTCATGTCCAATTTGTGGTCCAAAGATGAAATCTCATCATTCAAAAAGTTTAGGAAAGTAGGTGTTTGATGAGCATAGACACTTTCTCCACAAAAATTATAAGTATCGAATTACTGAAAAACATATTTTCAATGGGAAAGAAGAGACTACATCAAAGCCATGGAGAATGGCACCTCTCTTATGGAAGTTTGAATATACTAGAATTAATCATCAAGGTACTACCATTCTACCTAATCTACCTAATGGTTTATGTTTAGAATTTATATATTTATATTGTGTTTTGTTTGTTGATTATGTGATTGTTGATTGTGAATGTCATCAAGGTAATACTACTGAGCACCTTCCAAAGGGACTAAAAAGCTATCCTAGACAATTTAGTAGGTTGCCCTACTATGATCAGCTGCAAATTGTGCACTTTTTTGATACTATGCATATTGGAAAGAAAGTAACGGAGACATTGTGGAAGATTTTGGATGGAAGGTGTGACAAAGAAAACATTGTCAAAATTTGTAGTGATATTCATGAATCTAATCATGTAATGAAAAAATCATTGAATCAAATAGAAATAGAGAACAGATTAATATAAGTTCCCTTCCTTGGTTATTAACAGAGCAGCAAAGTGATGCCATAAAAGAAGTCATACGAAAAATTTGATTTCCCACAGGATTTGCTGTGAACATAAGCAATACCATATCAAAGAAAAGTGAATTTGGGCCAGGGTTGAAAATGCATGATAGGAATACCTTCATCAAGGTAAGTCATGTTCTTTTATATTTACAATATATTTGTAAATTTCATGTACTTCTCATTGTATTATGTGAGAAAAGAATGACATGATTATTTTTATAATTGTTGTAGTACGTGCTACCCCTATCTCTCCCAGAGAACTTCAAAAATAACATCAAACAAGTGATATATGATCTTGGAAAATACATGAGGTAAGCAATGATATCTATTCAATTTTTTGTATATATTTATTTTATTCTCAATTTGTTTTTCTTGTTATGTAATATATTGTAAAGTCTCGTGTTTATATATTTTTGTGTGTTGAATGTCTTGTAGGTGGTTGGCATCTAAAGAAATCCATAAAGCATATATAAGATATTGGAGGAGAAGAATTCCTCATCTAATGTGTGAAATGCAAAAGTGTCTACCTTCAACCCTTTTCAATGCACAAGAACACTACCTCATACACCAAGTTGAGGAGATTGAATTGTGTGGACCCATACACACTTGGTCAATGTGGATAGTTGAGAGGCACTTGAAATTTTTTAAGGGTTTGGTTCAGCAAAAAGAATGTCCTAAGGGTTCTATGGTGGAGGGATATATGGTATACCAGACTATGGTGTACGTTACTGAATATCTTCCTAAGCTTGCAACAAAGATCCATATAGATCGCATTTGGGATCTTGACACCATTAAAAAATTCGAAGGGGAGTACTTGGTGGGGAAAGGTAGAATGAGGAAAGTGAGAGGTAATAAATTATAAGATGTTATTGTAGCTGTTAATTAATTCTTAATCTTCAAAATTAATTAGTTGTAAGTCATCTATTTATTTTTTGTACAGCTTTTTGAGAGTGCAACGCAATACATTTGTATATTGCAAACAATCAAGATTGGATGATGGTATGGATTGAACGATGTCATCATTTAGGTCACACATTAACATGGGAAGTTGTTTCTTCATTGGTTAATGAAGCTCATCATAATGGAGATCCAAATGTTACACAAAGGGAAATAGATTTAGGATATGGTTTAAGAGATTTCCAGGTACGTAAAGATTTTTTAATAACTCGTACGTTTATCAACTCCTGATGCAATAATTTATACATGTTTGACATATTTTTGTAAGTCAAACACCACAAGGCTATGTTTTGCAATGGTCATAAATTTCACATCAAAAAGTTAGATGACACAAAAAAAACTTGTGATTCTAGGATAAATGCAGTATTTCAGGTGACTAATATTTCATCTAGAAATTTCTTACATCTTCGAGAGTCTAAAAATTGATACTATGGTATTTTGGATGATATACTTGATTATGACTTTAATTCCTTTAGATTAGTTCTCTTCATCATTAGACAGTATAGGCTATGATGTAATCAAAATGATCATAATAGAACTATTATTGAACATGACAATAGATTTCCAATGATTAATACAAGGTGGTTTGAGCCAGTTGGGGATGAGCCCTATGTTCTTCCAAGCCAATGTGAGAAGGTATTTTATTCAGAGGTTCAACGTAAATTGGGTTGGTCGTTTGTCTTTAGACATGATCTAAGAGGAAGGCTGATAAGGTATAATGCAATGGAAGAAGAAGATTGTGAACCACTAGAAGATGATGATAACGAACGACAGTTAGTCGATGATGTTCCTGATGCAAATTTTCTTGAAGAAGAAGAAGATGATGATGATATTGATGCTAGTGATGATGATGATGATGATGATGATGATGATGATGATGATGCTGATGATGATGATGCTGATGATGATGATGTCGATGATGATGATGATGAAGAAAATGATAATGACGATGGTGGTGATGATGTCGATGACCATGATGATCATGGTGATGAGTTGGATGAAGAAGAAGATGAATGACATGAATGAAATGTACACTTATGTGATCATTGCTTAATCTATTTAATATTGATTTCTTGATATAAATGTACACTTATGTGATCAATGCTTAATCTAAATAATTCATGATGTACCTTTTAATGTTTTTAATTCATATGGGATGTTTATGGTTTTTAATGTACTTACTATGTATTTTTGAGTATATGTATCATGATTTTTTTAGCTAACATAAGATAATTGAATTACATATGTAGGTACCCAAACCCCTTTCATGAGCATCCCACACAGTCTCATGGATCGACAAGTATAAGTCAATACACCCTATAGAGATTAATGTATTTCATAATTTGCAAAATATATTGCATTACTTTCTATATCTCTCATTTGATGGAGTGCGGGTAGCAACAAATAGGTTTTTTTTAGATTTGTCTTCCTTGAGCGAAGGAAATATAGGAATGGAAGAAGAAAGTGAGTCATGTAGTATGTCTAAATTAGGAAGATCAACTAGAGGTCAAAAGACTAGAAGAAAATTTTATAAACACATGAAATTTTTCCTTGCTCAAGGGGGGTCATGTTCTTATGATGATGAGAGAAAAGGTGACATCGAGGTGCCCTCTAGGTACCAATATCTACAAAAATAATGGGTCCACAAGGAACTTCCTCCAATAAACATGGATTTTAGTGTTAAAGGCAAGATATATCACATTGCACCATCATCAATACATGGTTTGGGCCTATTTTCCATGGATGGCATAAATGTCTCTTACAAAAAAGTTGTTGAATTAATGGAGTATGTTGGACCTTGTTACGTTTACAAAAGTTGGATGCAAATTGTTCAATATAAAAAAGTATGTGTAGGTATGCACTCTCAACAAATTATATTCAACAAAAAGACAATGAGAAAAGTAAAAGAGTGGCTATATACATTGACGGAAGGAGAAAAGCATCAAGGAATATTGTAGGTTTTATAAATAGCACACAACCTCTATCAACTATTAAGCAACCCAATTGCATATTTGAGGTGTGTGAGGGAAATCATGTATTTTTATGTGTGATAAAATCAATATGTACAGTGGAAGAGCTGCTTATTGATTATAATTTGAATCGCATAGATACAAATAATGTCACTATCATGGGGGTGCATGTGCATACTATGTACCATTAAATAATTGAGTTTTCTTGCCAGCCACATCTAGAGAGTCTCCTCACCATCCACCTCATCTACATCATCATCTTCTAATGAAATTTATTAATCTAGTCCTTTCTAATTATTGGTTAACTTTAAATAATAACATAGGGCCACAATATGGAGCAGCCACATAGAGGGGACAATGATGATCCTGCAGGCACTTCTTCCTAGTAGGTAAACCTCTTTGTTATTGTACTACAAATTAGATAGAAGCAAAATGTTAAATAGTATTTTTTATTATGTTCTTTTCATCACTGTTTCAAATTAATTCTAATAGTGTTAGTAATATTGTTGTCACAAACAGGTGGTCAGCAGAGAAAGGGAAAGGAACCCGCAGTCCCTCGGGAGGAGTCCTTTGATGAGGACCTAGATGTTGATTTCAGTATTTGTGATGACCCAACCTATATATTCCCTCTGACTCCTGAGTCATAAAAGAGGGAAACTAAATTGATGCACCTATCTCAAAATTATAGAGTAAGTATTAATGTAATTTTTAATTATAACAAAAGTTCAATAATAGTTTTTATGTTAAACTATTTTTGTATGTCATTAAAAAATAAGTGGATGTGTTGCTTTTACAACTTTTTTTGCATAATTTTGATCCTCACGGCCATGATGAGGGTACTGTAGCTGGTTCAGGTAGATCACATGTTGGACTATCTTTATTTTACTCTCTAACAATATTGTCCATAACAATATTGTCCATGCTAATCACTGCTTTTATTATGCTCTAACAATCTTATTCTTCAACACCTGTCAATGATCATTTACTATCGCCTCCTCATATGATGACAGGCTCAGATGCACTACCTCCTACAATGTTGGTAATGCGTAGCATAGCCACAAACACCATGGCATCACATACTTGTACACATATTTTATTTTCTTTTTCATTATATATATGTTTATTTCCCTTCAAGTATTCTTTCTTAGGGGCATTTTGTAATAAATTCAATTTATGCAACAATAGATGCATCACTTGATGGTGAATTTCCTGGATGTACTCATATTCCTAGTACAAGAATGGTAAAGGATTGCATATTTCTTGTGAGTGATGAAGAAGGAGTTTCCTTGAAAATAGAAAAAATTCCAGGTACTTTAAAGATTGGGCCTTTCTTTTATGATACAATCGTATGTTAATTACACCTTTCATTCAATATCAGAAGCTTACATATATTGTATTCTTATTTTATACTATTATATTCTTCAACTAATGATCCCATGATTATTTTGTAGGGAATGATGTATTTTATGGTAAACTTGGTGACGAGTGTTTGCAGATATTTGGGCCCACCATCTGTACAGGGTGGAACATCATATCTGAACTAAAACCCCAATCCACTATTTTGATTTCATATCATTGCTAGGATATTTATCATTACATCCATTTCTTAAACTATAATAAAGGTAATTTCACTTCATTTTTTAATCTAACACTATTTTTTTTCTTAAAAGGTGGAAAGGCCAAGATATAAATTTAAAGGATGCTCTCATAGATAGTATGAAAAACTTAGTTGGACCTCATGCATTTGAGAAGGGTAAGATCCTTCAAGAAGTCGGGTTATGTTTTTGGTATATTTGGGATCAGTACATGTGTACATTATCCAAAAACTTGAATTACTGGTGCCCCCCTTGCATTCCTGATTTAGAGTGGCAATGTATTATTATGGATGCGAATGAGAAAAATGAAATAAAAAAAGGAATTACACCACCAGACAACAAAAGAAGCTATGTGATACTGTTAAGAATGTAATTGTGTACTAAATACTCTTCATATTTATATGAACTAACATGTTTCAATCTCTTCATAGATTCCCTAACACATCAAAGGCAACAAAGGCAAGACTACAAAATTATGGGCAACACAAGCTAGGCTTTGGCAGTTATTCCAAACTTGTTGCATGAGTTGTAAGTGTTAATATTATCATATTTATATGAGGAAAAATACAATCTGTAGATGGCTTTTAACACCAAAAATAATAATTTGATCTTTATAATATTTATTTATAATTTGTAATCTTTTTGTTTTGATGAAACAAAGAAATAAAATTTGACAATACCAAGAAAAAATGTAGGGTACGGAGTTCAATATAAGTCTCACAGAAGAGGACAAGAGAATTAACTTGCAACAAGGCTATAAAGCCATGGTAGAAAGAATAAGAAGTGCACAAGGTTCTACTGATGGATCCATCATGGTAAGTAAGCTAAATGATGATTATTTTAAATTTAATTATATATTAATTAGTTTATTTGATAAGTTCCAACATAAATTGAGTATATTTGTTTTAAGTAAGAAAACAATGATAACATGAATGCGTATGAAATTAGAATGTAGCCTGCCGATTCTGGTACACAACCTGAGCATGATGATGCCAATGAGGATGTGCATCATAGTGATGGAGGTATACATTTTCTATTCAATTTTTTATATGTAATTATTAATACAAGTAAACATCTTAAATTGATTGGTGTAGTAATACAAATTTAATTGCAATTGGTGTTTGGATTAATGTAACAATTTGTATTGTAGTTGTAGAGAGTGTAGAGGTCATTGTTAATGAGCAGGTTGAGG
Organism: Chamaecyparis obtusa; assembly: GCA_027943335.1. Taxonomy (NCBI): domain Eukaryota; kingdom Viridiplantae; phylum Streptophyta; class Pinopsida; order Cupressales; family Cupressaceae; genus Chamaecyparis; species Chamaecyparis obtusa. Next base: position 1,563,864 of record BSBK01000633.1, on the reverse strand, counting down.
TTAAGGCCGAGACCAGACAAACTAATCTTGAAGTTGATGATGTGACTAGATTAGGTAAAGAGCTATGTGATTATGGCCAATAAAGTACTAAAATACTTGCAACAAATTATAATAAAATATTTTTAATTTAACCCTTTTATATGTTATTGTAGATGACCCCCCTTTGCATCAATAGAGAACTAGGCATGCATTGAGATCTAATGAGAATGGAGATGATCAGGATGATATCGATGCTCCTCTTAGTGATTTCTTCTTAAAAATGAGAAACCAAAAGAAAAAAAAGAAATGATTTTCATTTATGCACCTTAATTGATAATGACTAATTTTTATATGCCAATGAATTTAATTATGTGCTATTGAATGTTCATAAATTTTATAATGTGTTAATGAATGTTACATTTTATTAATGGATGAAATAGTGAATGAATGTTAGATGTTAACAGGGAATTTAGAGTGATGTTGGGGGAGGGGGAAATGAACTTCCACCTTCACATGGTTGGCCCTGTTTAGTACAGAATATAAAACTATTCTCAAAACAAAGTGAAGCTCAATAAGGTTGTTCTTTATATAGGGTCTCAAATGCAGCCTTTATCCCACTCTCAACATTGCAAGGCTTCAAGTGGTATTCTGAGATTGATTTCTCCATCTCCCACTGACATTTTGTCTTTCTCCTAAGAACTCTTGCCAAGCTCTGATATCACTTGATGCAGAGCTTATAGCTTCACTTGTCCTCTAGGAATGAATCTCTCAACTTTTCAACTAGATCTCTTACTATAGGCTCTACACCTTTGAAAACTATAGGCTCTACACCTTTGAAAACTATAGGCTTAACACCTTTGAAAAAAAAATTCTAACTTCAATATAGCATCCAAACTTGATGATTGAAGTTCCTATTTTGGATTGATTTGGACAATCACTCTCAATGAACCTACTTGGGTACAACAACTATTGGTAAAATACAAGAGGCTATGCAAAATTAAGCATCGATATATGGTATAGGGCACTCTGGAAAAGGCATGTAAAGAGAGTCATGTAGACTAATGAAGGTCAAATGATCTTGAAAGATCAAGCATTGAATGTAATTGGACTTATGGTCCATTTTGTATTTGATACATTTGAATGTAATGAGCCTAAAACTATAAAGGAAATGTAATAGAGGTTAATAGCATTATAAGTTAAAAAATGCACCTAGGGGGGTCATTAAGGGTCATCTTGTTGATCCTAGTCTATTAAGGGGATCTAAAGGCCTATAGGGTCTATAATAAATATAATGTGGCCACTAAGAGACAATAAAATATTGTAAAAGCACTAAAAGTGCCAAAAGGTGTAGTTTGCCCATGTTGGCAACTTAGGCCTAGTAAGGCTTGTAAGGGGATATAAGATTTTTAAGGGGGTTAATGAGGTGATAGACCTTTGAAAAGATTAAGGAAATATTGTAAACACTTTAATAATTGTTCTGCTACTAAGTTATTATTGTGGGCTCATGTAAGAACCATTGATTGCAGATATGCTTATGGAGGAGCAACTAAGTATCTTAAACTATGGTTTGAGAAAGTGAATAATATTTAAAATAGGTTAGCCTCTTGTGTTAGCTATGGTTTTCATTTTAGTTAAATTAGACTTACTATCCAAATTGGACAAATTATTTTTATTGTACATGGCACTTGAAGTCAAGTGTCTCTAAACATTGTGAGCTTTCCATATTCTTTAAGTGTTCTGTCACAATTTTATTTATCAAAGATTGAATTAGGGATTAAGCATTTTCTCACAATTTTATTCATACATTGATGGGAATAAATGATGGAGAGTTTTTAGAATCTGAGAAGACATATATTTAGTGGAGGCTAGAAGGGATTTTTGTGGAGATTTTCTAGATGTCTAAAATTCTAGAGAATATCTTCTTTACTAAGTTGAGGTGGGACAAAAGTGAGGATGAGGGTTTCTAGATTGAGTACCAGTGAAAAGATGATGATTTAGTAACCTACATCTATAAAACCTTCACAAAAATCCCTTCTTTGGCCTCCACTCATACCTCTTCTCAGAATCTAGAAACTTTGGATACTGTTTCTCATCCATGCACGAAATGTGCTAGTGATCGTATAAAATTACTTCAGGCCTCCAGTATTGATGAGCTTCACAAGTGTAAAAGGTTTTTGCAAGACTGGGATCAATTATGAGAAGGTAAAAAACAAGATAATATTATTGTATCTTTCATTTCTTTTATCCATTCATATTTCCTGCCTTCTCTTATATTAGATACTATTTAGTGTACATAAAGGCAAGGCGGTGATTATTCTTGATGATCAACAAGTATAAGTCTTCCAAGCCCTACCCAGTAGCTAGGACTAAAGATATCAAAGATCAAGAGACCATTATAGTTGGTCTTAGTCTTTGGTCCATATTACTGACAAAATGTTTTACCTTTCATTATCTCATCAAATGCAGTGATCAGAAAGAATTTAATAGATGATATTTTCATGTATAACGTAGATTATTTTAATTTGATGCTGAATGAATTTATCTACATTGTGCACTTGTAAACTACGCTGACAACCATAAAGAAGCATCACCTCCTGTGGCTCGAGTAATGTAGGCCATGGGAGGAGATGCTTCTTTATCACTGTCCTTATAGTCTACAAGTGTGTGAAGTAGATAAATTCATGCAACGTCAACTTAAATAATATATGTTATCATGAAAATATTCTATTACATTCCTTCAAATCTCCGTATTTGATGAGCTAATGAAAGGTAAACTATTTTTTCAATAATATAGACCTAAGAAAGAGACTAACTATGATGGTCCCTTGAGCTTTGTTATCTTTAATGTGCATATCCATCACTTTTTTGATGATAATGAAAATTATTTCGACAACAGTTCTATACATCCAATGGGTTTTCCTATCAGACATTCACTCCATATCCATCACCATCTTGAAAGGTATAACATGAAGATAACTCCTTTTCTATAGATATGTGTGATGAGACTCTATACATCTGATGGGTTGTCCTATTTGATAGTCTCTATGTATCCATCACCATACCAATAGTTATAATGTTGAAGAGAGTCCCTTTTCGATAGATATTCATGATGGGTATGCTATATCTCCGACAAGTTTTCCTATTGGACAATCATTGCATATGCATCATGATTCCAAAAGGGTTTTTGACAAAGTTTTCAATGAGACTTCCACATGTTTTATCAGAGTTTCAATAGATATACTGTATGAAATCCCATAGTAAAGTTTCTATTAATGTGGTAAGTTTTGACAAAAAATGATGTCAAAATACCGACAGTTATCAATTTTGTAGCAATTTGCAACACACAAATTTTGATAGATAGCCATCAAAATATGGCTTCAAATGTACTAGTGTCTATACTAGTACCTATATATCTACCTATGGCTCCTAATCTACCTATGCAGGGGCACCTACTAGTATCTGTGCTGGTGGTGGTATTGATACCTATCTCATAGGGGGTGGCATCAACCCCTGTGGTCACACTCCTCCACCTCTCATCTGAGGCCCACCTTTGTCTCCTCTCCCTCCATTAGGACCACCATCTCCACCATCTCCATTATCACCACCACCATCTCTGCCTCATCCTTTCCTACTTGGCCCCTATTGCCTATCTTGACATCCCTCTCTTTCATCTCTTTGTGATGGCCTCTCCACTAGATCAATCAATCTAGGGAATAGATGATCCCTAAGACACCTCTCATATTTGCAATCATCCCTAGGTCTACAACCCCCTGTCTTGTAGACCATGCCTGAAATGGCATGTCTAGGAACTCCTATCATGCTATCTCAAAAGATACCATTGGTTCCTAATCCCATCTCTCCTGATGAGTCCAAGTGAAATCTTTCATACACTACAACATCCCCTAGATCCTGCCAAACTGTCATAGGACTTGGCTAACTACCTGCCTCTCTATAATGTAGGGCATCTGCCCAATCAACCATTGTGACTCAAAATAGAAGCCTAGCTGGCACTCATCCTCCCACAACTCACACCTGAGCTATGGTCTCCAAACAACTACATCTATGGTATCAAAAGAATGTTTCCAAAACTCTAGTCATCCTAGCTTATGCTAAGATTGAACGGATGTATATAGGAAAATATACAGCTTCCCTATGCCTCTAAATCTTAGAGAAGTGGGTCATGTGATAGAAATGTGCTCCCATGCCCATACATGGAGCAATGTCACTCCAGATGATAGTGATGCCCCTCTTTGGTAAACCACCTGATGTAAGTCATGATACAAATGGACCAATAAACACACACCCCATGCAAGACAAGTCCCCTTATCCATAATCTTTTGTAGAGTCCTCCCCCAGCCAACTAAAAATCTATGGGATCATTGATCTGGAGACAAACCCACCAATCGCTCTAGCAAATACCACTAGGAGAGGCTCATATAAATCTACCATATCCTCCTAGCTAATCTCTGACTCATCTATATCATCATCATCAAAGATTGCTCTGCACTCCACTAATCCATCATGCCTGTCATACTACACCAGCTCCCCAGTACAGAAGATAGAGGATGTGATATACATCCTCTAAAGTCATAGCCATCTCCCCTATAGGGAGATGAAAGGTACTCATCTATGAGTTCCATCTCTCTGCTAGTGCGGTCAACATCCCTAGGTTTTCTCGAGTCTCAAGCATGTAGATAACATGGTATAAACCAGACACACCTATCAATAATCTATTAGTCTCTGACAGAGCAGGTCTCAGGTTCTGAGTAATGGGATATCTCTCCCATGACATTAGAACATCTTTGATATCCTCCTATAACAACCACAAATAAACAAACTATCATATTTTGATCAGCTTGATCTATCTATCTATCCTATACTATCAATCGAACACATGTTTATCACATGTAGACATAGATAATTCTATCAATTATCTAATCAGGAAGGTTAACTAGAGACCATGCTATGATGTTGCCTACCTTGACCAAAATTGATCTAAAAACCACACCAATAGATCATATCAACCTCTCGATATCTAGTTTGACCTAATTAACATCATCATTTTCCAAATTCTACCTCCTAACATAGATGCACAACACATAAGACTATTTTCATAGAAACCCCTCCCATTTGCATAGATTTAACATATGGACAACTATGCTAAACATTTGCGTAGCCAATTATGACAAATGAACCAAACCATGTTTGTGCACATTTAAATTATACATGTGCAGCCCAAAATTTTCCTAAAATGCATGCGCAGGTGCCCCAAAAGTATGCGAAGAACTACCAGTTTATTACGCAAACATGGCATGTTGTTGTGCATACATGTGCCACAACTATGCATTTGTTTTCCACCCTAGGAGAAAAAAAATTATAACCTAATCTATGGTTGGATCTACCCTAAAACATGATACAATCTACTATAATGAATCAGGAGGTCTCTGGAAGCATCTGACTCTCTCAAAGTGGTGGTCTGGTAGCGAGAATGACATCTTCTTAGCTCTGATCTCTTCTCTCTTTAAGCTCCAATCTCTCAATGCCACATGTAACAATGACCCTATAGTGGACCCTTTGGCCCTATATATAGCCCATGGACCCATTTTTCTTTGTGTGTGGACCCTACCTATCAAACTATCATAGGACCTGGCTAACTACCTAGGGATTTTATATACATATCCCTTGCATTGGGATTTTAAGGAGAGAACTTCTTGAGGTGCATATTGTTGAGAGGCTCATACAAGAGATCACCCTTAGATGTAGATAACTAATAAGGCCCTAAGCCATAGAATTTTGTAATCACAAAAGGACCAAACTAGTTGGGTTCAAACATTCCCTACTACTCATGATGCTACTAATTTTTGGGATTTTCTCGAAGAACTAGATCACACACTTGAAAGTATCTAGATTTCTCTTTGATGTTATATTGATGAGACATCCTCTGCTGATAGACCTTCAAATGGTCAAAGGCCCTTTGGTGATGTTCATCCAGCAATTCCCATTCAGTAAGTTGTGCAACTCTATACTCTTCATCTAGAATTAAGTTTTTTAGGGATACACAAAGAGAAGGTAACTCTACCTTGAAATGGTAGGTATATGCTTTGTGTGTGGACCCTACCCACCAAACTGTCATAGGATACGGCTAACTACCTACCTCTCTATAATGCAGGGAATCCTCCCAGTCAGCCATCATGATTCAAAATAGAAGCTTAGCTGTCATTCATCCTCCCATGGCTCACAGCTGAGATATGCTAAAATGTATGCAAATTTAGAATTCTACTTATAGAAATGAAATATTAACTAATTAAAGCTATTAAATCAAACTAATGCAAACACAATGAAGAATAGATGAATTTGAAACAAATGAAGATTTTACCTCAACTTAACCATGTAGCTTATCTCCACTATCCTCCTAGCCTTGATTTCTTGGATGTGGTGAGCTGTTAGATTTCCAAATGATGCTCCTTTGCCCAAGATGCTCTCAAACTGTGGAGATTTGATGATTTATATGCAAAATGACCTAAAACCTTGATTATGCAACTATGAAAGATGAAATGCTATGGAAATGGCTTAAAATGATGCTAAAATACTTGATTACTTGATTTCTTGGATGCTTGAAAATGACTAATGCTATTAGCTATCAAAGGAAGAGGAAGGCTCCTTTTATAGGGTTTTTTAGGACTCAAGCCTACGTGGCAAGATCCTAGGGTGGAGATTGAAAGGTGGAGGATCCTAGGGTTGAAATTGACTTGGTTGAAGGGGTTGAGAGAAAAGGGGATGTAGTTGGAATGTGAAAGGAATAATAGGGAGGATGTTCCTCCTACATTGACAAGGAAGAGAAGAAGGCGGAAGGGAAAGACACATGTCAAGTGTCTCACAAAGACCATTGAGAAGAAGGGGGAAATACCTTTTCTCCATGAGGACTCTTGGTACAAGTGTCCCATGAGTCATCTTTGACTCTTTGAGGTGGCTTGAGAAGTTCCTTAGGAATAGGGAAGTATTCTTGACCAAGTTTGGAGGAAGACATGTGGTCATGAGACCAAGTCTTATGAGGCCACATAGTCCTTAAAAATAGGACATGTGTTTGTGAGGATAATGAGCTATTAATAATTAATAACAATTAATTATTTTAGCCAAGATGATGTGTCAGGTGACTAAGTCTATGAGATGGACTAGGGGATTTAGTCATATTAGTGATTGTATAATTGATTAATTAATTAAACCACTTCAATGAGACTAATTTAGAGGACTTAGGATAAGAAAAATAAGATAAAGTGAATATATTACATAATTTATTTAATAATAGAGGAAATAAATATTAATTAAATAATAAATATTTAATTAATTCACCAAGTCAATATTAATTAAATAATAAATATTTAATTAATTTATCAAGTCATTTTTAAGTGTATACAATATCATTACAAATTGAAGTGAAATTTATAATGAACTTATAGTAAAAAATTGCTAAACCATGAAATGATCTTACCTCACTAGCATTTTTAGGTGTAGACCAATTCAAAATAGCTTCAACCTTTTCAGGGTCCATTTTCAAACTACCAGCTGAAATCACAAATCTGAAGTACACAATCTCTTCTTTCATGAAGGAACACTTTTTCAAATTAATCAACAACTTTTCTTCTTTCAATCTTTGCAATACTTGTTTAATATGTAAAAAATGATCTTCTATTGTCTTACTGATTATCAGAATGTCATATAGGTATACAATCATAAATTTACCCAAGAATTTCTACAAAACCTCATTCATCAATCTCATAAAAGTACTTGGTGCATTAGTTAAACCAAAAGGAATAACCAACCACTCATACAAACCTTCTCTTGTCTTAAAATAAATCTTCCACTCATCACCTTCTCTGATTCTGATATGATGATATCCACTTTTCAAATTGATTTTGGTAAAATATTTTTCTCTAGTCAAACTATCCATTATGTCATCCATTCTCGGTATAGGAAATCTATATTTCACTGTTATCTTGTTGATTTCTCTAGAATCAGTACACATTCACCATTATCCATTCTTCTTAGGTGCCAATACAACTAGTACTACACAAGGACTCAAAATTTCTTGGATCAAACCTTTCTGCAACAATTCTTTTATTTTTCGGTTAAGTTCTTGCTTCTCGGTAGGGATTATTCGATGTGGTGCCTTATTCGGTAAACTAGCTCCAGGGATTAGATCTATACAATGATCTATGCTTCTCTTTAGTGGTAAACCATTAGGTACATTATTGGAAATGATCTCTCTATACTCGGTGAGTATCTTATCATTCTCTTTGGGAATATTATCCACTATTTTGTCACTCAGTTTGTTATGAATCACAGTGAAACACACATCATTCTTCTTCAAATCCTTAAAAAACTTTCTTCCTTCCATCAAAAAAACTTTCACAGATGTACAAAAATTACTAATAGGCTCTTCAATCAAAGGCAACAAGATTTGTCTTTTCCAATTAGCCCAAATAGTATATTTATGCAATCCCCGATCATATATAACATTTCCATCATATTGCCAAGGTCTACCCAAAAAAATATGATAACAATCCATAGGCATGATATCACACAAAACCTTATCATAGTATTTGCCAATTTTCAAATACACATAACATTTTTTACTTACCAATAGTGTATGCTCATCCTTGATCCATGAAATCTGATAGGGTCTTGGGTGTTTCAACCTTTCCAAGTACAACTTTGTAACCATTTCCTCAGATGCCAAATTCTCTAAACTTCCACTATTAATGATTACCTTCCACACTTCATCAGCAACTCTGCATCTGGTCTTGAACAAAATTTTCCTTAATGGATCTTCCTTATTACTTTCACTCCAAAGTGCTCTTTTGACCATTAAGTTCTTTTCTTTCTCAAGTTCATTCAGTGAGTCTTCTTCTACCAAAGTATTTCTACTGCTACCGACCTTCTTACTTGTATTTTTACACTCAAATGACCTATTTCCTTCTTCTCCACAATTGTAACAAGTTCCTTAGAATCCACTTCTGCTATAACCACCTCGGTAGTTACTACCTCTTCCTCTAGAAGAAATTTCACTTTTCCACTCGGTCTTACCTTTATCCTGATGTGTCTTGTCTTGATCAAATCTATTGTTTTCACCATAAGATCTACCTCTTCCTCTAGGGAATCTACCACCTCTTCCTCTTTGTCTTTGTTCATGTCTTTTGTTCAATTTTTCTCCAGCTTTTAGGGAAAATTGATAGGCTTCTTCAATGCTTTCCAAATTAACCAAATTGATTTCCTCTTGAATGTAAATTCTTAACCCATTCAGGTACCTAGAAATTATTTCCACTTCATATTCATCATGTATAGATCTGGTATCTAATCTATAGAATTCTACAGTATAGTCTTTTACTGAGCTATCTTTTTGCCTCAAACTTTGCATTCGCCTAACTAGGTTAATCTGATAATCACATGGTAAGAACTTTCCTTTCAATGTATTCACCATTTTATTCCTTACCTTGATCTTTTCTCTACCTTTCCTTTTTCTATCCAATTATAGATGCTCCCACCACAAGGATACATGACTCTTCAACTTTGTGCTTGCAATTTTCACCTTTTTCTTCTCAGGGACATTTTCATACTCAAAATACTTTTCCATCTCGGTTATCCAATCCATCAACTCATCTCAATCTAGCCTCCTGTATTTAGGAGGATTGAAATGTGGTGTGGATTTCAAGTTTGTGAATGCCTTCAAAAGTCTTTCTTCACATTGATCCATCACAGGTGCAGGTTCTACATCACCTTGCTCATCTTCAATTTCTTCATCACTAACATCCTCAAGATGTCTTCCTCGGTGCTGGGCTATCTCAACAACTTCTAACCTAGCATAAATTTATCTTAACATATTTTCCAATCTTGGATCTACATCGCACCTCCCATGAACCATCTTGAAACCCTTTGGAATTACAGGTCAGCTCACAATCTGCTACCCCACAATAAATATCAACTAGGGTTTACAAGAAGGATCCCTTGACCTAAATTCACTAATTTAGATCCAGATCTCAACCTTATCTCTGATACCACCTGATGTAAGACAAGGTAGGATGAGGGGCCAAAGGCACACCCTGATCACTAACCTTCTTGTAGATACAACACACAGAAGTAGCAACAAAAATAGGAAGAGAGAGAATGCAAAAAAGCATATGTTATTCCTAAAATAACCTCATTAACATTAGGCTATAAGGCCTTCCCAATTATGGCCAAATACATTTAGATTCAATTACAACATTTCTCCAACATGTGAGGATTCAAATTCCAATCCTATCTTCTAACTTCTAAAAGTCATCTCCAAAAAATGATGCCTGAAACTACGAACAACAATTTTATTTATACAAGAGGCTATCAAAACAAGTCGACCTTCTGATCCATCATTGGGGAAAGAAACAATCAGATCTAGGTCCACACATTTCCCAATGATCGATATCAACACTAACTCCATGACCAAAATTCAATGCACAAGTCAGCCTCGAAAGAAATCCAAAATAAGTCTCGTTGATGGAAATAAGGAAACATCACCAAGAGCCCAAAAGAAGCTACTAAGCATATCTAACAACTCTAACTTATTTTTGGTGACACAAGATTTCCAAAAACTTGAGATGCTCCTGCATCATATGTCTTAGTTGACATTTCTTGGTTCACATTAAATATTGTATTATTTATGTATTGAAAGATTGTTGAGCATGTCATAGTTTTGGATATGGGTGTGTTCACATCAATATTTTTTAATTGATTTCAACATACTTTTTGTTGTCTCAAAAAGTGTGTTTAAGAAGTTTAAAAATGAGGATTTTAGTTGTTCAAATTCTATGATGAAGATCTTGAGATGTGATGGTGATTTATTGTTCTAAGATGTCTTTAGATCATCTGCAGAGGTTCACAAAACTTGGTTAAATAGTTTGAGTAAGATATGATCGAGTTTGGTTACTAGTGTCATAGTGTTCTTGTGAATAGTGGATGAGTATTTGGTTTAGTATGACTTGGATCTGATGTTTCAGAGGTTACAAAGCTGGTAATTGCATGTTTCCTTATCATTGTGTTCACATTTGGTGGTTTTTCATGATTCAAAGTACAACAAGCTATCATTTATTATGTTTTATTTTGGTATCTTAGCATTCCTAATGATCAGAGGTAAAGATGAGTTTGGATTTTTTATTGTAGATAATGTGAACATTTTGGATGGTATTCATGTTTCTTATTGGTGTTCTTGGATCATTTCATGATTTTGTTTTTGGTTCACATTAGTTGAGTTGATCATATTTTATTCTTTGATAGCATTTTGGCATCTTCATTTAGGTCCTAGCTAACTTGATGAAGTAATGTGTTGTGATTCTTGATGCTTCTTTGGTAACACTTGTCCATGTTCAAGGCTGAATATTTGGGTCCTTTCTAAGTCTTAACCATCTTGATTTGGATCACATTTGAGATTGAGCATAATTTTTAAATTGTTTATTGTATTAGTACTTAGCCAACCTACTAGTTGATTATTCTTTGTAATTGGTATAAATGAGAGATCATTTTGTAATTGAGATTATGTATGAGACAGAGAGAGGACTATGTATATGTATGTTCTGCACTTAAGGTAGATTTTGTACTTCTTTGGAACTTTATTGTTAGAGGACATACTATTTTTTAGTTTAGTTGTAAAGGATTGTATGTCCACCCTATTGTAATTGAAGATAAATTAATGAACCCAAATAAGGGTCAGATCTAAGGCTGTATTGTGAGCAGTGAGCCTACAAATCAGGTTGTAAGTTTATGGTTGCAAGTGCATCCTTTGATCTTTATTTTTCTCTTATCTGGGTAGTACTTTCAAAAGAGTACACTCATATAGTAGGTTTGACTCCCACCGAGTTTTTCCCTTAATCGGATTTCCTCGAGAACAAATCTTTATGCTATGTGATTTGTGTTGTGGATGTTGCATTATTGATTATCTTTCAGATCTAAGTGGTTAAAGTGAAATTAAAGTAATTAGGTATACACAATTGATTCACCAACCCCTCTCTTAGTTGTGCTTGCCTCCTTTTGGGCCTAACAATTGGTATCAAAGATAATTCCTTTAGAAGAATTTTGAAAAAAATAATTACCTATTTTAGAAGGATCACATGACTACCTACCTTATATACATGTGAATAGGATATGAATACTGGAAAGTGACTGAGAAGCCTTATACTATTTAAAATGACCTATGAAATGCTACTGAAAATGAAAAAAATAAATTTAAGGAGAACATGTTAGCAAGAGAGGCACTGATTAGCACCTTATCAGATTAGGAATATTCACAAATTTATGGATTGAGGACTACACATGGGGTATGGAGAAAATTAGAAACTATTTATGAAGGTGATACTTATGTTAAGAAAGATAAGTTGTAGGGACTAAAAGCTAAATATGAAGACATGAAAATGAGTAAAGGAGAGACTTCCTTAGTTTATTTGCAAAGAGTGAATGACCTAGTCTGTGAAATCAAATGTGTTGGAGGAACCTTGATAGATACTAAAGTTGTTGACAAGATTCAAAGATATTTGCCTATAAGATATAGTGAGAAGGTTATTTCTATTGAAGAGTTGAGAACCATACGACCTATTTCAATAGAAGCTTTGGATGCAATACTTTTTGCCTATGATATGAATACACTTAGTAAGGAACTTCCAAAGGTTTAAATTGCATTCAAACCTAGTGTGATCAAGTATGACCAGGGATAAATCTCTACAAAGATGAAATTAAAACACTATGCTAAGGATTGGGAAGATATCATGGAAGAAGAAAGCAAGATTAATGAGCTTGAATCCTTGATTGCAATAAGACTACCTAAGGGCTCTTGTAAGTATGAATGAATATTACCTTTGAAATGTTTTAATTGTAATAATATTGGTCATATTGCATCTAGATGTCCTAACAAGAAATACAAGGATGTTAGAGATGAATCTAAGAAATATCATTCTAAGGGACATAATAAAGGTTAAAAATTTTGAATTCATGAATGGAATATAAAAAATCATTTCAAGCACACAAAAGATTAATGCATCAGGTAAAAAAAGTGTTGGTCTAATCATTTGAGAACTATTGAGAATAAATGTTTGATTGTTAAGATTGATGATAGTTGGTTATGGCATAGAATATTTTTTCATATGAACTTTGATAATATCATGAAGATTAGCACTACTCATTTTATGAGATATTTTCCTAAACTATTAAAGCCTAAAAATATGTGCAAAGAATGTCAATTGGAAAAGCTAACTAGATCTACTTTCAAGAATAAGACATATTCTTCAACTGGATTGTTGGATTTAGTACATAATAATATATGTAGTCCTACTAAGACAAAAATTTACTTCATTGATAGATACTTTATGCTATTTGTTGATGACTATTCAAGGATGACATGGGTTAAATTTTTTAAGGAGAAATTAAACGTATTAAATGTATAAGCTAGGGAGAACTTACCGAGTTACAACATTTACATACATATTTGTATAGAGATGTTTGGTATTCTATGGAATATTTCATATTGTATTGCCTTCAATGCCAAAGGGAGAGATTGATAGACTACAATTGATTGAATATCTTAAAGGAGAGATTTGATGACTTCAAAAGATAGTGGTTGATGATCACTGAGCTACAAAGGTATATGTAACACATATCAAATCAGTTATTGTATTGTCATTGATGTCAACAAGTTTTGACTATACTTATCATGATAGTTACAAACATCTCAAGAAGGAAATAATGGTGAAGGAATGAGATATCTACATGAAGATGAGATGTATGAGAAAGGTATGGATATTGTATTCATTGGGTAACATATTGACGAGTCTATAAAATTATGTTAGTGATTTGATTGTATTACATAATTCTATTATGAATTGAAGATCAAGAATGAACAAGTTTATGTGGTTGGTAAATGAAGAACTTAGTATACACTGAGTTGAAATAGTGTACACCAAGAAAGTGTAGTGTATATAGAGTTACCATGATTTGGTATTGACCGAGTGAAATAAATAAATGGAACATATGACTGCCGACTAAAGATGATGAGTTGGACAACTATGGATGATTCCAAGGTTAAAGATAAAGTTTTTTATGATGATCAAATAGTTGAAAAAATTCAAGGATGATCAGATGAAGGAGAATAAAATATTTTACTAACAAAGTGTCGAGGAAGGTTAAAGTGGTAAAAACAACAGTGGAGATTAAGAGGCAAAATCTATGGATGGAAATAAAATGGTTTATTATGTCTATAAAAGGAGACAAGAGATTCATTATGAATTATGGAATGTGCATGAGAAGATTGCATTCATCCAAAGATGGTCAAACATGTTGATGAAAGAATTGAGTAGTTCTGCAAACAACACCAAGCGTCAGAGAAAATAATTAACCGAGCACAAAAGAGTTGGAGGATACAAAGAGATTGAATTGAGTATAATGGCTAGAGGTATTTTGAGCTTAGCATAGATCTGAAAATCTGCAAAACAAGTTGTATTTGAATCAAATTATTACTGTTGCATTCTAACCATTGCTACAAATAAATCTCTTAATCGAGTGAGACTTAACAGTCTTTATATTTCAATATTGCATTCAATGAATGATGATTGTTTTCTTGTTATCCCCATAGTGAATATTTGGTCACATATAATTGTTAGTGATAAATCCTCTAACTAGGTCACACCTCACAGTGTGTTATTGTAACCTTTAATAGGGTTGTGTCTTAACTAAGATCACTTTAGAAGAGTGAAATTATTTTGGGTTATCGGTCCTAGGTGGTTTTTCCCCTAACAGGGTTTCCACATTAAAAATCAAAGTGTTATATATGTATGGATGTGGTGAATCATTATTTTACTTTACACATTACATTTACTAGTTTGATTGGTATATACACTAGTTAATTTACTACTATTCAGTAGATGAACATAAAGGCACAGTTAAAGTTATACCGAGTTGATTAAATTGTTTGAAAGATTTTTTTATACATCAGGGAGTATTTGGGACTATAGGATAACTAGACTTAAGTGATTCACCTCCCCTCTCAATTATCTAACAAGTTTATATCTGATAATTTTTATGCATTTTCCGAAGAACATGGGATAAAGAGATAGACTTCTAAACCCCAAACTCCACAACAGAATATTGTTACTAAGCGAAGGAATGGGACTATTCTAGACATGGCTAGGACTATGATGATTAAAGAAAAGGTACCATAGATATATTGGAGAGAAGTGTGCACCATTGTATATACTTTAAACTAGGTACAAATTAAAAAAGGAACTAGTAAGACTCCTTATGAACTTTGGTATGGTCATATTCCTAAAGTGAAATATTTTAGAAATTTTGGAAGTAAATGCTAAATTAAAAGGGATGAAGATATTGGAAAGTTTGATCCTAGAAGTGATGAAGGAATATTTCTTGGTTATTCTAAAAAGAGAAAGGCATATAAATGCTATAACTATAGACTAAAGTGTAATACCCCAAAAATGGGCTATAAGTTCATTAATCTCCTACATCTTCAATTTGAACGGAATCAACATCAAAGTCCTAACCTAAGGCACATCTAAACATCATCGAATCATAATTGATTATCTTAAATTTTGCATCGAGAAATATTCCTAGCAATATTCCTAATCATCATAATTATCTTTAATTTTATAATTATTTGGCAATAAATCACATTTATCCTAAGTTTGATTAATTGAATATTTTCATATTTAATTAATTAAATTTAATATTTGCCACTTAATTGTGTAATTAAATTTAATTATATCTATTATTAATTGTATTATTTAATTTTGACAATAAATCTAATATCATATGAATAATTGATTAAATTCTTATTTAATTAATTAAAGCATGTTGTCATTATTTAATAATATAATTTTTAATAAAAGTTTGAATAAATAGTTAATTAACCCATAAATTAATTATTTATTTTCAAAAATCAGTTGAGTTGAGGATAAATCACTTTATTTATTTATTTAATTCTTAATTATTATGCATATTCAAAAGAAACAGTTAAACTCCAAATCAGAAAATCAATGCAAGTTATTGACTTTTTGGAACTCAACATCCTTTTGGAGTTCAAAAAGCTGATCTAAACTCTAATTTGAGTTAAAAAGCTATTTTTGCATGTTTTTGCATGATTTTGAGAATTAACTATCTTTTATGATCAGATAACTCAAAAATCAAGATGAGTTAATTTGAGTGATTTATGGCTTTTATTCATGCACCTCCAAAGCCCTGGATTTCTATAAATTAAGGCTTTAGCTCTTCACAAATCATCTCATATTTTGCACAATCACGCTGGAGAATTGGAATTGAAGAATCAAAGCTCTTGTGAATCGACATCTTTGTGAGATCAATCTTATTTTTGCATTCATATTTCATATCATTGTTAGATTAGCATAGCATACCAGTTTTCAATAGCATTCATATCATATCAGTTTTTATCATTCTTATTGCATAGAAAATTCAAAAAAATAGAATAATTGCATTCAATCTCATATCTAGATCAATTTGCATTCAAATCCTTCATTTAGGTGTCGTCTAGGTCACTGATCTCGATTACAATCTGAGAACATTAATCTCGCACCTATTAGAAGGCAGTAAATCGCTTGGTTAGATAGCTTTCAATTTTGCACGATTTTGATTATCACTAACCTCTAATGTTTTACTGAGTGTTGTGTTTACAGATCAGGTACAATTTTCACACACACATTTCTGATGCTTTTGGTAGATTTGCTTTCGGAACATACATCTGTGCTCACATAGTAATTAGGCCCTATGAACACTATTTGTGATTCTTGAGAGATTGGATTCCTAGCGAAATCCTTCTTGACGATAGAATCCTTGTAGGTAGGGAGGATACTTAGTGCGTTTCACATTCAACTTAGTTAGTGAGTCTTCTCTTATTGATCGACACATTCTCTCTCCGGAGAGGTTGATAGATCATGTGGGGTTGATATCACAAGCTTTGGTGAATCAAAATTGGTTAGTGCGTCTTCTCTTATTGATTGATACATTCTCTCCTCGGAGAGGTTGATAGATCACGTGGAGTTGATATCACAGACCTTGGTGGAACAAAACTTTGTCTTAGCGTGTCGGATTAATCTGCTTGCTTTGTTTGGGTTAAAAGTGAAGAGGTGTCAAAACCTTGAATCTAGAGCCAAGTCCCCTTGTGGTATACTATTGTGAGTCATCTTTAGAGAGGGTTAACCGTAGCGGACAATCCCTTCACAGGGCAAACTGCATTGATGGAACCTCAAGCGGTAATAGCCATTTTCGCCATGGTAGTGACAACCGCTATATAAATGTCCTTGTGGAAGAAATCTCCACGGGTATGGTTCATTGTTGGGTTGTCAGATCTCCCTAGCAGCTCTTGAAGATTAAGTTCTCGGACTGTGTCAAAACCCTGGTGCGCCAGGATTGGAGTTCACCCCTTTGAATCATAAAAAGTTGCAGAGTCAAACCATTACTAAAAACCCTAGAGAGGCCAATTTTTCATTCTCAGGTATATGTGTGTTATTGCAAAACTTTTTCAGAACATACACAATTAGTACTCTCAGGAATTAGCACAATTTGGTCACTTGATTGTTCATGTGCAAGGTTGCTTTTGCCCTTGTTCATTGTTTTCAGACGTGCTTGAAATCACTTGCTTGCTATTCTGCGTGCTTATTTATCTACTTGGCTATTAAAAACGATCAAATCTGGTATAACCTTCAAAATCTGGACAGTACAATTTGCAAACAATCCAAAACTGAAAATCTTAAATTTTGCAAAAATTGACGTAAAGTTCTTTCTGGAGTCAAAAGTCATTTCAAGAATTCAAAAGTCGTACGAGTTTTGTCAAGTGTCATTTCAGCATTACCCAACTGTCGTATGAGTTTAGCAACTGTCATTTCATAGACTACCCAGTGTCGTACGAGTCTGCAGAGTGTTGTTTGGAAAAATTTGAGAAAGTTGTCAAAAATTGTCAAATTGCAAGATATCCAATGTTTCCAGCCTAGTTCCAGAATCTGTCAAAAATATCATTGTGTCAAGAACAAATCAGTAGCTATTGAGAATCTATACACATGTCTCAAAGAATCAGTAAACAAGAGGAAGAAGCTCTGATCGCCACTATAATGAAACAGATACATGCTATGCAAGTCCAGCTTGACAAACTTGGGAAAGAAAAGGAACCTCTATACTCTTTTCCATTTGATAAAGACTTGTACATGTCACCATGCCCCCGAAAAAAATTTGAGCAATATGATACCTCTTCCACAGAGAGTGACACATCTAGCTTTGAAGACTATGATGACTATGATGACAGAAAATGTAATGATACCTATGACACCTCTATTCCTAAGAGTCCTCCTCATCGTTCATTCCTACTTACTACAAAGGGGCCGTCACATTGGATAGATCGTGATGGTGATCCATATGATTCTGATTTTGAAAGAGATTTTGATGGCTTTTGTGGACAATACCTTGATGATGATCCATCTACTACTGCTGAGGACTATAAAATACATCGTGCTAGCTTGAAACATCAATACTATAAGGATCTCTCCTCTAAGAACTCTCAGGCTGAAAATAAAGATTACACTCTCAAGCAAGATCATGTTAATGTTGAACCTTTGTCTTGTGATGGTTCCCTTCCATCCCCTACTTCCTCCAATACCCATACATTTCCTAAAGCTTCCGAGTCTTTCAAATCTTTCACAGAACCTTCATCTGACACAAGCCCTGATACTTTTCATGTGGTTCCCTATAGTTATCCTCTAGGGCTACCTCTTAAAGAAAGTCAAGCTAACCTTCACTTGGCTGCAAAGACTTTCAATAATGATAAATCTAAAGAGCCTAAGCCTTCATATGCTGTAATCCCTACTTCAGCTAGTCCTCCACCATCTCTTCCAAAGTCATCCATACAATCCCAACATGCTTCCTTGTCCTTAGAAGTGGCTCCATGTCAAGAGGACTCTAAAAATGATAAAAAGAAGAACATAAAGAAAGATCAGGATCAAGAACCCTCCATGTCATCCACTCCTTTTCCCGATGTCTCTTATCCGCTTCATGGTTCTTTTGATCCTATACACCCTTTTTCATGCATTCCGCCATGTCTTAAGTCTTCGCCTAAGCAAGATCAAGCTACTACTTACACTGTTGAGCTTATTGACAATCAAAATAACCTTGCTACACTTGCGCTTTCCAAAGATGATACTTCCATTAAGGTTGGTAAAAATGGTGTTGATACTTCCAATGTTAAGCCTATTGAAAAACCAGAGAAAAATTATGCACTTGTGCTATCCAAAGATCCTTGTCAAGATCAAAGTCTTCCATCTTCTTGTTCTACCACTCCATGTTCACTTTCACTTTCTACTCTTCCTAAGTCTTTGCAAGCTTTGAACGATCCTATCAAAGAAAATGCTCTTATTCAAGATGCCCAGGATCCTATTGAAAATTCTAATGCTCACTCTAAAGATGCTGATATCCTTGGTTGTCATATAGATGCTAATGAACTTATTGATTATCCTTTTGCATCTTCCACTTCCATCCTTGGACCTCTTCCACGACTACTAAGGGCTTCATGCCTTCCTTCCATATTGGGTCCTTATGTCCCTTCACTTTCCCCTCCTAGCTCTCCTGATTTGCCATCCATCTTAGGTCCTTACATACCTCCATCTCCCATCTTTCCTCAAGATCAACATAGATGCGTACCCTTGAATCCTTTTCATCCAACCACCCATCTAAACCAGTCATATCCTCCCTCTTCCAAAAATCCCAAGTCTTTTGGAAGTAACTTAAATGTTCAATACAAGAAAAAGAAGCAATACAAGAATCCATCAAAAAAAGAATATCACCATGTCTCCTCTCATAGACATGGAAGCATAAAGTCAAAAGAAATATCTAAGAAAAAAACTACAAGACAAGTATGGGTTCCAAAATCCATCATTCAAGATATTCTCTCTAGATCATCAAAAGGAAATAAAAATCCTAAGGCTATATGGATTCCAAAGTCTCTCTTGAAAGAGTCTAGTGTTGAACAAAAAGTGAAGTTGACATTCAAGCTTCCAAAGGCTTCCACTTCATCTCCCTCCAAAAATATTCTTCCATTCCATGTGCCTAAACCACAACCTCTGCTATCCATTCGCCATATTCCTTCACGTATTCCTTCATTCAAGATTCCTCCATCCTCTCACCACCCTTCAAGGTATGTGTTGACGTTGATCTTGCCTTCCTTTCCACCTACCCTTTTACAATCCTTCCATGCATTATCCTTTTACCTTCTATCATTTTTCCTCATTTTCCTATTCCTCCTATCTTCCAACCTCACTCGCTTTACATAAAACCTTATCCTCCATTTTTCTCTTCCATCTCCCTTTCCCTATCAGCATCTTTGAGCATATCATTTTGAATCTTTGGCATATCATGGTTTATCCTTTCAAGGAGCATTACATAAAAAGCTTGCCTTCTTCCAAAAAAAATGAAAAAAAAATGAAAAAAAAATTGAAAATGTGCCTTGGTGAAAACCTGGAAACAGGCACCTTGGTAGCAAAAGTAAAGAGAAATAAATTCATCCTATGGTGAAAACCACTCCCTTGTGGCGCCTTGGATAAGTACCATGATGAAAACCTGGCAATCAGGCATCATGTGTAGTTCTTCTACATATTTCATCCATTCCATCTTCTCTCTTTGATCTTGACAATGTTGATCTATACACAAATATTTGGCTATTTTGTGAGCTATCTTACGGTGATCTTGCTTTCATTCCTTCCATGTTTAGCCTTCATATCCATCTTCCTCCATTCATTTCGCCTATCGCTATCCTTTTCCCCTTTGGTCTTGATCTAATAAAAAAAAAAAGAAAGAGTAAAACACGATGCTTTGAAGCCTCTTGACATGTCTACTCCTTTGGACTGCATCCTTTCCTACTCTGACATTAGACTTTTATGACTTATCCTATGCTAGCCTTTTATTGCTTGTCCAAATGCACTTTACATGACAATTTTTCCCTAGCTTGGGTATTCTTGAGGAGTTTCCCCTTGAGAATTTCTTCCCTTCATTTTCCTTCATTCTCTTATCTTCCATCTCTTCCACCAGCTTACTAATCCCTCTTGTTCTCCACCTTGCTAGACATTGGGACTGCACGATATGATCTTGCTTGGGAGTTTGAAAATGGAAAAAGATGCTATCAAGTATACCAAGTATCAGAACCAGTATCAGAACACGTATCAGAACAAGTATCTGAACTAGTATTAGAACTAGTATTAGAACAATTATCAGAATTAGTATCAGAATCAATATCAGAACACTTATCATAATCAGTATCAGAATCAGTATCAGAACACTTATCATAATCAGTATCAGAACAATTATCAGAATCAATTATCAGAATCAGTATCAGAATCATTATCAGAATCAATATCAGAATCAGTATCAGAACCAGTATCAGAACAATTATCAGAATTATTATCAGAACAAGTATCAGAACCAGTATCAGAACAATTATCAGAACAAGTATCCAAACTAGTATCAAAAAAAGCATCAGAACCAGTATCAGAACAAGTATCAAAATGGGCCTACAGAACTAGTATCAGAACGCCTACAGGGGCTACACCTTTTGCTTTAGTTTATGGGTCTGAAGCGGTATTGCCTATTGAGGTTGAAATCCCATCACTCAGAATCAAAATGCATGGACTTGTCACTGATGAAGACTACAGAGTGTCGAGGTTACAAGAACTTGAACTACTAGATGAGCGCAGACAAGCAGCGTATGATCATCTCAGAGTGTATCAGAAAAGAATGTCTAGAGGCTACAACAAGAAAGTCAGACATAGAGAATTTCAGGTTGGCGATCTAGTGTTGCGAGAAAATCCTAAAAATCAATCACATCAAGAACGCAAGGGGAAGTTCGAACCCAACTGGCTGGGTCCCTTTGTAATCATTGCTACTTTTGGCTCTGGTGCCTATCAACTCTCAACAACTGAAGGAGAACAGCTCCGAGAACCAATCAACGTTCTCCATCTGAAGAAATTCTATGCCTAAGGCATTCAATGCTTGGAAAAAGTCCTGAAAAAATAAACATCTTGGTGAAAACCTAGCAATAGGCGCCTTGATGATTCACAAAAAAAATCAAAAAAATATCAAAAGTACAAAAAAAAAATCAAAAGTACAACAAAAAAAATTTAAAAAAATAAAAAGTACAAAAAAATAAAAAAAATGAAAAATACAAAAAAAATGAAAAAAAAGAAAAAAAAAAAGTGCCTTGGTGAAAACCTGGAAACAGGCACCTCGGTAGCAAAAATAGAATCTCTACCAAGATGGTGAAAACTCGGCAAACGGGCACCACTTGTTCCAAAATGCTCCATCTATCAGCACAATCTTGGTCTTTCCCACCTTCCAGTCTTGCTTTAGTTTGTACATATCTCCCAGTTTGTTCCTGCATTTCCAGTTTTCAATAAGTCGGCCTGTACACCAACCAGCTCAAGCGTCTGCATCCTATCAATGTTCACACTTGGGGGCAATCAATGTCATATCCTATGGTCTCCCATGTATCTTAGACATGTCATATCCACTCAGAGTCCTTTGAAGCTTCAAGTTGAGTCTGTCTGTCTGTCTCGTCTCCAGAAAGGATTTTGCATCAACAACAATCAAACATCAAAACTCAACTGAAAATAATCTGTGCTTTTCATGCTTTTATCTCCTTGTATGCTTACTGATTCGCATTGAGATTTTTGCATATTGTGTCCCTTCGAGCTCTTCAATGATGTCCTTTACAGGATTTAGAGAGTGATGACTGGGGGCATAATCTTTTCTTTGTCTTCTGCTTGTATGTGAAAATCTAACAACTTTGGAAATTTTGGATTGAAATGGTGTCCGACTGTAAGAGCCTCTATCTCGAATTGGATGGCCATGCGTACCTCGACCATTGATACCCAAACAATTCAAGGAAGTTTGATCTAACTATTGTCTTTTTGAGTAAGTTCTTTCTCCTACTGTGGAACGCAATCTTGCCTAAGGATGTGAACGATAAAGGGTCACTACGGGTAATTCACATTGGATTTAGAATGATCTCTTGACTGTTTGATGTGTTTGCAATGCAAGGCGTATTCAGGTCATCACGACATTTATGTTTTGATGCTTGTACAAATTGCTATATCAAAATGGACATGATATTCAGGTCATCCTGGCATTTGTGCCTTGATGCTTATATTTAATCCAACATTTTGAAAATAAAGTCAATATTCATATATCCATGGTTGTTGTCCAGTGGGTGTTGTATTGATTCTTGCGCATACAAATCGATATTCATATGTCTATGGTTTCATGGCTAGTGGGCATTGTATTGATTTATCCGGTTACCTAAAAGTTCAATGATGATAACAAATCAACACATGATCAGTGACTAGGTCCTAGGTCTTAGGTTGCATTTCATTTTGCATGTCTCATTGCATTTTGCATGTTTACATGATCTCACAATGATTAAACGAACTTCAATGCTTAAATGATTCTTCAAATCGCATCTTCAAATCTAACAAGAGCTAAATCTCACACGAAGGTTCCTCCAATGAAATAGCAAGTAGAATCCTTCTTCGGGATCAAAATTCAAATCTGAAATCATTCATATTATTAACTACTTGCATATTCGACCTTCAATCATCACAGAAATCCAGTATTCAACTTAACTGATTACCTTACATCAAACTATCGACATTTCAACTTGGTCAACCATGGTCAACTCATGGTCAAACCTAGTCAAACTTGGTCTTTTGGGACCTTCCAACGATGCAGAATGTGTTCTTGAATGTGTTTCACCACACTTCTCAGATCAATTAACATGCTTCTAAACTATCAACGCTGACTTTTCTTGTCAGATTTCAATTTTAATCCCGAAGGGGGCATGGTATTGCATATCATTCAAAGTCTGTAAATCAAATTCTATCGATCAAGTCTATCAATATCTTTCATCAGTGATCAAGACAAACAATCACGTCTAGTTACTGATTCATCAAAAGTCCTCATCACTCGGGGCAAATCTATCATCACTTGGGGCATATCAGATTCATCAAGATCCATATTAATCTGATATTTTCTTAATCTTGTAAACTGTATCAATATTTGCAACCATCAGATCATAGTGTTCTTTCCTTGGTTCTTCGGCAACTGAAGGATTCGGATGTGATACTTGCTAGTTCTGCTAAGACAATCGAGTCTAGAACGGGTCACTCACTTCTTATCAATCCTAAGGTTCAGAATCAGGCATTTTGACACTTTTTCGCAATCATAGGTTCATCGCTGCTACAGTGAACATTATCTTTGGTCATTCAAGACCTATTATCTCCATCTCAATTCAATATCAATCAGCTTCTATCTCATATCAATTATCAATCTCAAACATCAGTTTCATATCTCTATCAAAAACATAAAGAAGATTGTTGAAAGTGAAAATTTTAGATTTGATGAGAACAAGAAGAGATTAGAGAGAAATTGTGGGTATGATATGATTGAAGATGACAATCAAATTATGGAAATACAAAATTAGAATCAGGATGGACCAGAAGAGTGAAGAGAACCAGAAGGAAATGAAGTAGATTTTAACACCAAAGAGTCTTCTAGATATCCTATACCAAAATATCCAAGGCATGTAAGGAGTAATTATTCTGAAAATATTATTATTGGTGATAAGAGTAGAGGTGGTTTGACTAGAGGAAGAATTGCTAGAGATGAAATTTTTTTGTATCTGAATTTGAACCTAAAGATGTTAAAGAATCATGTATTGATGAGAATTAGATGGAGGAAATGATGAAAGAACTTGATCAGATTAAAAATAACAAGACTTGGATCCTTGTTCCTAGACCTATTGACAAGAATGTGATTGGTACTAAGTGGTTATTCAGAAATAAGTTGAATGAGGATGGTAAAGTGGCTAGGAACAAAGAAAGAATGGTGTGTAAAGGTTATTCACAAATGGAAGTTATAGATTTTAATGAGAATTTTTCTCTCATTCCTAGACTTGAAGTTGTTAGACTACTTCTTGCATATGTAACTTTTAATAAATTTAAGGTCTATCAAATGGATCTTAAGTCTATTGTTGTCACTAAGGATTGCACCCAAATATGCTAAGTGTGAACCTAGAAATCCTGTGAAACATGGGACTACTTTTAGGCTATGGGTAACCTATTAGAAAGTAGACCTCTAGATTAGGGGTCTGCTTCCCCTCGAATCAACCTGAAACTTGACTAACTTTTAGGAGGAAAAGGGGAGAGAGTGCATGAAATTAAACAACTAAAACTAAACTTAGTTGATCCACCAAATTGATAAAAGATCCACAGTTGAAAAAAGCTTACAAAGATAAATGAAGAACAAATCTGCAACTCACAACTTGACTCTATTACTTTGAACTTCTTAGAAATAGTAAGGTACTTGGAATATAGAGAGAGAAGGTACTTCCACAACTCAAAATATAATTTGTAAATAGATTAATACTTTAAAGACCAAAAAAAATCTCTGAATACTTAGATGAACCAATATGTAGATTAAGGACAAAATGACATCACAATACTCTTAGCATAAAACTCAATAAGAAACTCAGAAATTAAAAGAGACAAGAAGGATCACTTTTGTATTCATTGCAAAGAAGCTAAGTACAATTGTTTTTCTCAGAGTTATAACATTCACCTCCAAGTGAGAAAGAATGAAGAACTAACCTCAATCACCTAAGTGCGAGGTATATAAACAAAACCTCAGAATCTGCATTTATGGCCCTAACCTCACTAAAAATGGAAAAAATTTGCATCCTTGGGCCATGAAATATGCCTCTCAAATCTAGATGTTAGATTCCCAGATTTGTAGGGGTAGGTGGGAAGGTGAAATCCTTAAAAATGTAGGCCATTAAATCTAACCTATCCCCTTTTATCATGCTTTGAAAAATATTCAGACAAATGATTTATAGAATATCATTTTGTTAGAATTTACAATAGAAATTGCATGATTTACATTATTATTTTACTACCCCTATGCTTTAGCTACATGTCGATTTAAAAGGTTTGATTATGTTTAATAAAAAATATCTCAACCCAAAACAAGGGGAAAGCTTATTTATAAAAAATTATATTTAATGATTAACTTAACCCACTATTTTGAATATATTTTAGCATGGTTTATGTTTGTGGGTTTTAAAGATGTTTAATTAATATGGATAAATTCCCAACCCAATATTGAAAAGGGGAAAACTTACCCAAATAAAAATTTATATTTCAAAACAAATCCACTTTAAAAAATAAGGATGCTAAAAGCATTGAATTCCTTCACTGCTAGTTTATTTGGAAAGTTACGATCTTGACCTGGATTTGGGCCTTTGATCCTCGAGCTTGGATTGGAAACTTTCTATCTTTTGGAAGCCTTTTGATCTCCCCTCATGATTCGAGGTAGGTATTGTGATCTCCATGTTTTCATTTCTCCTCATCTTCTCTACATATTGAGGGCATTGTGTATTTGCATTTTGAGGGCACATTTCTTAATTTGATGCATAGCATAGATTTAATACTAGTTTCATTTCTCTGTTTATCTTGCTTGCTATAAATTTAGATGCTATTGCATTTCACTAATTTTTTTCATGCCATGTCCTTATGATGACCCATGAGCCTTGAAGCTAGGGAATCGATTCATATCTTGTTTTCTCAGTGCTTGGGACCCATGAGTTATAGACTAGGGCATCATATTTTTATCATTTGAGCTCACTTCTTTCACTCCTTATGATATTGTGCCCTTAGTTAGGCCTCTTTCTTATGTTTTTTCTATCAATATACTCATTCATGGAGCCCGTGAATCAAGATAGGGCATCATTATTTCTTTGTTTAATTGTTGTCACTGCAGCCCGTGAGCTTGATCTGCATCTTTGATTGGCATTTTGTTTACTTGTGATTTGGGGTGGTATCATGTTTACATTCTTGCATCTGGTGGCCTGCAAGATAGAGTATCATGTTATGTTCATTTCTATGCTTGTGCTATGTCAATACTATTTTTTCATCACTTCCTTACTGTTTCTTTCTTGGCACTGTGTAATTGTATATATATAATTTACTATTACTTAGATACCTATTTGTTCTTCTAGGCCTATGAGCTATAAGCTTTTCTTGATGGATCTTGAGCATGATGGTGGTATTGTTGCTACTATCTCATGTGGAAACTTGGTGTTCACTATTGCTTGAGGCCCAAGAGTTGTATGCATTATTATTTGTGCTTAATTATTGACTATATTTTCATTGTCTCTTCCATTGTATGGAGTTAGGATATTGTTTATCTCCATTGGTGCTACTGCTCCTCTTTTATGCTTATTGTTGTATACTTGGCATCAATGTTCACATTCTATTGTTTGACATTTGATGGTGCTCATTTACCTTCATCCATATTTATTGTTGTAACATGTGGCATATGCCCTTGTGATGTAGTTAAGGATGGATGATCCAATTAAGGATTGTCTGACCTTGTAGCCAAATGACAACATAACGGAATTCAACAACAATAACACTAGATCTGATATGAAACTAGAATCTTTATTCATCAATTCACTGATTACATGCAATGTGCCAGGTTGTAAGGCCTTCTTGGTTATAGCCAATTACAAAGCAAGTAATAGTCTACAAGATCATGTAGGATCCAGATCTTTTCACAACTTCACCACAAGCTAGCCTAGGTCTACAACATGACAAGACACTGGTAGGGTCCTAGGAAAGATCTAAACTTGTACTCACAACTTCCAAGAAATCTTCCTGTGCCTAATCTTATAAGATACTAACTCCCACTTCCTTAATACTCCTCCTACTGATGCCTAAACAACTACCCAACCATCCTATAAATACTAATCCTTAGCCACAAGTCAGCTAGATGAAACAATTAACTCCTACGAACAATTATTAAATGCCAAAACATTAGTCAACTTACAAAATAGCCTTACAATAAATTACATTCTTCAAGATGGCCCAAAATGGTCATTAGATCCGCATAGAAGAATGCAACATGCCAGATCTAGGTCCCCACATGTCCAATGGTCAATCCATAACTCGAGGAACACAACCCAAATTTAATGCACTAGTCAGCCAAGCCGATTCATCCAAATAACCAAGTCGGTCTGCAAGAACATGGAGTGCCACTGAGAAATAATTGAGTGCCAGTGAACCAACCATGCCAAGCATGACTAAGAAATGTAGTTATCACCGAGCTCCAAAAGAAACCGATGCCTTCTGTTACTGAGCATTCTTCAGAGACCAAGCACCCAAGTAATCACAGAAACTGAGAAACCAAACTTCAAAACTGAGAAAAATACTCCACCAACAAAGATCAAAACTACTAATATGACTTTCAAAACAAACATGTTTTTTGTTGATACAGGATTGCCAAGAATCCTAGGATGCTCCTACATCAGACACCCTAGGTTAAGAAGATTTTCTCATAAGGAAATTAGGAACACCTTAAGGGAATCAGAATAGGTATGCCATATTTTTTCTTAACCCATATCTCTTCTTGCCCTTCATTCCAAGTTATCTTCACTTCATCCACTGTTTCTCATAACAAGTTTTCCTATTTCCCACTTCTCTTATCTTTTATGTATGTAACTGATAACAACTGACTCTGACCATTCCCTTCACTATTGACCATATTAGTACCTCAGTAAATACCTCCTCCTTCAATCAACTTGGTATCATCTTCATCAATTTGTGTCAAAAATATCATCATCTGCTATACTATCTTTTTCAAAAAGACCATCTGCCTCTTAATCTCAACAAACTCTTCTGATATATCATTCTCCTTCTCTTTCAAACTAGGCTTTGTAGGAATATGTTCATCAATCCTCTTCTCCTAAGGTTTTTCATAAGGAAAACACCTGTAACTCTACATCCTTTAGCCCTTGTCTCCTGTAAAGGTAACAAATTATGTCTACATCCTTTATGCCTAACCACATAGGTGTTCGCATGACCATCAAACAAAACATTTCTATCAAATTACCAAGGCCTACCGAGCAATAGATGACAAGCATCCATAGGCAATATGTCACACAATATCTCATCATGATAAGATCCAATATGAAAATTAACCAAGCATTTTTCTTCAATCCTAACCTTAGATACATCTTGTATCCAACTAATCTTATAAGGATTAGGATGTTTATTTCTCTCCAAATTCAACTTACTAACCATATCTTCTGAAACAAAGTTCTTAGAACTACCACCATTAAATATGACATTACATACCTTATCCTTGCACTTACATCTAGTTCTAAACAAATTTCTCCTTTGCACTGGTTCTTGGACACATGTAGCCAATCTCCTAGTGATAAGGAACTCACCTTTCTCTGCAACATTCACAATGTCTTCTTTAGCAATCAGTGCAACTCTTTTCTTAGGACATTGAAAACTTCTATGACTTGCTTCACCACACTGATAACAAATACCAACAAATTGATTCTTCCACCTTCCTCTTTGTCCATTATTGAAATTCTTAGTGACATAACTAGTATGAGATCCCACATCAGTATTCTTAGGATTCTCTACCACATTACTTTCAGAAACTATTTCACCAGTCTTACCACCTTGGTTCCTATTGTTCTGTCTTCCTTCAAAATTCTTATTCAACTTCTCTTCAATCTTTAATGCCATCTGATAAGAATCTCCTATTTTTGTCATCCAAACAGTAAGTAACGCTTCTTGATTACTAGGTCTCAAGCCATAAACATACCTAGAAACCTTCTCTTTATTAGCTTTAGAATGACCAGTCCTAATCAAGATTATGTAAAACTCCTCGGAATACTCCTGCACCAATTTTTTAGTCTGCTTCAAGGATTGCATCTTCTTAAACATGTCTAATTCATAATCAACCAGAATGAATCACTTCTTCAACTTGTCAACCATTCAGTTCCATTTAGTGATCTTTTCCTTTCCTCTCCTACTTCTTTCCTATTGAACTTCCCTTGACCAAATATTTGCATGACCCTTCAATTTAGTCTTTGCAAATCTAACCCTATCAAGATCTTCTCTTTTTTCATACTCAAATTATTCATCCATCTCATTAATCCAATCAATCAACTCTTCTGGCCTAAGGCTTCCAGAAAATGCAAAAACTTCAATCTTAGGTCTTATCCCAATTTTAGACATAGCTTTCAGGATTCTATTTTCTTTAGGATCTCTAGCTTCTTTGATAGCTTCTTCAAAATGATCTTCTTCCTCAGATTCATCATCACTACCTTCCTTCAGTGTAGTCTTCTTCTTTCTTAATTCATCTTGTAGATCTTGCACTTGTTTCTGCAAAGCCCTAAAATCATCAAGACTGAATTCTCTAGTAGCTTCCTCCTCTAAAATCTCATGAGCTCTCCTCGAAGGCATCTTCAATCCAAGATCCTAGTGTAAACTACCAAGATCTAGCCACACATTCAAGATCAATTCTCTCCAACTAGAACAAACTTCTCTTTGATACCACCTGATGCAGTCAAGGATGGAGGATCCAATTAAGGATTGTTTGACCTTGCAGCCAAACCACAACACAATAGAATTCAACAACAATAACACTAGATCTAATATGAAACTAGAATCTTTATTCATCAATTCACTGATTACATGCAATGTGTTGGGTTGTAAGGCCTTCCTAGTTATGGCCAATTAAAAAGAAAGTAACAATCTACAAGATCACATAGGATCCAAATCTTTTCACAACTTCACCACAAGCTAGCCTAGGTCTACAACATGACAAGACACCGGTAGGGTCCAAGGAAAGATCTAAACTTGTACTCACAACTTCCAAGCAATCTTCCTGTGCCTAAGCTCGCAAGCTACTAACTCCCACTTCCTTAATGCTCCTCCTACTGATGCCTAAACAACTACCCAACCATCCTATAAATACTCATCCTCAGCCACAAGTCAGCTAGATGAAATAATTATCTCCTATGAATAATTATTAAATGCCAAAACATCAGTCGACTTACAAAATAGCCATACAATAAATTGCATTCTCTAAGATGGCCCCAAACAGTCATCAGATCTACATAAAAGAATGCAACATGCTAGATCTAGGTCCCCACATGTCCAATGGTCAATCTATAACTTGAGGAATGCGACCCAAATTAAATGCATTGGTCAGCCAAGCTGATTTATCCAAATAACTAAGTTGGTTTGCAAGAACACTGAGTGCCACTAAGAAATAACTGAGCACCAGTGAATTGACCACACCAAGCATGACCGAGAAATGTAGTTATCACTAAACACTAGAAGAAACCGATGGTTTCGGTTACCCAGCATTCTTCAGAGACCGAGCACCCCGATAACCACAGAAACTGAGCAACCAAACTTTAAAACTGAGCAAATACTCTGCCAACAAAGATCAAAACTACTAATCTGAAGTTCAAAACAAACATATTTTTGGTTGATACAGGATTTCCAAGAATCCTAGGATGCTCCTACATCACCCTGGATGTTCACTGTACCTTGGGCCCATGAATTGACCTTTGGCATCATGATGTGTTGATGTCCACTGATTTCTACATGGCACCATTCAAAACTACTTCATATGTTATTATGTTGTTATTTGATCACTAATTTATGTACTTTTGAAGGCCTATGAGCATCATGCATTATTTTTTGTTTAATCACTGATTATGTACATATGAGCTTCATGTGGAGACATTTGCCCATTGTGTTGATGCTCACTGATTTATTGATGTTTTAATTTTATATTATCAATGTATCAGAGGGATCATCATCACTAGATGTTGTTATATGAATTCCTATGGTGGCTTCATCTTCATGCTTGGTTTCTGACGCAAGGGCAGGGAGCAAGAGGGGCCAAATAATGGTGCACCCTAATGATCCAAGCCTGCACAAAACATGCGGAAGCAAAAAAAAACAATAATGAAAGAGAGGATGCCAGATCTTTCATATCTTATCATCAAATAGAACCATACATGTTGGGCTATAAGGCCTTCCCGGTTAGGGCCAGATATTATAATGAATCACTAAAATCCTCAAATATGTGAGGATCTATCAAAATCTCTACTTCTATCTTCTACCAATTCCTATCCAAAAACTGATGCCTAAACTCTAAACCAACAACTACATTTATACAAGAAGCTATCGAGCTGAGTCAGCCTTCAGATCCATAATCAATAGAAGGAATGGTCAAATCTGGGACCACATGCTTCCCAATGATGGATTCCAACATTAAATTCATGATCCAATATAAATGCACAAGTCAGCCACAAAAGGAACTAAAACTAAACCCATCGGTGAGCAAGATAACTGAGCAACAGATAGGCAATACTGAGCGCCAGTGGAATAATCAAATGCCTAGGAAATAACCAACCACACTCGGTAACCAAAGGAAACTAACCAACTCGGTCAAAGTAGAAACTAAGCAACATAGACAAAATCCAAATTATTTTGGGTGACACAATATTTCCAAGGACCCGAGATGCTCCTGCATCAGACACCTAGGGTTATTTGGAAATGATTCTCCAAATCATTTGGTAGGTCTGGTCTAAGCTACATCCGACTCAGACCATGAAATCTAAGAACTATCTTCCATTGGTCTATTCTTTCACTTTACCAGATGTTGGTGTTTCAAAATGCTTACAACAACTAGGGCTACCAATATGCCTTGAGACTGATGTTAGGAGTGGTTAGCTCCAAGTATGATAGCTCTACAAGACAACTAGACCAATTGTAGGGACAAGACTACCCTCTTCACTTCTGGCTCTACAAAACTAAGGTGGGTGTACCTAATCCAGTAACTTATGGCATTTTAGGACTTTAAGCTTGATTTGAACAAAGCAAATGATAGCAAGAAAGTACTAAATGGTAACTAGACATTCATTGACTCTCCATTGCTATGGTGAAACAAAATGGCCTTATGACCTTAAGACTGTTGAGGGATTGTGGGATTGGTAATGATTTATCTTTTAATTTTCTTGTAGAATGTAAACAACCATGCAACACATATAACAATGTAGGGGATACTAGCTTATGATCAGTGCCTTATCCATTGGGCATCACATCTAAAGTAGACATGGAATACAAGAACAACTACTAGATTCATCTGAGAACCCAAGCCATAAACATAGTTAAACATCTCTTACACTACTTACAAATATCCATCCTGATTGAACCAAATGAATCTATGCTTCACTCAAAGACTTTTAACTTGATCCTAGACCAAGGCTGAGAGATAAAACATATACACCAGTAACCTAATGCAATGAGTTGGAAAACTCAAAATTCACCAAGAACAACTAAAGGAGAGATCCAAGAATGAGACACTATATTAAGTATGTGGACTCAAATCCTTTTATTTCAAACTGATTCAATAATACCATAGACAATATGCAAAAGAATGTAGAAGATTTCTCCCTAATATTGATACAACTAGCAAGGAAATATTACAATCTAGACTAAGGATACACACTTAGCTTTTCAGCTTCCTGTGCCAAGAATTTCTAGCCAGCCTCTACAAAATACAACTTCTTGCAATATATACCACCACTAATCATCTTGGGATCCCAAAATAGGATGAAACAAGCTAGAGATGATTAGGGTAGGGTTTTACCCACCAAACCAACTAAGATCAATCAGAAATTTATTACAACTGGGGGAAAACCAAGTAGCCTGGAGAAAGCAAATCCAAGAAAGATCTCTATAAATGATAATTCTAAATTGTGTATGGAAGACCATGAATCTATTATGCATATCAATCTATTTGGCCACCTACATAATGCCTCGAGCCATTGTTACCCACTCCTTACATGGTACAGACCCCTACAAACACTCAACAAATTCCCTGGACCACTCTGCAACAGCTGGCAGAATCAAATTTGCCAAATCTAGCCACCTGAGCAATAAAAACTAGTCCTTTAGTTGCTGAAACCCTCAAAATATTTAAATATGGTAGAAACGGCTACATCATGGTGTGAGACAAAAAATTGATGGTCAGCATTCAAATCTGAATCAACTTTAAAACATGACCGTCAGATCCTCTATTATTCTCGGGCTTTGTAACTTAACCATATAGGAATCCAGTGAACACGCGACTGAAGGCACTCTCCAAGTCATTGAGACATCCTTTAACCCTGGGTTTCATTGTGAGAATAGGTGAACAAAAGCCCTTGCTGATTCACCAAGTCATTTTCTTAACTGGAGTTACACTTTGAGAATGAGCAACTGCCTTCAGTCGGCTAATCACTGAATACTTTATAACCTTGGGCCTACTGAAAAATTCCAGCTCAGTGGTCTTTCTGACATTATGTCCACCTATATCATCTTTCATCCAACAAGAAATGAGCATGTCAGCACTGTGTAGCACATTGGACCCACCTGCCTAAGCCTTATAATCAGACGGTGAGCGTAAGATCTCATGGGCTTAGAAGATTCCATGAGATCATACACCAACTGTAGATCTTGATACACACTGGCAATCCTGTAGATTCCTCTAACAATGGCCCGACTGACACATCCCTATCACCATCCACATTGACCAATCAGGATAAAAAAACTTGGCAACACCTGGCAAATGGTCCCACTGACACAAACAATAAAAAGGCACCAATTGTAACACTTGTCAATGGTCCCACTAACTACCGACCTGAGTACATGGAAGATTAGATGGCCGTCACATGATCTTAAGCACTCAAAGGATTCTATGAGATCATGCACCCACCATTGATCTTGAATCCTTTACTGACACCACCGAAGCATGACCCCACCCTTCTGCATCAACCAACTTATTGAATCAAATACTGCCATGTTGCAAAGAACTGACAAGCGGGCCCATTTGACTTTTCTTCCTCAGCCATGAACATTTTGACAGGTGCCAAATCACTACCCCTTCAACCAATTAGATAATGCCATCTATGCCACATAGCAGTGGACTCACTTGTCTTAAAGGCCACGTCATAAAGGAAGATCAACGGCTGGCGTAAGATCTCATGGGCTTAGAAGATTCCATGAGATCATACGCCAACTTTAGATCTTGATATAGTGTTAGAGAGCCAGGCCTAGGAAATATTAAGGCCATTGGGACTAAGGAAAAAAATAAGTGCTCAGGACCTAGGGAAAATTAAAGGGTCAAGCAGTAGAAACTTAGGAAAAATTAAATGAGGACCGACCTAGGATAAAAAGATATGAAAACATGACCCCGCGGGTGATTTTATTTAGCACGTGGGTTTTAGTCTTTTTAAGTGGCCCAAAAAGGTAATGCAAAATTAGAACAAGGCCAGGGTAATTTAGGGTTTTCTATGCAACAGCTAGAATTATGAATTTTTGCCTAGGGTTTAAGGCTAGAGACATAGAAAAAACCTATAGGGACCAGAGTAAAAACAACAAAGCCATGAAAATTCTTACAAGTGCTAATAGTGGCTCTATCTAGGGATGTATGCCTCTTGCAGGCATGGCAAGGATCTAGAATCACTGGTAAAAGCAGACTACCCATAGGATAGAAAAGGGGACCTAAAAAATTGGCAACTGAACCAAGGAAACAAGAGGGAAAAACTATATACAAAGTGTACATTTTTTACAAAAAGCCTGAAACTTCAAAACTTGAATCAATCTTTGCCCCTGTCAAAAATCTAGTTTTCATTTCTTTCTTCTTGAGGTAAACTGAATACTTTATTCCCATTTGTTTCACCAAGCATATCAATACTTTCAATCAACCCATTAGGCAAAACAAAATATTTGTCTTCATTTTCAAAGGGCATGTAAAAACTTGAAACACCTTCTTCATCTTGCTCACCATGAAAATAGGACTCGGCATGCTCATGAATATTAACATCAGATTGAAACTGATCCTTATCTACTGATTTATGCATGCTATCAATCGAAAACACAAAAACTCATACTCTCCTTGATAAAAGGCATCATTCATACCTTGACTTTGCATTTCCTCAGTTGTAGCCGGTTGGAGTGCAAATGAATAATTAGACTCATGTTCACACATGGAAGGAAAACATCCTAGTTTCTGACAACAACATGACAGTGAGTCATCATTTACATCTGGTTCAACTAAATCTGAAACATCCATATGTTCTTCAAACAATGGATTGATAACTCCATGTAATACTCCTTGTTGAACATTATGACAAAAAATGGGCTGATCATCATCATAGTCCTCATCATATAAAGTATTAGTAAAAACTTTAAATTCACTACCCATTTCATTTTCATGGAGGCTCTCAGCATATGAAGAAAAATCAGAACTATATGAAGATTCATAGTCAACATCACCTACCAAGCATATAGTGTCCAGAATTACATCCTCTTCATTATTTTGTTTAGGAATACCATTACAGCAAGACCATGATTCATCCCTAAACTATCTACTATATGCTACAACCTCATTATCCAATAAGGAATCATTAGACAACCTCTTATTCAAATCTTCATGCTCAACCTCATTGATATCACAATGAATCACCATTTCCTTATCTTCATATTTTGAGGAGAAATCACTTTCAACACCCACATGTTCAGAGTGATTTGTATTATGCAAAAACTAAGGCACATTCTCATTTTCAGATTCAGAAAAAGAAATCATACCTTTACTGTCAAAGGAGTGTTCACTTCCATCATTACTTTCTTCTTCCCATGTTGCATCTGACTCATATGAACATACCTCAACATCACTACCTTCACCATCCTCACTTGAATAATGAGTCCCAGCACTATTTTCCTTTGACTATGACTGATGTGCATGTGAATCATATTCTTCATCAACAACTTCAAACTCATCATTAGAGACATAACTTTTAGCCTCTTCATTTGCACAAGACAGAGATACAGAAGCAACAACTTCATGTCTAGAAACATTAGCAATGTTATGATTAATACAATTAGTAGAGTAATGAGAGTATTGATGCTACTCACCCCTTTCCTGATCATTCACTTTATTTTGAAAATATAAACCAGTAGAGGCATGTCTTCTTATAACTCCATACTTCAGATTGCACTCAATATCCATTGCAATTTCAAAAGCCTGATGTAGATTTTGTGGTTGTTTATCCCTCAACAAGAAACCCATTTTTTGGCCAAATGCACTCAAGTAGATAGCTAAACAAATCTGATCATGTGGCCCACAATCTTCAGGGATATCCATCAGTGTCCTGGTAAATCTACAATTGAACTTTGGAATTAACTCACCTTCCTCAATCTAAATTTCCATCAATCTATCTAACATTAATTTTACACCTACCCAGCCATCAAATTGTTCAATGAAGGAAGAACTTAGCTCATCCCATGAAGAAATCAAAGCTGCAAGCAAAAATGAAAACCAATCTCTTTCATCTCCTTCAAGAGTCTGCACAAACAACCTCATCCATAGATCTTCATGGCAAATATTAAAATCATACATCAAATCAAAAAAAGCCTGCACATGCTTTCTTGCTGATTAGAACTGGTTCCTATTGAACTTTGGTAAATATTCTCTGATTTCATTAGGGATCCTATTAGGGAAACCAGGTATGCCATCATAACAAAATGGCACATATCCTCTGACAAAAGAACACCTATGAACCTCCATTACTGGCTGCAACTTTACATACACCCCTAAAATTCTTGAAAACCAGTAACAAGAAGTCTACATTTGTGATCAACCCTATCTTGTCACTTAATTATTCTGACATACTTCTCACTTATATGACTCAAATCACATTTTAATCTAGAAGTATGTAACTCCACTTATCTATCCTTTCTTTAATGACAAAATCATTTGATAAGGACCATGCAAATACATAAAATATTTAATGGAGAATACCTAGATTGTCTCTGCTGAATGTTGTTGCTCTCTTCACATTAGACTGAAAGTTGAAACAAGGCTTCACACCTTAGGTTCATTCTTAGCATAGAGTCGCCACCTTTTTTTAAAGGACACAAATTTTTCACTGATCCATCTTGAAACACCAACAGATTCTAGGCATTCCTCATAGCAAAGTCACATGTATTTTAAAGTTTTTACAACAAAAAATCCAGGTAATACAATTTTACATCTGAAAACAATTTTTAGATTATAACATCTATGAGACTCTTCCCCAAACTGAATGTAGCAAGACTCTAGGATACTCTTAATGGTAAACTTATTTTATTCCCCAGTAGAGTCACCATCTTGTTGGTGTTTCAAAATGCTTACGGCAACTAGGGCTGCCAATATACCTTGAGACTAATGTTAGGAGTGGTTAGCTCCAAGTATGAGAGCTCTGCAAGACAACTGGACCAACTGTAGGGACAAGAATTCCCTCTTCACTTCTGGCTCTACAAAACTAAGGTGGGTGTACCTAATCCAGTAACTTATGGCATTTTAGGACTTTAAACTGGATTTGAACAAAGTAGATGATAGCAAGAAAGTACTAATTGGTAACCAGACATTCATTGACTCTCCATTTCTATGGTGAAACAAAATGGCCTTGTGACCTTAAGATTGTTGAGGGATTGTGGGATTGGTAATGATTTATCTTTTAAGTTTCTTGCAGAATGTAAACAACCATGCAACACATATAACAATGCAGGGGATACTAGCTTATGATCAGTGCCTTATCCATTGGGCATCACATCTAAAGCAGACATGGAATACAAGAATAACTACTAGATTCATTCGAGAACCCAAGCCATAAACATAGTTAAACATCTCTTACACTACTTACAAATATCCTTCCTAATTGAACCAAATGATTTTATGCTTCACTCACAGACTTTTAACCCAATCCCAAACCAAGACTGAGAGATAAAACATATACACTAGTAACCTAATGCAATGAGTTTGAAAACTCAAAATTCACCAAGAACAACTCAAGGAGAGATCTAAGAATGAGACACTATATTAAGTATGTGGACTCAAATTATTGTATTTCAAACTAATTTAGTAATGCCATAGACAATATGCAAAAGAATGCAGAAGATTTCTCCCTAGTATTGATACAACTAGCAAGGAAAGATTACAATCTGGACTGAGGATACACACTTAGCTTTTCAGCTTCCTATGCCAAGAATTTCTAGCCAGCCTCTACAAAATACAACTTCTTGTAATCTACACCACCACTAATCATCTTGGGATCCCAAAATAGGATGCAACAAGCTACAGATGATTAGGGTAGGGTTTTACCCACCAAACCAACTAAGATAAATCAAAAATTTATTACAATTGGAGGAAAACCAAGTAGCCTAGAGAAAGCAGATCCAAGAAAGATCTCCATAAATGATAATTCTAAATTATGTATTGAAGACCATGAATCTGTCATGCATATCAATCTATTTGGCCACTTGCAACATGCCTTGAGCCATTCTTACCCACTCCTTACATGACATAGACCCTTGCAAACACTCAACAAAGTCCTT
This sequence comes from Chamaecyparis obtusa, assembly GCA_027943335.1. NCBI lineage: Eukaryota > Viridiplantae > Streptophyta > Pinopsida > Cupressales > Cupressaceae > Chamaecyparis > Chamaecyparis obtusa. Next base: position 1,524,526 of record BSBK01000633.1, on the reverse strand, counting down.
GGACCACTCTGCAACAACTAACAGAATCAAATTTGCCAAATCTAGCTGCTTGAGTAATAAAAACCAGTCCTTTGGTCGCTAAAACCATCAAAATATTTAAATATGACAGTAATGGCTACATCATGGCATGAGACAGAAAATCAATGGTCAACATTCAAATCTAAATCAACTTTAAAACATGACCATCAGATCTTCTATTCTTCCCAGGCTTCGTAACTTAACCATAGAGGAATCCAATGAACATGTGACTAAAGGCACTCTCCAAGTCACTGAGACATCCTTTAACCCTAGGTTTCATTGTGAGAACATGCGAACACAAGCCCTTGCTGATTTGCCAAGTCATTTTCTTAACTGGAGTTACACTTTGAGAATGAGTGACTGCCTTCAGTCGGCTAATTGTCAAATACTTTATAACCTCAAGCCTACTGACAAATTCCATCTCAGTGGTCTTTTTGACATTATGTCCACCTATATCATCTTTCAACCAATAAGAAAAGAGCATGTCAGTATCGCGTAGCACATTGGACCCACCTACCTAAGCCTTATAATTAGACGACAGGCATAAGATCTCATGGGCTCAGAAGATTCCATGAGATCATACACCAACTATAGATCTTGATACACACTGGTGATCCCACAAATTCCTCTGAAAATGGCCCCACTGACACATCCCTATCACCATCCATGTTGACCAATCAGGACAAAACAAGTTGGCAACACCTGGTAAATGGTCCCACTGACACAACCAATAAAAAGGCACCAATTGTAACACTTTTTAGTGGTCCCACTAACTATCGACCTAAGTACATGTAAGATCGGATGCCTGTCACATGAGATCAAGGGCTCAGAGGATTCTATGAGATCATGCACCCACTGTTGATCTTGAATCCTTCACTGACGCCACTAAAGCATGACCCCACCCTATCGTATCAGCCAACTTGTCGAATCAAATACTGCCATGTTGCAAAGAACTGACAAGCGGGCCCATTTGAATTTTCTTCCTCATCCATGAACACTCTGATAGGTGCCAAATCACTACCCCTTCAACCAATTAGATAACTCCATCTGTGCCATGTAGCAGTGGACCTACCTATCTTAAAGGCTGCATCATAAAGGAAGATCAACAGCTGGTGTAAGATCTCATGGGCTTAGAAGATTCCATGAGATCATATGCCAATCGTAGATCTTGATACAGTGTCAGAGAGCCGGGCCCAAGAAATATTAAGGCCATCGGGACTAAGGAAAAAAATAAGCGCTCAAGACCTAGGGAAAATTAAAGGGTTAGGCGGTAGAAACTTAGGAAAAATTAAACGGGGACCGACCTAGGATAAAAAGATATGAAAACATGACCCCGCAGGTGATTTTATTTAGCACATGGGTTTTAGTCTTTTTAAGTGGCTTGAAAAGGTAATGCAAAATTAGAACAAGGCCAGGGTAATTTAGGGTTTTCTATGCAATGGCTATAATTATGAATTTTTGCCTAGGGTTTAAGGCTAGAGACATAGAAAAAACCTATAGGGACCAGAGTAAAAACAACAAAGCCATGAAAATTATTACAGGTGCTAACACTAGATATTCCATATATTGTTTTCCTCTTATACTCTTGCCAACTCTTTTCTTCAAAATCTATTCAACTTCATCATTCTATTTCTTAGGATATTCTATCGATACTGTTACTTCTTCATCAAGTTCATGATACTCATACAAATTAGCAATGTTGAAAATTGGTGATATGTCCATGTCATCAAGTTACTCAATCTCAAATGCATTTCCACTATCAAATTTCTTTAGAATCTTGCAAGGTCCAAACTTCTTCATCTTCGACTTCCCATATGTTCCAATAGGAAATCAGCCTTTCTTCAAATGAACCATCACTTTATTACCAACATCAAAAATTTTATGTTTCCTAGATCTATCAGCTCTATCTTTGCATTTTTATTACTATCTTCTAGCTTCAGCTTCACATCTTCATGCAATGTCTTCATATATTCAGAAAACTTTACTCCTTCAGCACTTTTCTTATTCTCATCAGAAATGTCTCTCAAATCAGATGTTCATCTTGGTTGTGTGCCATTCACAATCTCAAATGGTGTCTTTCCAGTACTCCTATTCATTGAATTATTGTATGCAAACTCTACTTGTGCCAACATAGAATCCCAATTACTCGGTGTGTCTCCAACTAAACATCTCAAAAGATTTCCCAAACTTTTGTTCACAACTTCAGTCTATCCATCAATTTGTGGGTGAAATGTAGAACTATATTTCAACTTAGTGCCAAATTTCTTCCAAAGTGTTTTCCAAAAATATCCAACAAATTTACTGTCTTGGTCAAAGATAATACTCCTCGGTAATCCATGCAATCTGACAATTTTCTTAAAGAAAAGATTTGCTACATGTCCTACATCTGATGTCTTTCTACATGGTATAAAATGTGTCATCTTATAAAATCTATCCACAACAATAAATATTGAATCATTACCTCTTACTGTCTTCGGTAAGCCAAGAACAAGGTCCATACTGATGTCAATCCAAGGTTTTTTAGGAACAGCAATCGGTGTATACAATCCAATATTTTGACTTACTCCTTTTGCAACTTGACAAATTCTATAACTTTTCACAAATTTCTAAACATCTTTATACAACTATGGCCAATAGTACTTCTCCTTAAGAAAATTCTATGTTTTATCAATACCAAAATGTCTAGCCAAACCACTACTATGTTTCTCCTTTATCAGATTAGTTTCCATTACTTCAATTTTCATCTCGGTCATCAAAGATATTCTTCTACTCAATGCATTAGCAACTTGGTTAGTGACTCCACTCTTATGCTTTATCACAAATGTATAACTTTGCAAATACTCAACCCATTTCATATGTCTCTGATTCAACTTATTCTGACTACCCAAATATTGTAAAGCCTTATGATCATTATACAACACAATTCACTCAGTATCAAATAATGTCTCCATTTCTTTAGTGCTTGAACAATAGCATAGAATTCTTGATCATACATAGAATATTTCCTTCTAGCATCATTCAACTTTTCACTAAAGAAAGCAATAGGTTTACCTTCTTGACTCAACACAGCTCCAATTGCACTTCCACTTGCATCACATTCTACATGAAATACTTTATTGAAATTAGGTAATGCCAAAATAGGTAATTCAGCAACCTTCTACTTTAGAGTCTCAAAAATTTTATCAGCTCCATATGTCCACTTGAATTCTTTTTTGTCTCCTCTCATAGTCTCAGTCATAGCATTACAAATTGAACTAAAATTCCTTGTGAACTTTTGGTAAAAACTTGCCAAACCATGAAATGATCTTACTTCACTAGAATTCATAGGTTTAGGCTAATTCAAAATGGCTTCAACCTTTTTAGGATCCATCTTCAAACCATCAGCTAAAATAACAAATCCCAAATATACAATCTCCTCTTTCATGAATGAACACTTTTTCAGATTTATCAGCAATTTCTCCTCTTTTAATCTCTACAAAACTTGTCTAACATGTAAAAAATGTTCTTCTCTAGTCTTACTGAATATCATAATATCATCAAGATATACAATCACAAACTTACCCAAGAATTTCTTCAAAAATTCATTCATCAACCTGATAAAAGTACTCGGTGCATTAGTTAAACCAAAAGGCATAACCAACCACTCATACAAACCTTCTTTTGTCTTGAAAGTAGTCTTCCATTCATCACCTTCTTTGATTCTAATATGATGATACCCACTTTTCAAATCAATCTTTTTGAAATACTTTGCTCCAGTCAAACTGTCCATTATGTCATCTATTCTCGGTATAGGAAATCTATACTTCACTGTTATCTTGTTGATTTCTCTGGAATCAGTACACATTTTCCATTCTGCATTCTTCTTCTATGCCAATACAATAGGTACTACACAAGGACTCAATTTTTTTCTAATCAAACCTTTCTCCAGCAACTCTTGAATCTGTTAGTTCAATTCCTGATTCTTGGTACGTGTCAACCGATGAGGTGCCTTATTCGGTAAACTAGCTCCAAGGATTAGATCCATATAATGATCAATGCTTCTTTTCAGTGGAAAAATATTAGGTACATTATCATAAATGATATCATGATACTTGGTGAGTAACTTTTCAATCTCCTCGGGGACATTATCCTTTGTTTTCTTACTCAGTTTGTTAGGGATCACAACAAAACATGCATCATTATTTTTCAAAGAGTTAACAAAATTTCTTCCTTCCATCAAACAAACTTTCATAGATGTGCAAACACTACTAACAGGTTCTTCCATCAATGGTAACAAGATTTTTTTCTTTCCATCACGCACAATAGTATACTTATGCAATCTCCCATCATATATAGCATGTCTATCATATTGCCAAGGTCTACCCAATAAAATATGACAACAATCCATAGACATGATATCACATAACACCTTATCATAGTATTTTCCAATCTTCAAATTTACATAACATTGTTCACTTACTAGGAGTGTATGCTCATCTTTGATCCATGAAATCTGATAGGGCTTCGAATGTACCAACCTTTCCAAGTGCAATTTTGTGACCATCTCTTTAGATGCCAGATTCTCTAAGCTAACACTGTCAATGATCACCTTCCAAACTTTGTCAGAAACTATACATCTGGTCTTGAACAAACTTTTCCTTACCAGATCTTCCTTCTTGCTTTCATTCCATAGTGCTCTCCTTACCATCAAGTTATTTTCTTTCTCAAGTTCATTCGGTGACTCTTCTTGCACCAAAGTATTTATACTACTACTAGCCTTCTTACTAGCCTCTGTACATTCAAAAGATCTATGTCCTTCTTGATGCAGGAGCATCCTGGGTGTAAGAGCAATCTTGCATCACCCAAAAAAAAATATTTCTATTTTTATATTCAATAAGGGCTATTTTGTGCAGAGCTACTATTTATGGAAAGTTACTATTTTTGGTAATTTTTGTATGTGCTCAGAATGATCTGATTTCTTTCTTGGAGGTTCATTTTGGTCATATAAGTCTGCCAGTAAAGTTTCATTGCCAGATCAAGTGTATATTGGAAGATATTGAAGATTTTCGGTATTGGTAGCAGCGTACAGAAACTTTGAACTCAGTTTTGAAGGCTTTAGAGGCCCCGGATGAGGTCAAAAATTTGGGTGATGGGTGCTTTCTTTTGATTCAAGCCTGTAGAGCATTTCGTGGCATTTCTGAAATGGGGTTATAATAGCCAATCGGGTCAACTGGTGATGACTTATGGTATTCGAAAGTTGGGCCACCTGAAATGGCAGAAAATAATTTTTTTCAAAATTTATGTTCGGGTTTCAAAGGTTACCTTGAGCCAACTATGATGTAATAAAATTTAAAATAAAATAATTCTAAGTTTGGTCGACCTCATTGGCTAAAATTCTGGAACCTTCCCAGGTGGTAGAAATTTGCCTATATAAGGAAGGCTGTATTATTGTCTTAGGTAGTTCAGAATAGTTCTGGGTAGTAGATCTAGGTAATAGTTTGAGGCTTTGTCCTACAGAATATTGTAAGGGAATGCCCATGTGGCTTTGCATATTGTAATTCTGAAAGTTTGTAATTCCACATTTGTGGAGATAATAAGAAGCCAATTTTCTTTTCTTGCATATTGTTGTTGTTTCTCTATTTCTGTTATGTGTTTGTGGTATTAAGGGGAGCACCCTTCATCAAGTGGTATCAGAGCAGGAGTTCTTGAGTGTGTAAATAGATCCTCGATTGTGAGGCAGTTTGCACCAGGACCATGGTTAGGGTTTAAGTGTGCATCACGAAAATGCCTCCAAGAAGAGAACGTGGCAGAAGAGCTGGTGCTATGACACCTGAGGTTAGAGAGCTACAGAGACAAGTGCGAGCATTACAAGAAGAGATTCGCAGAGGAATGAATCTTAATGTCAGAGATGAAAGCGAGGATGAAGCTAAAGAAGAATATCAAGAAGGAGAAGTCAAAATTGTGAACCAGGAGGAAGAAAGACTTTTTCGGGCCATTTCTAAGATTGGGAAAAGACCTAAGATTGAGGTTTCTACATTTTCTAGAAATCTTAACCAAGAAGAATTGATCGACTGGATCAATGAATGTGAGGAATATTTTGAGTACAAAGATGTTGAGGATCCTGATAGGGTCAAATTTGCGAAGGCTAGACTAAAAGGTCATGCGAAGATCTGGTGGCAAGAAATTCAATTGGAGTGAAATAGAAGAGGGAAAGATAAAATCACAAGATGGGATCGGATGGTGGATAAATTGAAGTGACAGTTCATTCCTGTTGATTATGAGCTTGACCTACTAAAGAAAATGCAGAGTTTGAAGCAAGTAGGAAGATCTGTTCATGAGTAAACAGAGGAGTTCTATCGACTTCTCATTAGAACAGGCCATGCAAAAGCTGATAAGGAGAAAGTTGCCCGATACCTTAATGGGTTAAGGCCAAGCATTCAGGAGGAGCTAAATCTGGTTTGAATGAACAGTATTGAAGAGGCATACCAGTTTGCCCTAAAAGTAGAGGAAAAGTTGAACAAGAAATTTGAGAGCAGACAAAATGGAAGAGGTCGCGGTGGATGATCTAGTGGACGGTCATATGGTGGCCGAAATGAAGATCCGAAAAATAAAGATGAGGCCAGTAGCAGTCAAAATCAGTGAGGAAATAATTCCAATCACTTCTAGGATTAGAATAATAGAGATCAGAGAGGAAGAGGAAGAGGATAAGGATCTAGAAGAGGTGGCTTCCGTGGAACATGTTTTCACTGTGGAGAAGAAGGTCATAGGGCATTTGAATGTCCTCAGCACCAAGGTAGAACAGACAGGAGAAATGAAAGCCAGGCTAGAGTTGCACATGTAGATGAAGATGCCAGATCATCAAATTCTAAAGATGCTGAAAGAGGAGAAACATTGATTAACAGAAGAGTCCTATTGAGTGGTGAGAATGAACCTGAGCAAAGGAGGAGCCTGTTTCGCACCAGGTGCAAGTGTGAAGGTAAATGTTGTGATGTGATTATTGATAGTGGAAGCACTGACAATTTGGTGTCAGAAGAGATGGTGACAAAGTTGAAGCTCAAGAGATAGAAACACCCACATCCAGATTGGATTGCCTGGGTGCAGGATGACCACAAGGTCATGGTCAGTGAACAGTGCCTGGTAAAGTTCAAAATTGGCGGGTACCAAGATGAGGTACTATGTGATATCATCTCTATGGATGCATGTCATATGTTATTGGGTAGACCATGGCAGTTTGACAGATATGCTATACACGATGGTCGTGCGAATACCTATTCCTTGACAAAGGATGGAGTGTGACATAAGCTAAAGCCATTGAAGGAGACTAAAGAAAAGGTATGTGGTAATGCAAAAATAACATTTTTTGATGGAAGAAAATTCCTAGATGGTATGAGGCATGAGCATGTGTGTTTTGCTTTAATTCCAAAAGTTGGTAAAGAAGAAGTAGAGGATGTACCTGTAGAGGTTGCAGATTTGTTGAATGAGTTTTAGGATATTGTATTTGATAATGTACCTGATGGGTTACCACCGGTAAGGAAGATCAATCATCAGATGGATTTGATTCCAGGAGCCAGTTTGCTAAACAAGGCAGCACATAGAATGACACCAGCAGAAAGTGAAGAATTGAACAGACAAGTACATGAGTTATTATAGAAGGGGTTGATTCGAGAGAGTCTGAGTCCCTGTGCTATACCAATGGTATTAGCACCAAAGAAGAATGGCGAATGGAGGATGTGTACAGATTCTAGGGCAATAAACAAGATCACAATCAAGTACAGGTTTCTATTGCCATGAATGGATGATATTATGGACTGTTTGAGTGGAGCTGTGTATTTCTCAAAGATAGATCTGAAGAGTGGATATCACCAGATTTGGATCAGAGAAGGAGATGAATGGAAGACTACCTTCAAGACAAAGGAAGGACTGTATGAGTGGTTAGTCATGCCTTTTGGGCTAACCAATGCACTGAGCACTTTCATGCAGCTCATGAACGAGGTTCTGAAAGAATTTCTGGGTAAGTTTGTCATTGTTTACCTAGATAATATTTTGATCTTTAGTAAGACATTGGATGAGCATATGATGCATATTCGTATGGTATTTGAGAAGTTGAGAGAAGAAAAATTATTGATTAAGTTGAAGAAGTGTAGTTTTGTGAAGAAAGAGTTGGTGTATTTGGGGTTTGTAGTTTCAGGAGGTCTAAAAATGGACCCAGAGAAGGTACAAGCTATCCTTGAATGGCCTATGCCAAGGAGTGCTACTGAGGTAAGATCTTTTCATGGTCTAGCTAGCTTTTACAGAAAGTTTATCAAAAATTTTAGCAGTATTTGTGGACCCTTGACTGAAACAATGAGAGGGGATAGAAAAGAGTTTAAGTGGACTAATGGGGTAGAAAAGAGTTTTCAATTGTTGAAACAAAAAGTTACAGAACAACCTGTTTTAGCACTTCCAAATTTTAATAAGGTGTTTCAAGTAGATTGTGATGCTAGTGGTACTGCAATAGGAGCTGTTATGAGCTAAGAAGGTAAACCTGTTGCTTATTTCAGTGAGAAGTTAAATGATGCCAAGAGAAAATATTCTGTTTATGATCAGGAATTCTATGCTATAGTTCAAGCATTAAAGAAGTGGAGACATTATCTCCTTCCTAAGGAGTTTGTTTTGTATACTGATCATCAAGCCTTGCAATATTTGAATAGTCAAGGAAAATTGAATCAAAGGCATTTGAAATGGGTTGAGTTTTTGCAGAGTTATACATTTATTTTGAAACACAAGAGTGGAAAGTCTAATAGGGTTGCAGATGCTCTTAGTAGAAGGTAACTATTGCTGACAGAAATGCAGATTGAGGTGGTTGGGTTCAAGGAACTCAAGAATTTGTATCCAGCGGATCCTGATTTTGGTGAAGCTTGGAAAGCTTGTACAGAACCTGTTACTTTAGACAGGAAAAAATGGTTGGATTTCATCATCCAGGATGATATGTTATTCTGAGGGAGTCAGTTGTGCATTCCAAAAAGTTCTATGAGGGAGAATCTCATCAAGGAGAAGCATAGCGGAGGATTGGCTGGACATTTTGGTCGTGATAAAACCCTTGGTTTGGTTAGTGAGAATTATTATTGGCCACAGTTGCAGTAAGATGTGAAGAAGTTTGTACAAAGTTGCAGAGTATGTCAGATGGCGAAAGGAGTGAAACAGAATACAGGGTTGTATCAACCATTACTTGTACCAAAGAAGCCTTGGGAGGATATCAGCATGGACTTTATTCTTGGTTTACCGAGGACTCAACGGGGACATGATTCAATTTTTGTGGTGGTTGATAGATTTTCGAAGATGGCACATTTCATTCCCTGTAAGAAGACTAATGATGTTGTTCATGTAGCGGAATTATTTTTCAGAGAAGTAGTGAGACTTCATGGTTTGCCAAAGACCATAGTTTCAGATCGGGACACTAAGTTTGTTGGATATTTCTAGCGTACATTATGGAAGAAGTTGAAGACAGATTTGAATTTCAGTTCATCACATCATCCACAGACTGATGGATAGACAGAGGTGGTGAATAGGAGTTTGGGAAATTTGCTGAGATGTTTGGTTGGAGATAAGCCAACAGGATGGGATTTGATTTTACCATAGGCAGAATTTGCATACAATAATTTTGTCAACAGGAGCACTGGTAAATCACCATTCCAGATTGTATATGGAAGTAGTCCAAGAAATGCATCTGAATTGAGGAAGATAGATAAAAGAGAAATAAGTAGTGCTAAAGCTGAGGATTTTGCAGAACATTTGAAGAACATCCATGAGGAGGTGAGGAAGCATATTACCAAGATGAATGTGCAATATAAGACTAAGGCAGATGAGAAAAGGAGGCATAAGGAATTTTAGGTTGGAGATGAAGTCATGGTTCATTTGCAGAAGGAGTGGTTTCCAATTGGTACATATAACAAGTTGAAAATGAAGAAGTTTGGGCCATGTAAGATACTGAAGAAGCATGATTCAGGAAATGCATATGAGGTAGAATTTCCTATTGAGCTGAATATTTCACCAGTGTTTAACATTTTAGATTTCACAGAGTATCATGAAGGAGGTGTTCAAGATGAGGTTATAGCAGCACAGTGGAGTATTCCAGCAACTAGTTCAGATATCAAGGAGATTGAAGATATACTGGATAGTCGTGTTGGCAGAAGCACAAGGAACAGGACATATGAAGAGTATTTGGTCAAATGGAAAGGATGACCTATTGAAGATTCATCATGGCTAACAAAGGGGGAGGTTAACCATCTTGGTTTTCCTCTGCACACCTGAGTCGTGATAGGGTCACTTCTCAAATTACCCCAGGTGTCTGATGCAGGAGCATCCTAGGTGTAAGAGCAATCTTGCATCACCCAAAAAAAAATATTTCTATTTTTATATTCAATAAGGGCTATTTTGTGTAGAGCTGCTATTTATGGAAAGTTACTATTTTTGGTAATTTTTGTATGTGCTCAAAATTATCTGATTTCTTTCTTGGAGGTTCATTTTGGTCATATAAGTCTGCCAGTAAAGTTTCATTGCCAGATCAAGTGTATATTGGAAGATATTGAAGATTTTCGGTATTGGCAGCAGGGTACAGAAACTTTGAACTCAATTTTGAAGGCTTTAGAGGCCCCAGATGAGGTCAAAAATTTGGGTGATGGGCGCTTGCATGGGTCAAGCCTATAAAGCACTTTTTGGCATTTTTGAAATCAGGTTATAATAGCCGATCGGGTCAACTGGTGATGACTTATGGTCTTCAAAAGTTGGGCCACCTGAAATGGCAGAAAATAATTTTCTTCAAAATTTCTATTCAGGTTTCAAAGGTTATCTTGAGCCGACTATGATGTAATAAAATGTAAAATAAAATAATTCTAAGTTTGGTCAGCCTTATTGGCTAAAATTCTGGAACCTTCCCAGGCGGTGAAAATTTGCCTATATAAGGAAGGCTGTATTATTGTCTTAGGTAGTTCAGAATAGTTCTGGGTAGAAGATCTGGGTAATAGTTCGAGGCTTTGTCCTATAGAATATTGTAAGGGAATGCCCATGTGGCTTTGCATATTGTAATTCTGAAAGTTTGTAATTCCACATTTGTGGAGATAATAAGAAGCCAATTTTTTGTTCTTGCATATTGTTGTTGTTTCTCTATTTCCATTATGTGTTTGTGGTATTAAGGGGAGCACCCTTCATCACTTCTTCTCCACAATTGTAACAAGTTCCTCAAAAACTTCCTCTTCTATAACCACCTTGGTAGTTACTACCTCTACTTCTAGAACTTTCACCTTTCCACTCGGTCTTGCCTTTGTCTAGATTTGTATTTTCTAGTTCAGATCTACCATTTTCACCATTAGATCTACCTCTTCCTCTAGGGAATCTATCACCTTGACCTCTCTATCTTTGCTCATGTCTCTTATTCAATTTCTCCTCAGCCTTCAAAGAAAATTGATAAGCCTCTTCAATGTTCTCCAACTTGACCATACTAATTTCCTCTTGGATGAAAACTCTCAAACCATTCAGGTATCTACCGATCCTTTCCACATCATCTTCATCATGTCCAGATCTGATATCTAATCTATAGAATTCCTCAATATACTCTTTTACCGAGCTATTTTTCTATCTAAAACTTTGCATTCACCGATCTAGGTTAATCTGATAATCACAAGGTAAGAACTTTCCCTTCAATTTGTTCACCATTTTACTCCATACCTTGATTTTTTCTTTGCCTTTCCTTTTCCTATCCAATTGCAAATGTTCCCACCATAGGGATGCATGACTTCTCAACTTTGTGCTAGCAATCTTCACCTTCTTATCCTCAGGAATGTTTTCATATTCAAAGTACTTTTCCATCTCGGTGATCCAGTCCACCAATTCATTAGAATCTAGATTTCCACCATACTCAAGAGGATTGGAAGTGGTGTTGACTTCAGACTTGTCAAAGCCTTCAAAAATCTTTCTTCACCTTGATCCATAATAGGTGCAAGTTCCGCATTCGCATGTTCTTCTTCAACTTCATCATCACTAACATCTTCAAGATGTCTGCCTCTTCTTTAGGCTATTTCAATAGCTTCTAACCTAGCAGCAATCTACCTTAGCATATCTGCCAATCCTATATCTACATCTCGCCTCCCACAAACTATCTTGACAACCCTCTACAATTTCAGGTCAGATTGCAATCTGCTACCCCATAATAATTCAACTAGGGCTTCAAGAGGAACCTACAAACCTAGATCTGTAGAACTAAATCAAGATCTCACCTAGCTCTGATACCACCTGACGCAAGGTAGGGAGCAAGAGGGGCCAAACAATGGTGCACCCTAATGATCCAAGCCTACACAACACATGCGAAAGCAACAAACAACAATAGTGAGAGAGAGGATGCCAGATATTTTATATATTATCATCAAATAGAACCATACATGTTAGGCTGTAAGGCCTTCCCAATTAGGGCTAGATATAACAATGAATCATAGAAGTCCTCAAACATGTGAGGATCTATCAAAATCTCTACTTCTATCTTCTACCAATTCCTATCCAAAAACTGATGCCTAAACTCTAAACCAACAACAACATTTATACAAGAAGCTACTGAGCTAAGTCGGCCTTTAGATCCAAAATCAACAGAAGGAACGGTCAAATCTGGGACCACATGCTTCCCAATGATGGATTCCAACATTAAATCTATGATCCAATATAAATGCACAAGTCAGCCACAACATGAACTAAAACTAAACCCATCAGCGAGCAAGATAACCGAGTAGCAGACAGGCAATGTTAAGCACCAATGGAATAACCGACCACCCAGGAAATAACCGACCACACTCGGTAACCAAAGGAAACCAACCAACTATCAACCAACTCGGTCAAAGTAGAAACTGAGCAACATAGACAAACTCCAAATTGTTTTTGGTGACACAGGATTGCCAAGGAGTTGAAATGCTCCAACATTAGTTTCTATTATGACATTCTTTGAGATCCATTTGATAATACACTGCCTAGTGCTCATTGCTTTGAACACATGCACCACTGGTTAATACATGCTCATTGTGGTATCAATTGTCACTGTTTACTGGTTCCATGTTGTACCCTTTATCTTGACTGCATATTTTCATGATGTCATTCCATTATTTGATCCTGACTTCTCTTGATGCATTATCACTATTACTGAAGATTAAAATGCTATTGGCTCAAGGCTAATGAAATGTGGGAAGCTTTACTAGAATTGTTTGTTTTACTAGCATCATGCAGTCACTCTGTTATTTGTAGCATCCTTCCTTAGCTTAAAATGTAGATTCAAATACTTCCATGCTATGAATATGTGATATAATTGTATGCAGATTTGTACCTTTTCTCCATTCTAATTTGATTTGATGATGTATGCCCCTTCTATTGCCAATGCTTGATCATGACTCATTATGTTGATGGGCATGATGGATGGCTCTTGTGGGTGCATCATGATGTCATAGTAGCACCAGATGAAACAATAATATTTGGTGTTGTTGTTGCATTATTAGATGATGCAAACACAATAGTGATTCATCAGGTGTTCATGTAGCCATTTACTTCCCCTTTTCTATGTTGATCTTTGTTCTCTACTTCCATTATTTTTGATTCTTTATTCTATCTTCATGATCTCTAAATGCTCCATGGATACTACTTCGTCACTAAGCTTACATTTCTTAGACTAGTGCTCCTCCTTGAGGTCGTCAGGGTAACCCAAAACTCTATGGGAATAGGGCTTTTGATTACCCTGACAGGTTTCAATTTGGAGGGTACTAGGAGACTTAACACTAATCATGGGTGCTCTTGGCATGCAATGTGGTCTCTATCAAGGAAATTTGAAGGTTTTCCTGATAGAGCCCACATTACAGGGAAAAATCATTCATTTGGATTCCAACACTTTGTAATTGTTGTTGTATAGACAATCTTTGTACTTCTAGGATGGTCTTCTGGAAAGACCATCCTATCAGTACTTAGATTATCTGAATGAGGTAACAATAGTGTTTTACCTTCTTTTGTATCTGCACATGGAACAAACAAGTTAGTGAAAACATGGTATTTTCTTCTTCCTGCAGCATCTTTCTGAGTGCACATGCCCTGCAGCATAGCTCTTTTAGAAGTGTATGGCTGATTATATATATGCATGATTATAGATGAGGGTAAGTAGTAGGGTATCATGCATTTCTTAGATCCTTTGGATCTAACCCTCATCTCCCTCTTCCTTGAAGGTTTTGGGTTACTCAGGAGTACATTGGATTCAACCCTGGATCAACACTTCATCATTCCAAGCAATGTCTAGTACCCTTATAATTATGTTCATCCATTTTATGTATGTCTATATTCATTCATACTCTCTTGAAAGTTGGCTATGCTCACAGCCTGTGTGATCCCAGATGATTTTATCATTTAGTTCTTTCCTTTGTACATCACATACAAGATATTTGGCATATATAAATGTAATATTTAGATGCAGAGATATCTTTTCATTTACATGTACCTTTTCATGAAATGAACACAAATTTAAATAAGATCATCTAATAATAAAAACTAGGGTACTATAGCTTCATCTAGTAATTAGGTCACCAATCCAAAAATGAGTAAAAATATGGTTACATATGCATTCTTAAATGGTGAACTAGAGGAAGATGTTTATATCAAGCAACTTGATGGATTTACTATAACCAAAGAAGGAGATATGGTTTTCAAATTGTAGAAAGACTTGTATGGATTAAAGAAATCTCCTAGAGCCTAGTACACTAGATTGGAAAATTATTTGACAAAGATTGGTTTCAAAAAAGATAAAACAAATAGTAATTTATATTTTAAAATATTTGATGGTAATGTCTTGATTGTTGAAGTATTTGTTGATGATATCATATTTGGTGGAAATGATGAGTTGAGTAGAGGTTTTTACAATGAAATGATAAAAGAATTTGAGATGTCTATGATTTTCTAAATGAAAATCTTTCTTGGATTACAAGATACACAACTAGATAGAGGAGTTTTCATTACTCGGTCTAATTATGTCAGATAATTATTGAAGAAATTTGGTATGGAAGACTCAAAACCAGTAGGAACCCCTATGGTTACTAATTGTAAGATGACTAAGGATTATGGTTCTTCTTGTGATAATAAAAAAAGTACAAATATATGATCGATGGACTACAATATCTAACTCACTCTAGATCATACATATCAAATGTTGTTGGAATTTCTGTAAGATTTCAAGTTGAACCGAAGAAATCTCATATGGTTTTTGTTAAAAGAATTTTCAGATACTTGAAGGGTATAGTTGATTATGGGTTATGGTATGAAAAAGAGATGACTTCACTCCATGTGCATACACTGATGTTTCCTACGCGGGTAATATGGATGATAGAAAAAATTACTAGTGGAGGTGCATTCTTCTTGGGTAAGAAATTGGTTTCTTGGACTAGTGAGAAGCAGGATTGTATTTCTCAATCGTAGCTAAAGTTGAGTATGTTACTATTGCAATTAACTACAATAAAGCTATTTGGATGAAGAAAATATTGAAGGACATAAGGATAAACATCGATGAACCTATTATTATTCATTGTGATAACTCTAGTGCTGTAAATATTTTAAAGAATCCTAATCTTCATTCAAAGACATATTACTATTAAATATCATGTCTTGAGGGAGAAGGTAAATGAAAAAATAGTGAATTTGGAATTTGTGTCTTCTAAGGAATAGATTTATGTCATCTTTACAAAATACTTTTGAGTATCTTAGGGAAAATTTTGGGTTGATAGCCCCTCCAAATCAAGGGTAATGATGCTAAGGGTAGCATCAGTCCAGATAATCTATCATAATATTATTTGTTGGATTGATGAGTTTTGGGGACTACTTTATAGGATGAGCAATCTTATGGCTATTTATTGGTTTGGTACTTTTGATATCTTTGGTCATTTTCCATTTATGTAAAAGGGGGAGAAGTTGTGTAAAAAAAAAGCAAGATTAGAGATTGCAGAGATTGTGTTCTAGCTGGATAATTAGAGCGGTTAGGTGGATATATTATAACTATACTTTCAGAGTGATTAAGTCAATATAGAATTGAATTTTTGAATTGATCAAGTTTTCACTACATATGTTGTCATCAATGCAAAAGGGGGATATTATTTGAAGATTGTTGAGCATGCCAGAGTTTTGGATTTGCATCTACTGACATTAATGTTTTGTCATTGATATCAATATACTTGTTGTCTAAGACATTGTGTTTAGGATATTCAATAGGGAGGATTAAAGTTGTTTATATTCTATGTTAAAGATCTTGAGATGCGATGGTGAGGTATTATTCTGATATGTTTGTAGATCGTCTACATAGGTTCACAGAAGTTGGTTGAATAGTTTGAGTAATATATGATCAATTTGATGGTTACTAGTGTCACAATGTTCCTATGAACAGTGGATAAGTATTTGGTTTGGTATGACTTATATTTTATATTTTAGAGGTTGTGAAGTTGTTGAGTGCATGTTTCCTTATCATTGTGTTCACAATTGGTGTTGTTCATGATTCAAAGTACAACAAGCTATCTTTTGTTATGTCTAAGTTTGGTATCTTAGTGTTCCTATTGAACAAAGATAAAGATGAGTTTGGATTTTGTATTATAGATGATGCAAAGGTTATGGATGGTATTCATGTTTCTTGTTGGTGTTCTTGGATCGTGTGATGATAATGTTGTTATTTTTCATTAGTTGAGATGATTGGATTTTTTTCTTTGGTAACATGATGGCATTTATTTATTTAGGTCCTAGCCAACTTGACAAAGTAACATATGATTATTAATGTTGCATTAGTAGAACTTGTGTATTCAAGGTTGAAGA
The DNA here is from genome assembly GCA_027943335.1 of Chamaecyparis obtusa. Classification (NCBI taxonomy): domain Eukaryota; kingdom Viridiplantae; phylum Streptophyta; class Pinopsida; order Cupressales; family Cupressaceae; genus Chamaecyparis; species Chamaecyparis obtusa. Next base: position 1,507,690 of record BSBK01000633.1, on the reverse strand, counting down.
TTTGGGTATTATCTAAGTCTTATCTGACTTGATTTGGATCACATTATAGATTGATCATAATGTTTATATCTTTTATTTTATTATTTCTTAGCCGACCTAGTGACTGATTATTCATTATAATCAGTATAAATGATAAATTATTTTTTAATTGAGAGTATGTATGAGAGAGAGAGAGAGAGAGAGGATTGTGTATATGTATGTTCTACACTTAAGATAGAGTTTTTATTTCACTGGAATTGTATTGGAATAGGATATTTTATTTATTAATTCATTTGTAAAGGGTTGTATGTCCACCCCATTGTAATTGAAGATAGATCGGTGAACCTGACTGTGTGCCAAATCTGAGGGTTTATTGTGAGCTGAGTCTATAGATTATTGGCATTATGAGTTGACATGGTGAGTTGTAGTCATAGGTAGTAATTTTTTTGGTTTTCATTGATGGAAAATAAGTCAAATCGGTCATGTATCACAATCGGTGAATCATAGAAGGAAATCAATGTATAGGTTAAGGAATCAGTAATGCTGAAAATTGGTTAAGTCCAGAAGATTGGTAGATAAAGAGGTAACTACTTTGGTAGCGATCGTGATAGATGAAGAATTACAAGGTGTGGTCATAGATAAAATATCAACATGGTCATAATATAGTGTGGTTCCAAACACAACTCATTTGGTTGATTGGTGAAAGATATTTTGGTGTCATAGTCATTCAAATAGGAAAGAACACATGAGTTCTTGACAATTAGTTGGAAGATTCTAGATCGATAAGCGGTTTAGCAGTTGTGATGATACTTATTATTATGATGATGTGTAATAGTTGTTATAAAATTCATGAAGTATTATTTTTGGGATCAATGATATTGTATAAGGAAGATTTAAGGTGACACATTGGAGAAGTCAAAATGTGTTTGACTATTTTGGAGAATTAAAATAGAGAACTTATTGAAAGCTGATGTGGTCATAGGGAAATGTGTTCTACATTGAGTTTATCATTTTGATTAGAAAATATTTAATTTTATGAATTTGATTCTAGAAGTGTATATATATGTGGTACTTATCATATTAAAAAGATATTGATATTTGAAATAAGAAGATTGATGTTATTTTAAAATTATTAAGGTTGTGGTAAAAGATCAGGTAGAGTCAGAGTTGTGAGTAGATACAGAGAGTAGAGAAAGGATTGGATTTGTCAAGCATTCACTACTATATTCATATCAGTCAACTTGTTGTTCCCTAGCAGTTATAGAAATAAAATACCTTAACTAGATGAGCTTTAACGGGTTATCATTGTAAATCCCTTAATTGAATGAGCTCTTAATAGACTCTTGAAGTCCTCTTACAAGGTAGATCTTAGAAGATCTAATTGTACTTATAAAAAGGTACTACTCACTCCTTACAAGGTGACCCCTAAAAAAGGGTAATTGTAAGCTTCTAACAGGGGAAACCCATTTTGCTACAGTAGTGAAATTATGGGTGTCATAACCACCATGGTTTTTTCCTCTAACAAAGGGTGTCCACATAAAAATCATTGTGTCATGTGTGATGATTTTGTGGATGTTTGATTTTGTTTACTTTTACTTGTTTAGTTAAGCTATATGATTTTTTATTTACAAGTTATTATTGAAGTTATTCAGATTAACAGTTGATTTATTTTATAATTGTGTTGCACTGATTCACACTCCCCTCTCAATGCCTAAGAATTCTAACACTTGGTATCAAAGTGTTAGTGCTCTTGTTGATAGGTCTAATAGCTTGAGGGAAAGATATACAACTATGGAGAATTATAGGCATGAAATGGAACTTGAGAATGCACACAAGATGATCAATGAGCTGAAGGAAAAAATAAAGAAGTCACTTTCTATAAGGAGAAAACTTACTGAACAACTGAATGAGAGTCAGGATTATATTGAGAAACTATCTAATGGTATTAAGTCTAAATATTCCAAAGAAGCAATTAAAATTTTGATGGAAAAGAATAAAGGTCTTAAAGAAGAGGTGGAAAATCTATAAAGAGAGTTTGAAAGTCAATCTATCAAGATATGTCAAGATCTTCATGGAAAGAAAGCAATAGAAAGTACAAGAAGACTACATAAGATGCTAAGAAAGTTGCCAAGGATTCCCTAAGAGCAAGAGATGAACACTATAAACTGAGATAAGAATATACTTTGTATAGAAACCAAATGCAGGATACAAATAAAGAAAATCTCCAAGTTACAAGTGAGAATGAATGACTTAGAGAAGAGAATGAGAAATTGAAGATTGAATTAAAGTCAAAGAAAGAAGAAAATGAAAAATTGAAAGAGTGCAATGAAAGTATGCAAAAGATTGATGAAAAATTGAAGAGACAAAGGAGACACAAAGATCCATCTAGTATTTGTTACAATAGTCAAGGAATATTTGAAATTGGTGAGTCATCAAAATCCGAACCTAAGAAGCCACAAGATTAGAAGATAGATCCAAGAAATTCTAGTAAGAAATCTAATAAAACTACAAGTTTTAACTATGGTAAGCCTGGTCATACTACAAATGTGTGTAGGAGAAAACTAGTGAACATGTCTTATACTTTTGATGGTTATTGCTACAATTGTCACAAGTATGATCATACTACTTATGAGTGTAGATCTAGATCTGACAGTAGATCTAGTAATAGATCTAATGGTGGTAGATTCAATGGATACTAATTTTCTTGTAATAAATATGGACATAAAGATGAGAATTGTAGGTCTAAAGTTTAATCTTCTAGGTCTTTAAACAAACTAGTAAGACCTAATGAAAGGGAAAGACAATTTGATGCAACATGTTTTGTATGTGGTTGTGTGTGTATGTTTAACACCTTCATGAAATTAGGATATTTAACTATCAAATCAAATCAAATACAATATAAATTTAACTAAGAATTGAAACTAAAATCCATAACATCTCATGGTTCTCTAATCAGATGTGGTAAGTGAAGCTCTCTGCTCAATCTCCACTAGTGACACTTCTAAAATGAGAAAATATGATGCTACAATGCTTAATCTAGCTCACTAACTCTCAAATGGATACAAAGATAATTCAAATGCTCTTAAATGCTCTTGATTGCTATGAAATTGTCTATAATAAGGATGCTTTGCAAATGAATTTTTAAGATGATTATTGCTCTCAAAATGCCTCCTACTTATAGCAAATTCCCAAGGGTAGGGGGTAGAGTGAATTAACCATGATTTACCTTTGGTTGAGTCAAAAAATTTGCAATGTTCATAAATGGGGGGACAATTTAAATATTTGTCTCAAAGCTTTGGACAAAAGGACAAAATTGAGTGGATGAGATTGAAACTTTAAAATGAGTGATTGAGATTCATCCTTTTTGAGTGATTTGTGTCTTTTTGTCATCAATTTTCATTGGTTGCTCAACTTTGTTGAAAGATATTAGGATTAATTAAATTCAATTAATTAATTAAATTTATCCATGTAAGGAATAGGTTCATTTTGATTTTTGATTAAACAACTATACAATTAATTAATTAAAATCAATTATATAGTGCTTTTCACCCCTTTAAGCTTTTGATTATTTAATGTCATTATTTAATTTTTCCTTTGATTTTAAGTGATTTTGTCCAACTTTATTAATAATGTCCATTTAAATTGATTTGATCCTTTTTTATGAGAATTAGTGCATTTTGATTATTTTGAGCCATTTTATTTATTTTAAAGCACTTGCCCATTTTTTAGTGTCTACAAATGCCCCTCTTTGAATTGATGTGTGAAGAACATTGATTCAAAGATTCTTTTTAGTCCTGATTTTTTTAGGTCCCGATTAACTGATACACCATTGATATGAATTTTTTTTGATATGTTGCCTGATATGATATGCCTCTGATCTGATATAATAAACTGATATGTGCCCCACTAATAATGATTCCAAAATTTTTGATATGCTTGTCCATTTCCTTGAGGATAATAGATGGATGAAGAGTGATGTGTGATATAGAATGTGCCACAAAGTTCATCCACATCTTTGTTTTTGAATTGCTTTCCATTGTTTGTGATTATGGCATGAGAGATACCATATCGACAAATGATGTGATTGAGTATGAACATGGAAATTTTTTTACCCATAGCGGTGATCAAAGGAACTGCTTCTACCCACTTAGTGAAATACTCTGTTGCGGTGATGATGTACTTGTGCCCATTGGAAGATGATGGATAGATTACACTAATCAAGTCAAATCCCCATTGATAGAATGGCCATGGTGTAACAAATGGATGTAACTCTTGTACCGGTGCATGTATCATGTCACCATGGTATTGAAATTTGCTGCATATTTTGATGAAGTGACAAGCATCTTTCTCTAAGGTTTTCCAGAAATACCCTAAGTGAAGGATCTTCTTGGCTAGGTTTAAACTGCTTAAGTGTGACCCACAAATGCCCTCATGAACCTCATGTAAATCTAATTTAGACTCCTCTTCCTCTAGACATCTAAGTAATGTCCTGTCAAGACCCTTGTGATACAATGTTTTAGAAAGGATTATGTAACAAGCTGATTGGTGTATGAAATTTCATTTTTGGGCTCATGATTGGTCTAAAGGTAACACTTGGTCTTTGAGATAGGTATATATAGGTTCATACCAAGGTGAGTCATGTCCATGAAGTAGGGAAACAATTTGGGTTTCGGGAAGGTCAAATGTCAGTTGTGCTAACTCTTCCACCAAGAATTCATACTTCTCATTTTGATCTAGTTTTTGAAGTAAGGAAGCCAAGGTTGCCATTGCATCAGTTGCTCTATTTTTCTCTCTTGGAATTTGCTCAAACATTATCAAAGAAAATTACTTTTTCCAAGCATCAATCATAGCCTTGTATGGAATTAATTTTTCATCTTTGGTATTGTATTCATCATTGGCTTGATTGATTATTAGTTGAGAATCTCCATATACTTGTACTTTGGTGGTGTTCCATTCTAAAGCCATCTTAATGCCAATGACTAAAGCCTCATATTCTACTATATTATTTTTGCATGGGAAAAAAAGTTTGTAGGACTTGGGAATAGTGTACCCTTGAGGGGTAATCAATAATATGTCAGCCCCGGAACCTCCTTGTGTATATGAGTCATCAAAGTACAACTTCCATGTCTTTGCTTCTATATTTACAATTGCAGAATCCAATAATTCCACTTGAACGGTTTGTGTAGAAGTCAATGGGTTTTCAGCTAAGTGATCTACTATCACATGTCCTTTTATTACCTTCCTATCCACATAATCGATGTCAAACTCACTTAATATCATGACCCATTTTGCTATCCTACCTGTTAAGGCAGTTTTGCTTAGCAAATACTATAGAGGATCAATTTTGGCAATTAGTTTCACCTTGTGCATGAACATATAATGTCTCAATTTTTGGGATGCAAAGGAAACTGCTAGACATGCTCTTTCTATGAATGTATAGTTAAGTTCGTATTTGATCAATGTTCTACTCAAATAGTAGATTGCTCTTTCTTTTCCTTGCTCATCTTTTTGCACCAAAAGAACTCCTAGAGACCTTTTGGTAGCAGATATGTACAACAAAAATGGTTTTCCCTTGAGTGGTGGCATTAAAATTGGTAGATTTATTAGATAAGTCTTCAATAAAGTGAAGGCTTGGTCACATTCTTCATCCTGCATGAAAATAGTATCTTTGTGTAGCAACCTTGTGAATGAATGACATTTTTCAGCCAATTGAGAAATGAACCTTCTTATGGATTGTATCTTGCCTTGTAGAGACTTCATTTGACTTATGTTCTTTAGAATTTCCATATCCATTATTGCTTGTACTTTTTTTGGATTCACTTCAATCCCTTTTTCTGAAACTATATAGCCTAACAATTTGCCAGATTGGACACCAAAAGCACATTTTTTCAAATTAAGCCTCACTTTAAATTGTTCCAACCGAGTGAATATCTTTTTTAGAATTTGTAGTTGATCTTCTCTTTTGTATGACTTTTCCAATATGTCATCCACATAATCTTTCAATAAAGGTGTGCATCATATCATGGAAGATAGTGTTCATTTCCCTTTGATATGTGGCTCCGACATTTTTAAGGCCAAAGGGCATGACGTTCCAACAAAAGGTACCCCAAGGGCATGTAAAGGTTGTCTTCTCTTGGTCTTCAGGTGCAATTTTTATCTGATTATATCCACTAAAACCATCCATCAATGAGTACATGGAGTGACCCACTATCCAGTCAACTATTGCATCTATGCTCAGAAGTGGGAAGTCATCCTTAGGACATGCAAAATTCAAGTCTCTCAAATTCATGCATACACGAATGGATTTTTCATGCTTGGTGATGGGTACAATATTAGATATCCATTCAGCATATGCTATTGCTCTTATAAATCCCACCTTCAACAATTTCTCTAATTCCACTTTGACTAGGAGAGCTACATGTGGGTGCATTTTTCTCAAATTTTGCTTGATGGGCTTAACCCCTAGTGTTAACATTCAAATGGTGCATAATAAAGTCGGGATCCAATCTGGGCATGTCGACATAGGACCATGCAAAGTTCACTTGTTGTTCTTGGAAGAACTTGATAAAATCCTTTCTTTCTAAAGGTGTAAGTGATGCGGCCAAGTGTATAAATTTTGGATCCAATTATGTCCCAATATTGACCTTTTATGTTGGCTCTATGAGAATAGGTGACCTTTCTTCCTCATGCTCGGATAGGGTATCCAATCTCTCTTCCTTTGGTGCCATAGTTGGGTTTTCACCATAGGAAACATCCTTTATCTTTACTTTTTTTGGTTCTAGTGCTGCCACATAGTGGTTTTCATCACTAGAACTTTTCAATTTTTTATTTTTTTTCATTTTTTTCTTTGGATTAAGAGATTGGACCCCCGCTGCTTCCATCATGTTTGGTTCAAATTCATTGGTGAAAAAGGGCTCAACCACATTAAGGTATTGGTTCATTCCTTGGTCATTTGGGAAATAGAGTAAGTCACTTGGTTCATTTAGGTCCCAGTCAATAAGGTCGGGGTTTATCAAGTATAAGGTCCCATTTGGAAAAGTATCATCAATTGGGTTTATGGACATGACTTCATTGGAGGGTTCATACATTGTATTGTTTAGATCTATAATGTGAGCTTCCTCGAGATGGTCCATGGAAGAAGGATCAAAGTCCCCTTCACTTGAGTCCTCAAGGACTTCTACGGAAATAGCATGGGAAATACAACCCATGGATTAATCCTAATGTTCAAATCATCTTCTTGTAAGGGTTCCCAAAATTCCTCTATCCATGGTCGATTAATGGGTGCTTGTCCTATATTGAGTTCTTGTATGATGGGCTCTTCACATCTTGGAGTTTGTTGCTTTGAAACCTTAGCATAAGTATGTATGGTAACAACTTCTTTATCATGGCATGACTCATTAGATAAAGTATCCCATTCATAGTCCTAGGAGTCATCACTATCCACATTGGATTCCACTGTATTCACTTGAGGATAGAAATCATGCATGGGGCTAGAGCTTTCTCCTTTGTATTGGTACCCTACCCTTGAGCTTTCTTCTTTTTCCCTCCAAGAAGGTTCAATGGGCTCTAGTAAACCTCTATTTCTTTGGTCTAAGGGTCCTCTTCCTTTGTACCCCATTTTTTGCATTATCTCAAATCCTTTCCCATATTGATCGGTTTGAATGTTAACATGTTGGATTCTTTCTACGGGACTACTTGAGGTATCATCTTCATCCTGATAAAGCCATTGAATGACTTCATCTTCTTCTTTTTCAAATGCTACTTTATCACTTTCTCTCATGAAGTAAGAGTTATAATTATGAGGGTGATGCTCTTTTGATGGTTTCCCATGTGTTCTTGTTGATGTGGAAAAGTCGAATAAGGAAATGGAATATTCCCCTACTCCTTTGGAACTAATTTTACATTATTTTTCAAATGTATCCATCATCTCACTCATTTTTTTGTAGTTGTCCTTTTTAGCTTTATCCTTTTCTTCTCTGGTGGGTTTGTAAAGTACTATCTCTAATTTAGGTGCTTGATCTAAATCTTCATTTGGAGTTGGACCCTCGTAACTCACTTTTTCCTTTCCTTTAGTTGATGTCATTGAGCTAGCCTGAGGAGGGTTTGAAGTAGCACTTAATGTTAACATAGGATCATCCATTTTGATATCTTCAATGGTATCTCTTTGGATAATTCCTTCTTTGTTATGGGGAATAAATAGCTCATGAAGGGGTTTAAGTGCATTACAATATTGGAATAGATTTGAGTCCCCTCCAATCATGATTTCCTCACCCATGTATGGAAATTTTATGCATTGATGGTATGTGGATGGAACCGCTTGCATTTCATGGATCCACAGTCTCCCCAATAATATATTATAAGTTAGTTTCATAACTAATACTTGAAAATTTGTGTCCTTTTTAACAGGTCCCACTTGAATGGGCAATATAATCATGCCTTTCAAGGCTCTTTCAGCTTTGTCATAGGCCTTTATGGTGATTCTTTTTGTAGGATCAATGCATGACTCAGATAATCCTAGGGATTTGACAAGGCTCAACGTGTAGATGTTAAGACCAGCTCCCCCATCTATGAGAGCTCTTTTGACCCTATGTCTTTCAATCAAGACCTCTATATGCAATGGTAGATTTTTGGGATGAGTAATAGACATGTCATCATGGTCTGAAAATGAAAGGAAATGAGGTGCAATGAGGTGCCCTACCATTTTCTAAAACTTCACCTCTTCTAAGTTAGTAGGAACATTAGTCTCTACTAGAGCTTTCTCTAAAATTTCCTTGTGGTTTGGAGAGAGTTTCAATAACTCCAAGATAGAGATTTATGCTGGAGTCCTTTGTAGCTGATCTACCAAGCTATACAGTTTTGTTGCTATAGAAGATTGCTTGATCACAATGTTAGATTGCAGAGGGCCAGTAGGTTTGGGATCAACCCCTTGTATGGTAATCCTTGAAGTCTGCCCCCTAGTGATAACATTAGATGTCTCTTTTGGGGGCTGTTCTTTGATCACTATAGCATTCACAACATTATCATAGGGTGGCACAAAATTGATGTTATTTCTACTTTGTTTCTTTCCATTGGATGATTCACATTTTTCATGTTTATAGAAGGGTTGTTTGAAAGCTGTGTGGTCTTCATTTCTTTGAGGTTTGTTAATGGTGATCATACCACTATCAATCAAGTCTTGCACCACATTCTTTAGTTGTAAGAAATCATTTGTCATGTGCCCTTGAATTCTATGGTATTCACAATGGCTATTTTCACTCCACCAGTTGGGCTTGTGTTGTGGCTCATAAGGTTGAATGCTAGGTAAAGTAATGATGTTGTTAGCCATGAGGGTCTTAAATTATTTTTCAAGAGATTCACCTAAAGGTGTGAAGTTCCTCTTAGGAGTTGGTACCAAGACTTTATCAAATTTGTTACTTCTTTGATTGTTTCCTTGATTGCTACTATTAGCATTGTTCACCTAATTAGGTGTTCTTGTGAGAGTAAATGGAATCACCTTCAAATTACTAGAATCAACAACCCCATCATTGACTACTCCCTTATTGTTGTTCTTCAATCCAAACTGATTATAGCTATTGGACCAATTCTTATTTTGATTGTTCTTATTATTGGAGTTATTATTGTTGGAGTTATTCTTGTTATCTTTATACAATTTCAACTCTCCACTCTTAACCAACACTTCTTCCATGGTCACTCCATTTTTGATGAGGTCTTGGAAGGTCTTGGGACATTGCATTCTCAATTAGTAGTTCATCTTGTTTCTCAAGCTATTGATGAATATATCCATCTCCTCCTTTTTAGTCACAATCCTAGGATACCTAGCAAATACCGTCCTCCATCTTTGTAAGAAAATGAGGAATGCTTCTCCATACTTTTGTTTGGTATTACATAACATTATCATTGTGACCTCATGCTTGATGTTGTATGAGTAATGGGCCACCAATTTTGAAGCTAGTTCTTCAAAGGTTTTAATGTCGGATGGTAGTTTAGATAACCACTCCATGGACATACCTCCGAAGCTTCTTGGGAATAGTCTCATTAAATAGGTGGTATCATGCATGAAATCCAAGCTCAATGCACAAAATTCCCATAGGTGATCTTGAGGATCTGACGTTCCTTCATATTTATCATACTTGCAAAACACTACATTGATTGGGAATGGTACCATGACTAGACTTTTATCAAATGGAAATGGACACAATGCTTCAATAGAAAAGGGTTTAGGAGCCCTGCTTTGCTTGATTGTATCCAGTTGCATTTGAAATATCTTAAACTATTTTTTCATGATGTCAATGGAACTCTCTTCAACTTCTGGTGGTCTAATTTGATTAACATCATAGTCACAGGGAAGCTTAAGACCTGCCCGGGCTAGGTCCATAAAATACTTTTCTTTATCTCTTGCCATTGCTTTTTCCATGAGTTTTATGAAATAGGGGCACTGAATGGCTTCATCAACCTTGTCATTGGTGGCATCATCGGTAGTTGGTTTGACATTAGTTCTATGGTTAGTGGTATCAATCCCTTGAGTGTTTTGATCTACCCCTCCACTATTGGCATTACCCTGATTATTCATGTCAATACCTCCATTATTTGCATCACCTTGATTGTTTGGATTGATGCCACTATTGTTGTTATTACCCAAGCCCCTGTAGTACATCATGTTGTCTTCCACTTCTTGATTGGGTGATTTTTGGGGTACTCTTGGGGTGGTAGAAGTGTCACCTGGGTAAGGAAGCTCTTGTCTCAAATAAGTCCTGTCTACTTGCAAGGTTTGTTTGATGTAGTATGATCTAGTAAAAGCGGGAATGAACAAACCACTTGGAGAATAAGAGTCGATCGTGCACTTGGTCAAATCCTTGTGAAATTTTCAAAAATTATGTAGAACCAGGATTTACAACTAGGCTAGATGTTGGAATAGTAAGAACATGGAAAAGGGTATCTAAATATGTGATCAAAATTTTTTTAACCCCTTGGTAAATACTCGCTATTTTCCCTTTTGTTTTTCTAGGTGTCACGTGCTTGAGTGTAGGCGTGACTTAAAATATTGTATGAGTGGACTAGGATTAAGTTAGGTGGCACACTACAGGTGTGCAAGAGGCACTTTACTATTGATAGGCATTTTTCCAGTGTTTGCAGGCATCACTTAATATATCTCAGGTGTGACTTTATGGTCGATACGCATTTTCTAAATAGTCATAGGCATGACTTTACTACTGACAGGTGTTATTTCTCTATGCATAGGTGCAACTTTACTAACCAGGTTGTAAATTTTGGATTTTAAAAATTGCAAGATCAATTTTATGGAGTTCTCTCATTTGAAAATAGAAGACAATCACAACACACACATCAATTTTTAATCATGTCCCTAAAACACACTAATGTGTATATTCTCGATCATTTTCCACAAGTATTGCACAAGAAAGTATTCCAAGTAGTCTACCTATAGTCAAATTTGGCTTTTAACATTTTGGCTCTATGAGGTAGCTTGCTACTTATCAGGTTTTTATTGAACAATTATGTTCTAAACTATGCTAAGTTCTTATACCCACTTGTGGGCTTCCCACATGCACAAAAGCATATGATTTGGCACAATCCGTAAGGACTACTAGAGGAAGTGAAGAAACTTGTACACAATCTAGCCACTTCCCTTTTAAAGAAAAGTGTATTTTTATTATAGTGGGTTGGATATTACCATGGCAAAGGTGGTTGTCTCCCACTTGGGTCATTCCCTCTCACTGCCCTCATAAGGAAAATCTCAGGAGGCAAGCCCTCTATTGCTCTATTTTAACTAGCATGTTCATATAAAGCAAGGAAATGGAATTAAGAGCAAGTTTTTGAGAATTTGGTTCACCTAAAAGGTGAAGAGCATATCCCTAACTTTCTCTTAGTTTCCCAAACACTCAAGCAACAATGTTCTTTTTCAATCTCTTAACAATGAGATTCTTATAATTGAGGTGTTTCTGTTAATTCCTTATTTTAATTAAGCTAGATTCAATTAATTCCACAATATAATCAAATGCAAGCTTGATTTAGTGAATACCTTTTTTTTTGTAGCTAGCAAAGGCTAGGCACTTTTATGAAATTTTTGTCTTTTTGGTTTTCTCAATCACCTAGTGGCGATCATTCCCGCTCCCTCCTCCAATAAGTTAGTCCAACACATCCATACAAAATGAGGGAAACAAAAATAGGAACAATTTGAAGTAAAATTAAGTGTTTTCACAAAATTTTTCAATGAAAACTCCAATAACTTAATGTAAACAAATTTCAATTTAAGGTAGGAAATTTAAGCTTGTAAGCCTCTAACACCTTGATGTAATGATTATACAATTTATCTTCTAAGTCTAAACTCTCTAAGATTAAAGCACTATGCAATTCCTTTTCATGTTTAGCTTGTATTCTTACCTCTTTGCTTGGTTGTGTAACTCTGCTCTCTGGTTTTTGCACTTTTTTGTGTCTGCTCATTTATAGTAAAAATATACAGACAAAGAGTAAGATAATTAAATGTATCAATCTGACAACAAATTAAAACAACAGACAGTAGGCGTCATTATCCAGCTAATACACATAAATAAACTATTAGTAGGTGTAACTTTAACAATAACGAGTGTCACTTTCCAGTGGCTTAAGCATTATTTAAAGTTACTCAGGCATGATAATTTATTTACTAAGCATAACAGTTAATGTAAACTACGTAAGATAAGCTATTAAAAGTGGCAATTCACAAAAATTAAGCATCAGTTAGAAGATACTAGGCATGACTATTTGTGAAAATTGCATCATAAAGGTTATGACAGGCAGTAGAAGTCAGCTAACACGTGGCGCTTCTCTGGTAGCAGGCATTTCTTTGCAGTTTCGAGCGTGACAATTTATTTCCTAGGTGCAACAATTTATCTAGCAGGCGTCAAATAACTGCTATGAAGTGGCAGAATAGTAGGCATAGGCATCGGTTAATTCTTTGTATGCATCATCTTACCTATTTTCTGCAAATATTTCATGTAAAAGTGAAGATACAACACACAAAAAAATGATAGAAACGTTAGAAATGAGGCCATTTGTGTGTGTATGTTTAAAACCTTCATGAAATTAGGATATTTAACTATCAAATCAAAGAAAATACAATACAAATTTAACTAAGAATTGAAACTAAAATCCATAACATCTCATGGTTCTCTAATCAAATGTGGTAAGTGAAGCTCTCTGCTCAATCTCCACTAGTGACACTTCTAAAATGAGAAAATATGATGCTACAATGCTTAATATAGCTCACTAACTCTCAAATTGATACAAAGATAATTCAAATGCTCTTAAATGCTCTTGATTGCTATGAAATTGTCTATAATAAGGATGCTTTGCAAATGAATTTCTAAGATGATTATTGCTCTCAAAATTCCTCATACTTATAGTAAATTCCCAAGGGTAGGGGGTAGAGTGAATTAACCATGATTTACCTTTGGTTGAGTCAAAAACTTTGCAATGTTCATAAATAGGGGGACAATTTAAATATTTGTCTCAAAGCTTTGGACAAAAGGACAAAATTGAGTGGATGAGATTGAAACTTTAAAATGAGTGATTGAGATTCATCCTTTTTGAGTGATTTGTGTCTTTTTGTCCTCAATTTTCATTGGTTGCTCAACTTTGTTGAAAGATATTAGGATTAATTAAATTCAATGAATTAATTAAATTTAGCCATGTAAGGAATAGGTTCATTTTGATTTTTGATTAAACAACTATACAATTAATTGATTAAAATCAATTATATAGTGCTTTTCACCCCTTAAAGCTTTTGATTATTTAATGTCATTATTTAATTTTTCCTTTGATTTTAATTGATTTTGTCCAACTTTATTTAATAATGTCCATTTAAATTGATTTGATCCTTTTTTATGAGAATTAGTGCATTTTGATTATTTTGAGCCATTTTATTGATTTTAAAGCACTTGCCCATTTTTGAGTGTCTACAGTGGTAATCATGGTCATTTAGCAATGAATTGCATAATGAGAAATCAGAGAGGCAATGTTGGACCTTGGAGGTCAACCAGTATGGCTTGCTTTATTTTCCTTAAGATTGGTCACATTGCAAAAGACTTTTGGTTCAAGAACCAATTATCCTATCGGTTAGAAGACAGAAAAGGAAAGAAGACTGTTAATATTGAGGAAGTTGGTCAAGAAATGAAGAAGATCTAGAGGAAAGTTAAAGAGAAGAAGGAAGTCAAATAGGAAGATGTAAAATCATTCGAAGAGAAGTCACCATCCTCTGGTGCAAAGTATTCTTCTTCAAACTAAGCATATTATTTTCTTAGGGGAGTACTTAAAGAAAAAATCCTTTATTGATCCCCTAGATCTAAGAGTGGTAAGATCTAAATGCACATTAAGGTGCAAGATGTTATAATTTTAGTGTTGAGTGATATATTTATTTTACCGTTTGATATCGGCTATGACCGTTCAAGTACCTATCAGTAGATATACATTAATTGGTGATCACACTTATTACCTTTTTACATTCATTCGATCATTTGATCCTAATTTACTATCAAAATTTTTGAGATCCCTAACCGATACTTTGTGAATTATTTATCTTGTTCATAGTTGAACTTGTGTATTGTTGTAGTCGATTGAAATGGAAAGGAAATTTGATACCCCTATGTTGATGAACATTATTGATAAGCCTCAAGTTGTGTTTAAGCTTCATCTGATCAAAGAGATTGATATTGACATGTTTGGTGCCCTATCTATGATTCTTCCGTGAGTGTTATTAATTGAGTATGTTCAATCATATGTTCATTACAAGATTGAAAAAATGGGAGATGGAGCTATTAAGAAAGAATATGAGAACCTATGTATCGATGGTGTATTGAGAGATGAGTACAAACATCTACAAGTGGAAGGTTTGACACATGCGGTAGACATTCACACTGAAATTCATCTTTATTGGATTCACTGTGTATTAAGAAGAGTGCATGATCAATTTATTTGGTTGTACAAGCCCTATAATATTTTCAAGACAATGATTCATAGAGTAACTAGTTTTTTAGCACAAGGATTAGAATGCACATTGAGAACATTCATGACAAATTTGGTTACCAAGTTAACAAAATCCAGACAAGATGGCAGAGCTACAACTATAGATGACATTGAAGATAGATAAGTTTGGTTCACATCTATGATAATAGGATATAGAGGATATCAATCAAGAAGAGTCAATAGTGTGCCTAGTGGTGCTATCCATGTCGGTTATTAGATAGTGAAAGATAAATCCGTGTATGATTTATGTGAGATGGTCAAAAGCCAGTTCCTAGAAAATATGGAGAGAGTAAAGAAAGACAAGAAGAAATCATTTAAATATGGTTCCCTACTGGTATGTATATTCTTCTACATTCAAAATTTCTTTCCCGGTATAGGAAATGTTGTATGGTCATCGAAAAAACTTGTAGTTGTGCAAATAAGTGAATTCATTAAGGAATTAGGTGAAAATTTTAATAATAATATGTAGGGTTACTTAAATATTTCCAAGCTAAAGTGCACATATGAGAAATAATTCCTACTAGTAGTATAAAATATAAGAATGATATATTCTTCATAGTAGATACAAATTCTTGTATTATGATGGCAGTTGAACCTACAACTTATTGGGTTCCACCTATGGTTTATGAAGTATAAGAAGAGTTAGTAAGACTTCATGCATATGAGTTACTTTCAAAACCGTTGGATGGACACGTGTATATATTTGGTACCTATGAAGAGGCATTTGCTAAAATTAGTATACAACTGAAGAAACCGGTCATTGAAAGGAAAACTATTATGATGATATATAATCTAGAATAGAAGTTTGGAAGTGATGAAATAGGTACTTTCAGTAATTCTTATGTTTTATATAAAGATCCATCATCCAAAATTCCATCCACTTATGATAAAGTGAAGAGCAAGAAGAGTAAAACCACAGTGAAAGAAGTTGAAATTAAAATGCAACTAGTAAAGAAGACATACAAAAGAAAGAGAAAATCCATTGATGACAAGAGAGAAAAAATAAATTGAAGGAGATGAAGATGTCTAGATTGAATCCCACAAAGATGAAAATTAATTAAAACGGAGTGGTCAAAAGAAAGCTCCAAGTGCTGATTATATTGCCAAAGACATAATGGAGACATGAAGAATGAGAGAAGTTGACAAAAGATATGGATTCTTCAATGATGAAGATAAAAAGGAGATAGAATAGGCTATAATATTTATCCTACAAAAATTCTATATGACTCCTAGTGAGCTTTACCAAATTTTACCTAAATATCTCTATTATCTTATCCATGCTAGATGGGAAGCTGCACTAAGAATGGATAAAGAAATAATGGAGAGATTACTTAGTCAAGTGCAACCTGAGATGATTCCTAATGAAGTAAATATATTAGTTGAAGCCTAAAAAAAGGAGTTCAGAATAAAAATAGAGTGGAAATTATACTTGTTGGTAAGACACAAAATGTTGATCGTGAAACCATGGAGATATGGAGGAAAACGTTCCAAATGATGAAAGAAGTAGAACAAGGAATAAAGAAAGAAAACATTTGCCAATGAACAACAAAAGGGAAAAGAACAAGTGATTGAGAATATTGATGACACATCCACACATGAAGAGATTATTAGTGATGTTATTGCTAAAATCCCTTTTCAAGTACAAGACATTGAAGATCAAGATGTTGAATTAGCCCAAACCGGTAGATAAGAAGTAGCACAAGGTCACAATGGTGAGGATGTGGAAATAATAGAAGAGAAAATTGGTAAAGAAGATTCACCCTCAACATCCCCTATGAAGCATTTAGAAGGATTGATTGAATAAAAAGAAGTAAGTCAGAAAGAGGTTGAAGAAGTATATGACGTGAAAAGGAAAGTGATCCTTAGAGAGACTAGTATTAAGATGAAGAAGAAGAAACCAATGCAAATAAAAAAAGAAGAGGAAGTAGAAGAGGAGGAAATATTCACCACATCGATAGATATAAAAAATTTGAAATGAAAGGAAATGATGAAGTATTCAGAACAATTGATGAAGAAAGTTGAAAGAGATAATTTTAAAACAAATAAGAAGATAGCCATATTATTGAATCAAGAAAAATAAATCCTAGCAGAGTTGGTCCCTAAAATTGAATATGATGAAGATGATTCTATTATAGATCAAATTGATAACTTGATTAAGGCTATCTTTGATCAAAGCCTAGATTTGTAGAATGCAACATTAAAGATAGCAGAAGAGAATTTAGAGAAGAAGATGATAGGTAAATCAAAGGAGAATAACATTGAGGATAAGGATAAATTGATAGAATTGGTGAAATAAGTTAAAACTTCATTGGTTAAGGCACAAAAAAATTTCACCAAAGTATCTATTCACTCAAATTTTATGAAACATTTGGAGGAGAAAAGAGTTAAATTCCTAAAGGATCTAGAAGGCTTAACTAGTTTTCTTGATCCTACTTCAAGATTAGTTACTAATTTCAGTAGTCAAGTGAAGAAACTATCTTTAAAGGTGAAACATATCAAGTAGGATCAAGACACCACATTGGTCACTGTAATTGAGCTTCAATCATTCTTATCTCCAACAATGGAGGTAATACAATGACATATGGATAAGGAAGAATGGATACTTCTCATAACAGACATGAACACTTTGGAAAGTATGAACAAGCTAGTATCAAGTTTACTTGAGAAAATTATTTCCATGGGACACATGAAAAAGGCATGGGTGATATCCTTAGAGTCAACAAAGGTAAAATTTAAGGTCATATTTGAGAAGTTATAAGAAAGTGGTGCATAGTTGAACATATTTTAGTTTTGTACCTTTTCCATTATTGTCAAAGGGGGAGAATATGTTAGTGAGCATAAGTTTTTTTCCATCAATGCCAAAGGGGGATTTTGTTGGAATTATGAGTTCATATGGTGTGTTGTAGTCATAGGTAGTAATTAGTTTGGTTTTTATAAATTGAAACTAAGTCAGATCGGTCATGTATCATAACTGGTGAAGTGCAAAGGGAAATCAATGTACAGGTTAAAGAATCAATAATGCTGAAAATTGGTTAAGTCTAGAAGATTGGTAGACAAAGAGATCACCATTTTGGTAGTGGTCATGATAGATGCAGAATTACAAAGTGCAGTCATAGATACAGTATCAGCATGGTCATAATATAGTGTGGTTGTGACCACAACTCATTTGGTTGATCGATGAAAGATATTTTGGTGTCATAGTCATTTAGAAAGGAAACAACACTTGTGTTCTTGAGCATCAATTGGAAGATTCCATATTGGTAAGTGGTTTAGAGGTTGCAATGATACTTATTGTTATGATGATGTGTAATAATGGTTATAGAATCGATGAAGTGTTATTTTTTGGGATCGATGCTATTGTATAAGGAATACTTAAGGAGGTGCATTGGAGAAGTCATAATGTGTTTGACTATTTTGGAGAATTAAAATGTAGAACTTATTGAAAGTTGATGTGGTCATAAGGAGAAATGTGTTTTACATCAAGTTTATCATTTTGATGGGAAAATATTTAATTTAATGAAGTCAATGCTAGAAGTGTATATATATGTGGTACTTTTCATTTTGAAAAGATGATATTTAAAAAAAGAAGATTCATGTTATTTTGAAATTATTAACCTTGCGATAAAAGATCTAGTAGATTTAAATTTGTGAGAAGATACAAAGAGTAGAGAAAGGATTGGATCTATCAAGAAGTCAGTGCTACATTCAAATCAGTCAACTTGTTGTTCCCTAGCAATTACAACAAGAAAATCCCTTAATTGGGTGAACTTTAATAGGTTCTCATTGTAAATCCCCTAATCAGGTGAGCTCTTAATAGAGTCTTGAAATCCTCTTACAAGGAAGATCTTAGCAGATTTGCTTGTACTTCTAACAAGGTACTAATCACTCCTTACAAAGTGAACCCTCAAAAAGGGTAATTATAAGCTCCTAACAAGGTAAACTTATTTTACTGCGGTAGTGAGCTTGTGGGTGTCATCCCTGCCATGGTTTTTCCCTATAACTATGGGCTTCCACGTAAAAAATATTGTGTCATGGGTGATGATTTTGTGGATGTTTGATTTTGTTTGTTTTTACTTGTTTACTTCAGTTATATGTGTTGTGATTTACAAGTTATTATTGAAGTTATTCAGATTGGTGGTTGAGTTAGTTTATAATTGTGTTGCACTGATTCACCCCCCTCTCTCAGTACCTAAGAATTATAACACAAATTGGGCTCTAAGAATGTGGTTTTAAGTGCATCCTCTGTTCTCTATTTTTCTCTTAATTGGATAGTACTTTTCTTGAGTACACTCATCTAGTGGGTTTGACTCTCACTAGGGTTTTTCCCTAACTGAGTTTCCTCGAGAGAAAATATTTGTGTTATGGGCTTTGTGTTTTGGATCTTTCATGATTGCTTATATTTTAGATCTAAGTGGTTAAAGTGAAATTAAAGTAATTAGGTATACACAACTAATTCACCCACCCCCCTCTCTCAGTTGTTCTTGTCTCCTTTTGGGCCTAAAAGTATGGTTGTATTTTTGTAATTATGTGGTGAGAGAATTTTACGTTGTTGATTATTTCAAGGTGCATATTTTTTATAAATTAATCTAATGATCTTTTTATCATGTATGTAAGAAAGAGTGTGGATGAGTGAATGTGTGAATAAAGGAAAAATATGATGTGGAAAATAAATATGTAATTGTACTTCAATGGAATTGATTCAGGAATGTTGAAGATGCTAATGTACAATTCATGATCTATGTATTATATTCTATAATTATTTGTAAGGCAGTGAGCCTTCCTAGGGCAATAGGCCTTTTGTATTTGAGAAGTGAACTCTAGGTAGTGTGCATTAATGCATGCACATTCCTATTGTAATATTCCTAATAGGGTATAGTGATTTTAATAGAGTATATCATCTTGTTGATTCATCCCCATCATGGTTTTTCCCTTGACTGGGTTTCCATGCAAAATATTAGTGTTATGTATTCTTGATGTGTTGTGAATTTGTGCTTTATTGTTCATTTATCAGATCTAAAGTTAAGGTTAAAGATTTTTTTAATTTGTAGAGTTTTAGATACAAATGATTCACCCACCCTTAGTTGTGTGTTATAATATTTTCATCAATTGGTATTAGAGCTTAGCTCATCTATGGGAAGCTTAATTGCTTGAGGTGATCCAGGTTTACATCTTTTAAGAAAGATACTTGCTAGTGCTATTCTTGCAAATCTTGCTAGTGCCACTCTTGATAACAAGAAGAAAGTTGAATATAATGTTAGAGCTAAGGAATAATTATTGATTGCACTAACTGATAATGAGATGAAAAATGTTATGGAGTTCAAGACAGGTCATGAGATCTAGAATAAGTTGGAAACATTGTATAAAGGTGACAGTTATGTAAAGATTTCAAAATTACAGAGCTTGAAAGGAAAATATGAGACATTATGGATGAGAAAATATGAGAACATTACTACTTACATGCAAAAAGTGAATGAGCTTGTTTGCAATATCAAATGTGTCAGTTGAAATTTGGATGAACTAGAGATTTTTTCTAAAATTCTTAGATCTTTACCCCCTTCCTATAAACATAAAGTTTTTGCTATTAAGGAGATCAAAATTGTGAAAAATGTGACTAGAGACATGTTGAATGGTAATATTTTATCTTTTGAGATGAGAGAGTTTGGTGATTCCATTCCTAAGTTTGAATTTGCATTCAAAGCTACTATTACTAAGGATAAGCAGAGATATGATATGGGAGAAAGATATACAAGAGTATCTAGATATAGCAAAAGAGATAGAAGAGATTGAAGAAGAAGAGTGTAAGCTAGAAGAGCTTGAGTCCCTTATTTCCAAGATATTGACTAAAGATGATGGTAAGTATGAATGAAAATTGTCTTAAATTTTTTTTCTTGCAATAAGATAGGTCATTTTTCTTCAAGGTTTCTAAAAAGATTTCCAAAGCATAAACCTAGGAAATTCCAACCTAGATATCAGAAGAAATGTTACTATGTTGTTAATGAAGGTATGATAGATGATTAATCTAATAAAGGTGGTTCAAAAGATGGTGAATTTTCTATCAAGGAAGAATATGATCCTAATCCTACTAGTTGCATGAATGTGGAAAGAGATTTGGCACACAAGTTGAGGAGAAAGGTGAATGAGTGGTTGACAATGAATGTTCACAGCATATGACATGTGAAAAAATAAATTTTATGAGTTTGGAAAGGTATGATGGTGGTGTTGTAAGATTTGGTGATGATACTCCTTGTATGCACCATGAAAGAGGATCCATTACTTTTAATGGTAATAACAATACTTATGATGATGTGTATGTAGAAGGTCTAAAAAGTAATCTTTTGAGTTTTGGATAGTTAGTTGACAAGGTTATGATCTATGATTCAAGATGGAAAATGTATAATCTTGGGTAGCTCCAATGTTGAGATTACATCAAATACAAAAACTAAAGGTAATTTCATTCGTTTGAATAGTGTTGAGAATAGATGATTGATTGTTCAAATTAATGAAAGATGGTTGCGGCATAAGAGGATGTGTCATGAGATTTTTGATAATATTGTCAAGATAAGTTCTAATCAGGTTGTGAGAGATCATCCTAAGTTGTTGAAAGCTACTAATTTTATGTGTAAAGAATGTCAGATGGGAAAAAAACTAGATCTACTTTCAAGAGTAAGACTTATTCTTCTATTGGATTGTTAGATCTTGTGCATACTAATTTATGTGATCCATCTAGAAATAAAACTTTTCAAGGTGAAAGATATTTCATGTTGTTAATTATATGATTATCCAAGGATGATGTTAGTTACTTTCTTGAGGAAGAAATTTGGGGCCCTAGATAAATTCAAAATCTTCAAGGCTATGGTTGGGACAGAGATAGGATTAAAGATGAAATGTCCAAGATCTTACAGAGGTGGTCAATTCATATCCAGTAAGTTTAATGCATTTTGTGAAGAACATGGGGTTAAGAGAAAAATGTCTTCTCCATAGACCCCACAATAAAATGGTATAGTAAAGAGGAAGAACATAACCATTCTAGACACTGCAAAGACAATGATGATTGAAGGAAATATTCCACATGCTTATTGGAGAGAAGTTGTGAGCACTTTAGTTTACACACTTAATCAAGTGCAAATAAATGGTAATAGTAGTAAGAATCCTTATGAATTATGGTATGGTAATGTTCCTACTGTGAGATATTTTAGAATTTTTGGAAGTAAATGTTATATCAAAAGAGATCAAGATTTAGGAAAGTTTGATGCTAGATGTGATGAAGGAATTTTTCTTGGTTATTATATAAAAATTAAGATATACAAATGTTACAATAACAAATTAAGAAAGATATTTGAGAGTGAAAATGTTAAGGTGGATGAATGAAATTAGAAATAGTATAGATCTTGTGGATATGATTTAGATGATCAGGATGATAGTATAAATTAGGGAATGAAACCTCAAACTCATAATCAAGATCAAAATATTCAAGGAAATCAAGATGAAAAAGCTGGTACAACTAATGAAGAAGAAACAAAAGAGTCTAGAATCCATTCAAATCTTAAGACTCTTAGGTATGCAAGGTTGAATCATTTAAAAAATTAGATAATAAGTGATAAAAATAAAGGTGTTCAAAATAGAAGAAAAGTTGTTGAAGATAGAGTTTATTATTGTTTGATTTCAAAGATTGAACCTAAAGTGTTAATGAAGCATGTCAAGTTAAACATTGGGTGAAAGAAATGAAAGAAGAGATGAATCAAATTGAGAAGAACAAAACATGGGTTCTTGTTCCCATACCTAAGGATAAGAATGTAATTGGAACTAAATAGGTTTTTTGAAAAAAAAAGTATGAAGGTGGTGAAGTTATCATAAATAAGGAAAGACTTGCTTATAAAGGATATTCACAAATGAAAGGTACAGATTTTGAGGAGACTTTTTCTCCTATGACTAGAATTAAAGTTGTGAGATTATTTCTTTCTTATGTTTCTTACAAATATTTCAAAGTATATCAGGTGAATGTCAAGTTTGTATTTTTTAATGGAGAATTGGAAGAAGAGGTGTACATAGAGAAATAAGATGGATTCACATTAACTTATCTGAGTAATATAGTTTTATGATTGAAGAAATATTTATATGGATTGAAGAAATCCCCTGGATAATGGTATGAAAGATTAGATAAGTATCTACTAAAGCTTGGATTTAACAAAGGTACTACTGATAGTAATTTGTATTTCAAGATTGATCATGATAATCTTTTGATTATTGAAGCTTATGTTGATGATATTATCTTTGGAGGGAATGACAAGTTAAGAAAAGAGTTTGATAATGAAATAAAAAATAAATTTGAGATGTCTATGATTGGAGACATAAAATTCTTTCTAGGATTTTAAATCATATTTTAGACAATGGAATCATTATATCTTAGTCTAAGTATGTAAAAGAGTTGTTAAATAAATTTGGTATGGAAGATTCAAAGCCAGTTGGTACTCCTATGGTGACTGGATCCAAGTTGACAAAGGATGAAGATTCTCCTAAGGTAAATCAGACTAGATATAGATCTATGAGAGATGGAATATTATATTTGACTCAGACCAGACTTGATTTCATGATTTGTGTGTGTATTTTTTTATAGATTTCAAGAAGATCCTACATAATCTCATGTTGTTGTTAAAAGAATATTTTGATATTTGAAAGGGATAGTCGATTATGGCCTATGGTATCCTAAAGATGATGGTTTTACCTTGAGTTCTTTTACTGATGCTAATTGGGTAGCTAATCTAGGCAACAGAAAGAGTACTAGTGGTGGTGCATTTTTCTTGGGAAAAAGACTAGTTTCATGGTTGAGAAAATAAAAAATTATGTTTTGCAATCTACTACAAAAGCACAATATTTTTCTACTGCAATCAATTATACTCAAGTGGTATGGATAAAATAGATGTTGAAAGATATTAAGGTAGAGTATGGTGATCCTATTTCTATCTACTGTGAAAATTCAATTTCTATTAACATTTCTAAAAATCCAATGCTACATTCAAAGACAAAGCATATATCTATCAAGTTTCACTTTTAGAGAGTGTGTTAATGAGAGAGAAGTTAGATTGGAGTATGTTCCTACTAAGGAACAAATTACATACATATTTTACTTGTTTTCTCCATGTCAACCTCCTATGAGATATCGTATTGATCAATGCTCTACGTGCAACACTTAAATCGACTCCTTGACTTTTTTATTAATGTCATTCAATGCAGCTTGATAATTTTCTACTATTGTTTGATTTACACTATCTGATGAGATTTTTGTGTTATCAAGACCAAGCAATTCCAAAATAAGAGTCAGTCCTCTTTTGTTGAATAACCTGACAAATAATTATGCTCTTCCAAACATACTTTTATTTTCAAAATATTCATCCCAAATTTTTTGCAATGGAATTTAATTATGCTTTCAAGTACCATGTGTTCAAATAAAATTTGACTTTAAAGAGAATCCTTATTCATCTCCATCAAATTTCCCATGTTAGGAGATATATTTCCACCTTGATAACTACCAATTTGTTCCCTTGCTTGAATTTCATCTCCTTGAATATCAACAATACCAGGATGATATTTTGTATGACCTTTATCATTTTTTCATCCCTTATTTGATCATATTTTCTTCTTCTATTCCTTTTATTCCCTATTGCACAAACTATTCAAATTGAGAGCTTCAATTCACCTACATACAAAAAACCATATACCTAATAAAAAAATTATATACAATATTTAGAAGTTCATAAATCTTACTAATTGAACAATGCTTTAATTAAAAAAACCAAAAAAAAAGTAAAAAAAAGGGCAAAAAATAAAGTATAAAATTAACTTTCCAAGAAAAAATATTAACTTACCAAAAAAAAAACCTCCTTGATGATATTTCTATATAATTGCCCTTGAACACAAAAAAAACAAAAAATCCCAAAAAATGATTTTATTTAAAAAACCATTTTTTATTTCACATTTAATCATTTTATTGTATTTTTTTAATCCATAAAATGCCTCTAATATATGAGGCTTAAGGGAGTTTCATCCACACAACTGTTTGTAGTTGGCCCTAGTTTCAACTAAACTAGATTCGATCTAACTAGGTCCACCTGAAAGTTCCTATATTGTTGGCATAATGGTTAGCGCTCCCCTCAGGATTCCTGACATGGTTTAACAGTCTCCTGTATCTTCTATAATTCTAGTGGTTGTATTAGGCATTAACAAGTCGATCATTTTGTGCAACGACAACCGCTACTTGTAACAATTGGTATCAGAGCGGCAGGTCCTTGAAAGAAAAGTTTAACAACTTAAGGAGATCCATGACAAATTTCAGGAAAGAAAGCCCTAAGTTTGGAGTAAATTTTGATAGTTGGAAAGAAAAGATGAAGACACATCTACTATGTTTAGGACCAAGTTATTGGTTGATTACAAAGAATGAGAAGACTATCATTGATAAGGATAACATTGAAACATGTACTAGTGATGAAAGAGATCTATTCATGTGTAACATACTTGCTAGAGAAGCACTCCTGTCAGCCCTTCCGGAGAATGAGTATAGTCAGGTAAAATATTTGAAAATATCTCATGAAATTTGGTTAGCTTTAAAGTCTACTTTTGAAGGTGATGAACATGCAAAGAAAGTCATATTACATAATTGGACATGTGCTTTTGAAGATATAAGAATGATGGAAGATGAATCTGTTAGAAGCTATATTGGTAGAATGTCAAAGATTGTTGCAGGTATAAAATCTTGTGGTGGAACAAAGATAGAGAATGAAGTGATATGGAAAATTCTGAGGACATTGACTCCTTCATTTAAGTAGACAACACAAATGATTGAACAAGTCATACCTTGTACTACAAACTTTACAAGAGAGACTCTTCTTGGAAGATTGGAGGCAACTAAAATGAACCTAAGGTTATCAAGAGATCTACCTAGATTGGAGACAACATTCAGTGCTCTTAGTGTTCATGCTACTTTGTCAAGAAGCATCAATGTGAGTAGAGATTATGCTAGCAGCAACAGATCTAAACATGAAGAAGAAAGGAAGATTGAAGAAGGTATTTCCTTGCTTGTGAAGAGAGAACCAGATGGTAAGAAAAATTTTAAATGTTGGACTTGTCAAGAATATGGTCATTTTGCATCTAAATGTCCTAAAAGAGTCAATAAGTATAGGAATAACTTTAATCCTAGAAGATCTAAAGAATGTTACTATGCAAATGATGAAGAATTTGAAATTAGTTTGGAGAAATCTTTGAGTGAAAGTGATACTGAGAACAATGATGATATAGGATTTGTAGCAATTAAAGAAGAAAATCTTGAAACTGAAATTAAGGAAGAAAAGGCTTTAGTTTCTCAAGTAGAAAAGAAAGTTGATTGGATTATAGATAGTGGTTGTTCACATCATATGACTGGAGACATGAAAAATTTCATCAAGTTTAACAATTATGATGGAGGAGTTGTTAGAGTTGGAAACAATGCACCTTGTTTGATTAAAGGTATAGGATCTATTACTCTTGATGGAAAGACTAATATTGATGATGTTTACTTTGTGGATGGTTTGAAACATAATCTTTTGAGTGTTGGATAGTTATTTGATAAGGGATATCAAGTTTGGTTTACTGAGAAAACTTGTGTGATAAAAGACAAAGATGGAAATTTGATTGGTACTAGATCTAGAACCAGAGGTAATGTATTTCAGTTGAATCCTATTGAGATGACATGTTTGATTACTAAGATTGATGACAGTTGGTTATGGCATAGAAGATTTTGTCATATAAACTTTGATAATATTGTGAAAGTAAGTACTACTCTTGCAGTAAGAGGTTTTCCTAAAATAATGAGGCCTACTAACATGATGTGCAAGGAATGTGTGATGGCTAAACATAAGAGAAGTGTATTTCCTAGCAAGAAGTTTACAATAGCAGAGAAGTTGGAGATTGTTCATACAGACTTGAGCGGTCCTACAAGGACTAGAGGATTCTATGAGAAAGGTATTTTATGATTCTAGTTGATGACTTTACAAGAATGATGTGGATTGCATTTCTTAAAGAAAAATCTGAAGCATTTGATAAGTTTACGATCATTAAGAACAAAGTTGAGAATGAATCTATAATGAAGATTAAATTTTTGAGATCAGATAGAGGTGGAGAATTTACTTCTATAGAATTTAACATCTTTTGTGAAGTGAATGGTATTAAGAGATAGTTTTCAGCCCCTAGGACACCTGAACAAAATGGTATTGGAGAAAGAAGAAACATATCAATAACTGAAGTAGAAAGAGCTATGTTATTTGAGAATGACTTAGCAAAAATATTCTAGAGAGAAGAAGTGAACACAACAGTGTATACAATGAACAGAGTACAAATTAGAGTAGACACAAACAAGACACCCTACGAACTATGGTTTGTACATGCACCATCAGTTGAGTATTTTAGAATTTTTGGAAGCAAATGTTATATTAAAAGAGATGATGACATTGGAAAGTTTGATCCTAGAAGTGATGAGGGTATATTTCTTGGTTATTCATTGAAGAAAAAAGCTTTTAGATGTTACAATAAGAGAACTAAGACTATTGTTGAGAGCGTAAATGTTAAAGTTGATGAAAAGTTTAGAATTTAGGAAAGAATGCTTGATTATGAATCAGATAAAGGAACTCATCCTAGACCTAACCCTAAGACTACTGAATTGTTTTATGAAACTGATAGTGATTTTTTGAATGAAAGGCACAGTGAGGTAATTGAAGAACCAACACTTGAAGTAAGATCTGAGACAATGACACCTAACAAGAATTTATCAAGGAATCATCCTGTTGAGAAAATTATTGGAAGCATAGATAGAAGAGTTCAGACTCAAAATAAGGTACAAGAACAGTCATGTTTGATTTCTCAAATTGAACCTAAATCTACTAGTGAAGCTTATGAAGATGAACATTGGATTAAAGCTATGAAAGAAGAACTAGATCAAATTGAAAAGAACAAGACATGGGAATTGGTCCCTAGACCTAAAGATAAGAATGTTATAGGAACAAAATGGGTATTCAGAAACAAGATGAATGAACAAGGAGAAGTGGTAAGAAACAAAGCAAGATTGGTATGTAAAGGATACTCACAGCAAGAAAGAATTGACTATGATGAAAATTTTACACCAGTAGCAAGAATTGAAGCAGTAAGAATTTTTTTAGCCTATGCAGCTTTTAAGAAATTCAAAGTGTATCAGAAGGATGTGAAGTTAGCATTTCTAAATGGAGAATTGGAAGAAGAAGTTTACATTGAGAAGCCTGAAGGTTTTCCTTTAACTCAAGAAGGAGACATGGTATGTAAATTGAAGAAATATTTATATGGACTGAAGAAAGCACCTAGAACTTGGTATGCGAGGTTGGATAAGTATTTGTTGAAATTAGGATTTACAAAAGGCACAACTAATAGAAAACTATATAAAAAGAAATTGAAAATTTTTTGTTGATTGTAGTAATTTTTGTTGATGATATTATCTTTGGAGGAGAAGATGAAGACAATGAAAAATTTGCATATGAAATGAAGATTGAATTTGAAATGAGTATGATCGGTGAGATGAAATACTTTATGGGATTGCAAATAACATAGAACAGTGATGGTATCTTTGTAAGTTAGACAAAGTACTTGAATGATTTATTGAAGAGATTTGGAATGGAGAACTGTAAGCCTGTTGGAACACCTATGGTAACTAGACATAAGTTATCTAGCACATATGATACTCCTGCAGTAGAACAGAAGAAGTATAGATCTATGATTGGAGGATTATAGTATTTGACTCATACAAGACCTGATATAGCACATTCAGTTGGAATTGTAGCAAGATTTCAAGCTGAACCTAGAGAATCACATTATGTAACAATAAAGAGAATACTGAGATACTTAAGAGGTACACTTGAGTATGGATTGTGGTATGAAAAATTTAATGATTTTACCCTATGTGCATATACAGATGCTAATTGGGGAGGCAGTGTTGATGATAAAAAGAGCACCAGTGATGGAGCATTTTTTCTTGGAGGAAGAGTAGTTTCTTGGCTAAGAAAGAAGCATAATTGTATTTTACAGAGCACAACAAAAGTAGAATATGTAGCAGTAGCAAACAATTGTAACCAGATAATTTGGATGAAGCAGATGCTAAAAAATATTGGAATAAAATTTGTTGAACCTGTTGTTATACATTGTGACAACACTAGTACAGTTATTATGTCTAAGAACCTTGTGTTGCATTCTAAGACAAAGCATATAGAGATAAAGTATCATGTAGTAAGAGAGAAAGTTGCTGAGAAGGAATTCAGACTTGAATACATAAGCACAAAGGAGCAGATTGTAGACATATTTACAAAACCTTTGCCTAAGGATACATTTGAGTATCTGAGAGGTATGCTTGGGGTTATGCCCTAGCCTACTTTTGAGAAGTGATGCAGAATGTTTCATCCATCCAGTGGTATATAAGCCCTTTTTTTTTATGGACTTGATGTTGGTACTTCCTCTATGGGGGAGTATGTGTATTTGCTGAGTCATGAGGACTCTAGTGAATGTATTTTCTGAATAGTATCTTTGGACATTGAAGTTGTTGTTGACATAATGATGAAATTACTATCATTGATGTCAATGGGGGAGAAGTGTACATGAAAAACCATTTGTACCATCTGTTGGAGAGAACTAAATAGGAAAATGAAGCAAGATTTGATTGATGAAGAAGACTTGAAGCATTTTGAATGCAGCGGTATTGCAGTGATTGGATTTATGGAACCTGGATGTTTTTCCATCTATGTTTCCATCAATGCCAATGGGGGATATTGTTAGGAATGAATGTTGAATATATCCTATGGGGGAGTATTAGTGGCCATTATGTAGTAGTTTTTGTTGCATTCATGACTATGATTGTCATTGATGTCAACACAGAGATCTACTGAAGATTAGTAGAGAGGTAGACAGTGTTTGAGTTAGCACACTTGGGATATTGAAGATGAAGTTATGCGTAGTTGAGGAATTATTCTATGATGTATTATTAGATCATGGTTAAGAGTGTAGATAGTAATTCATTTATTCATGGAAGTTATGAGCAAATCAATGGAAGCAATATTCAGGCAATGTTCCTGAGTAGCGGTTTGTGGAAATCGGATGATATCTCCTAATTGGGATGGAATCTGGTTATATGTAGTTAGAGAGCGGTTGAAGACATGTTGATAGTGAAGTGGATGACAATGCAAACTCTGAGGTCGCACGAGTGAAGAATTATATTGATTGGAAGCCAATAGTTTTTTGTAAATTTGATGTAACGTGTGGAAACTTTATTTTGTAATTTGTATGCCGACTCATTTGTAATTACTTGAGTGTGGTATAAAGGAAGGAATGTATTCCTTGTTGTGATATGGAATATGATAAATGTAAGTGTATTGTGGAAGCGAAATTGTTGAAATAGGATATGCAAAGTACTAAGATCTTGTATTGAGATCTGAAGAAGGAGTTAGTGCAGTTTGGCATAGTCAGAGAAGGAGTATTAAATTTTTGAGGTCAGTAATCTTTTGGTATTATTCTATTGAGTAATACAAGATCAATTGGATAGTGAGTTTGGTGATCTTATCCTGAAGCTATTTGGGCAGTGGGTTCTTCTGTCTTCCATAACTCCTAACAGAGTTAGAATATTATAACAAGGATTCAAAATCTCCTAACATGGATTCATATGTACTGAATGTATTTCATAAGACTCTTAAAAAATTCCATCCTTTCACAAGTAATATTCATATTAGTGCATTTTTTGTGGGCATCATTCCCACAGGGGTTTACTCTTTGATCAAGAGGTTCCCTAGTCAACATATCTTGTGTCATTGTGTTATTGTGCATGTATATCTTTCTATGGTTGTTGGTTACATTGTTTACATGGTTAAAATCTTTTGAAGTTGACAAAAGTTATATTTATCTGATAACTAATTCACCCCCCCCCCCCCTCTCAATTATCTTGGTGGACTTTACTTTCTAACAATTGGTATCAGAGCTTGGTCACAAGTTTGAATCCCCTTGGATAACATTGAGGGGGAGATTGTTGGCATAATGGTCAGCACTCCCCTCAGGATTCCTGACATAGTTTAACAGCCTCTTGTGTCTTCTATAAGTCTAGTGGTTGTATCAGGCATTAACAGGTCGATCTTTTGGTGCAACAACAACTGCTACTTGCAACAAGAATACATTCCTTCCTGTAAGAATTTGCCTAAGGAAAAGAATAAAATCCAAGATCTAGAAGCTCAAGAGATAACACAAGAGAGATAAGCAAAATGATCAAATAATTGATTATAGCCAATTGAATTGAATACAAAGTAGGAGTGCCTAAATATATAGGCAATGCAATAAGACTACATGATAAGGAGATGATAAGATATCACCCACACAAGGTGGAATCACATGTCCACCAAAGGTGGATCATCCTCCATTGTACATCAAAGTATGTGAAACATGTGCAACAATGAGAGGATGATAATGTGATAAGAGCACTAAAGGTGGATCTCACACATAAAGAGGTATGTGATGACAACTATCACCATGTAAAGTGAAATTTCTCCTAACCATGTGCTAAAATGAAATGCAAACTCCTAGGTGTCACAATGACAACTAATATGCAAATGCATTATCCAAAGTAAACTTAAGTAAAGTGTAATTAGTGAATATTTAATTACACCAACACCCCCCCTTAAGTGAAACTTAGGGGAATGCACTTAAGCTCACAATGCAAGATGGGTCTTGGCTACTAGGCCATGTTAGGTACCCATGTACAAAATGCAAGAACAATACAATCTCTCATAAAATGGAGAAAGAAGGAAAACCTCATGGGAAAAACCCTCCCCCAAAAAGAGAGATGAATACAAGATGCATGCATGGATGGAGTAATCAAGACCCCTCAATTATGACATACATCATGCATATAAAAAAAAAAATCCCCCCAAAGGAAGGAAACAAGGAGACATGATATCCCCCCCATAATGAGTAATCTCCTCCAAGGATGGTAAGTTCTTGAAGACAAAACATAGTCCAATGCCTACAAACAACATTTCTCCCCTTAGGAAGAAGATACACCAAGTATAGATGTAAGAAGACTTCCCATTGTGGATAGGAAGTAGGAAGGGGAATCCAAATGAAGTATGATGTCTCTGAAGTATGCCTAAGTGTCACCATGTCCTTGGTTGATGAAGATGCCATGAACCAATTAGAAGAAAGTGTAATAGAAGAAGATGACAAACAAAGAACCAATGATAACTGATCCATGTAAGAATTTGGATCAAACTCTAAAGACAAAGATACCTCCTCAAATGATGTAGGAAGAGAAGCAAGAAAGACCCCCCTCAATGTAGAATGTACACCCATGATAGATGCACCTAGATCAATGTAGAAACTACACCAAGAAAAATGAATGATGTTCCTCCCCTTAGGAAGAAACAAGTCCACAGGTGTATCAATGAATCCTCCCCAATCTCTAGGAAGAATACTCAAAATGTATGATGTCTCAGGAAACTGAATAGGAATCTCCAACACATGAGTATGGTCAACCTGAACCATGCAATGTGACATCTCAAGTGAATTTTGAGACTCATGAAAATCAATCTCCAAAGACTCAAATGTCTTCTCTGAAGTTAAAGAGGCCTCCTCCAAATGTTGTATCAAAGTATCCACAATCATGTCAATCTCGAAAGAAGGATCAAGTGGAGAATGAAGATGAGGGTCAACATGCTCCCTCACAACAACTGAAGAAGGATCATCCTCAACAAAGAGAAGATGAATGTCATCAATGAAGTCTCCCAAATCTGAAATGTAGGACTCCACAAACAAACTTGCAATTTCTGTCAAATAGGCATCCCATGGAACCAAGTCTGGAAGATAATGAATATCTTGATGCACTGAATCACAAGATCCAATGGCTATAGGAAGATAAGCATCATCAAGAGATGTGATCTCAATAGGAGGAGAAGTATTTGCAACTGGAGGTTCTAGACATTTTGGAAGTGGAGGAATATGTGGATCTCCATACATTTCCCAAAGAATAGTCCAAAGATCAGGAATATTTTTTGTCTCATCATCATAGTTATCAAGGGAATCCATAACATCCATATCCATATTCAAATAGATAACCTTAACAACTTCTGAGTAAGAGTCACAATTGTAAGAAGGACTTTTAGGTCTATACTCATACAAATAGGATAATAGGTTATGCTCACTAAGATGAGCAAGAACCAATTCACTCCATTTCTTATAATTTTTTCTTGTCAACTTAATTAAACCATCCATGATGTGCTTCTCACATGAAATAATGAGATAAAAAAATCAACGCACCCCCCAAAATGCAATGAACCAAAGAACCCCCCCAAAATAGATGATTTGGCACTTTATATCTAGTGCATGTACAATTGCCACTTGTCAAAATGGATCAAAGTGGACTTCTAATTTTGATGATTACAATAGAAAATATGAAGCTATGGTAGACTCATACAATTAAGACACAAGACCACTAAAGGATCCAACAAATTACAAGTGCCAAAAAAAGGCCAAAATAGACCAAATTCTAAAAGTACTATGTCTACTAAAAAATTTTCCAAATTGATACTAGATCTGGAAAGTAGACAAAAAATCATGAACTTTCAAAAAAAATAGCACCTGAAAATGCATCCATATGAGCCCAAACGAAGCCTCTAAAGTTGTAAAAATTGAGATTTTTGATTTTCAGAACACATCAGAAATAGATATTAGATATCACCTACACCATTGTGTAGATCATGAAATTCTACCCCAAAACAAAAAAAATTGCTTGAAAAAAGGAGTCTGGATGACTGAGATATCACTATTTGAAAATCGCCTTTGAAATTGTTTTTTCTAAATCGCCACTATCGAACCTTGAAAATTCAAATGGCTCTAAATTTGGCTTCAGATATCTGATTTGGATGAAACAAAATTTGATTTAGGGGTTTTTGGACGTTCTCAATGTGATGCCAACCTCTAATTTGCACTAGCAAGCTCCAATTTTTACCTGCAATAAAAATCTCTCCAAATAGGCTATACAAATGAAACTCCTATGGCTCTGATACCATGTAAGAATTTGCCTAAGGAAAAGAATAAAATCCAAGATCTAGAAGCTTAAGAGATAGCACAAGAGAGATAGGCAAAATGATCAAATAATTGATTATAGCCAATTGAGTTGAATACAAAGTAGGAGTGCCTAAATATATAGGCAATGCAATAAGACTACATGATAAGGAGATGATAAGATATCACCCACACAAGGTGGAATCACATGTCCACCAAAGTTGGATCATCCTCCATTGTACATCAAAGTATGTGCAACATGTGCAACAATGAGAGGATGATAATGTGATAAGAGCACTAAACGTGGATCTCACACACAAAGAGGTATGTGATGACAACTATCACCATGTAAAGTGAAATTTCTCCTAACCATGTGCTAAAATGAAATGCAAACTCCTAGGTGTCACAATGACAACTAATATGCAAATGCATTATCCTAAGTAAACTTAAGTAACATGTAATTAGTGAATATTTAATTACACCAACACTTCCTTTATACCACACTCAAGTAATTACAAATGAGTTGGCATACAAATTACAAAATAAAGTTTCCACATGTTACATTAAAATTACACAAAACTGTCAGCTTCCAATCAATATAATTCTTCACTCGTGTGACCTCAAAGTTTGCATTGTCATCCACATCACTATCAACATGTCTTCAACTTCTCTCTAACTACACATAACCAGATTCCATCCCGATTAGGAGATATCATCTGATTTCCACAAACCATGATCTAATAATACATCATAGAATAATTCCTCAACTGCGCATAGCTTCATCTTCAATATCCCAAGTGCACTAACTCAAACATTGTCTACTTCTCTGCTAATCTTCAGTAGATCACTGTGTTGACATCAATGACAATCACAGTCATGAATGCAACAACAACTGCTACAGAATGGCTTCTAATACTCCCCCATAGGATATATTCAGCATTCATTCCTAACATATATGACATCCTATGTGGTAGCCAAATAAGTAAAATTTGTGGAATTGAAAAACTTCTCACTTCTGCAACTGATTTCTCCATCAAATCTCAACTTTCTTTATGAAAAAAAAACCTTTTGTAGAGGTTGAATTCAAGATTATCTTCATATGAGTTTTATAATATTTTGATTAGATCTAGCAAATTATAATTTCAAAATATAACAAGTAGGTATTTTAATATTCGAGAAGAAGCTAGTTTGAAAAAACAAAAAATTGTAAATCATATTAGAAAAAATTAAAAATTATATTTAACACTAGAGGAGAGAGTCATCTTCAATACTCTATAATTTTTTTCTAAATGGTATAGATTTGATAGGGGAAATAAGGCGGGAGACAAAAACTATCATTTTCGGGTACGCTCAACTTTGAATAGTTATAATGGAGAAAAAATATATTAGAAAACAATATTTCCTTTTCTCTACACTACATATACATGTCATCTAAAATATATGTTGAAATCAGAGGAAAAGAAGATTATTTGCATATAGTTTTTTGGTGGGAACTAGACCCCCTGATTTTCAGCGTTTTTCTATAATTGAAAAATAGACTTTAAAAATTAAGAAGATGCATCAATTCTACTTCAATTTTTTTTAAAAAAATAATAGACATAAACTTCATCCAATTTTACACATTTCATTAGTTTACATCATCTTCAAATTTCAAATAGAAATATCACTTTTATATCGTTGAACTTGAATAGTTTTGGTGTTGTTAGCATTTTCACTTTATAAAAGTGTGAGACAGGTTTGTTCTTTTACCCATAAGCTCTAGGCTTGTAAGTATAAAATTTTTAATGGCTTTAGGAGACTAATCACAATATTGACATGAAGAAGAAGAAACTTGGAGGAAAAAAAGGAAATACAATTTTAGGACGGAAAATATTTATTGGAAGCAAAGATCAATAGTGTAATGGCTAAAACAAGGTGATAGGAATTCTTCCTTTTTCTATAGATTTTCTTTTATACATAAGAAGAGGAACACTATCCAGAGCTTGAAAGATGTTCTAGACAAAGAAATCACTAAAGATTCTTAGTTGGGAGAAATGCTTTTAAATTATTTTAAATAGGTTTATAGTGAAATTGGAGGAATAAAAACTTGTGTTATAGAGGATTAGCTTTTAAATTTCCTTTTTAATACCATTATATTGAGGGATAATGACCAAATTTTGGCTCCAATTAGTGAGGAGGAAGTGAATCATGTGGTCTTATCTATGGGTTCTTACAAAGCCCCAAACCTGGATGGCTTCCCCTTGCCTTTATTTAGGAATTATAGGATATTGTGAGTTATGATGTTACTATGGAAACTAAAGATTTCTTTAAGATGATTAACCTACTAAAAAATCTCAAAAAAAAATTCATAGCTTTAGTTCCCAAAAACTGAGAGCCTAAAATAGGTGCAACTTCAGACCTATTAGTCTGAACAACATTATATACAAGATTTTCTCCAAGGTTTTTGTGAATAGGATAAAAAAATTTCTAGATAATTTCATCAACTATAACAAAAAAGATTGTGTTGCTAGGAGACAAATTCTTGATGTGGTTATGTCCACCAACAAGATTATTCACTCAACACAGAGGTGTTGTATGTTAGATTTGGTCCTAAACCTTGATATTTCAAAGGCATGTGATAGGGTTGGATGAGATTCTATTTAAACATCTCTCAAGACAAGGATTCAATGAAAGGATAATCAACCTAATAAGGTAATGTGTAGAAACAATCCAATTCTTAGACATTGTTAATGGATTTCCTAGGGGCTTATTTGGAGAAGATAAGGGAATCAGAAAACTAGGAGACATTTTATCACCATACTTATTCATTATGCTTACAAGTTACAAAAGTTCTAGGTGGAAATTTCCTCAATTTTGTTAGCTCTATTTGAATCCAAGGGGTTAAAGTTGATAATACTCTTTTGCCTTCTATCTTGTAATAGTTTGTCGTGTTGGCAAGTTGACTATAATGGTGTATATGACTTAATATAATGTTTTCATTATGGAAACGAAGTCATATAGTGTTTTGGAGTCAGCGCACCTGATGAGAAGATTAGAAATTGGCTAAGTGTTGAAGGCTAGATAGTATACAGAGTACCTGAAGGTCAGAGCATCAACACACATGCATACGATAGAATTATGGTATGTGCCCTAGAAGTTAAGTTGGTAAGACCATATTCATTCTAATTCTAAGAGTGCATGATTGGAAGATTCAGTATGAGGAAGATACAGAGAGTTCAAGTTGCACAGACAGTGAATGCCAGAGAAGAATAGTATAAGAAGCCGACTGTAGGTATTTTGGTTAGCGGTTATATTATTGTTGTGTAAGGGCTATGCGCCTATTGTAGTTAGGTTATAGACATGTAATTAACTTTTTTTTTAAACACGCTTGAGCCAATTCATTTGGAAGCATTGTATGTAATCGGTTAAAGGGCCGACCTAATTAATTATTTTGTATGCGCATATAAATATTAGATGCGTCGTTGTAATTATAATATGAGATTTGATATAGAGTTGAAAGAAGTAGAGAATAAGTATGTGAAGATTTGTTAAGATGTATTAGATCTTTGTAAGAGGTCAAAGCATCAGCGCATCAAAGGAACTGATCAGACAAGCAGTGTCATAGTGATAGTTCATCCAGCAGATATAGTGTGTATCTGATATCATAAGGTTATAGCCTTCACCACTTGAGATGTGAGCTCTAGGATAGTGAGTCCACACCCCTAATAGGGTTATTTTAAAAGACTCCTAACATGGTTCGACCCTTGACCAGGTCACTATACTAAATATATTGTAAAGAAACTCCTAACAGGGTTAAGGATCTTCTAACAAGGATCATAAAATAGTAGTACAGATTATTAGTGGGTGTCAATTCCCACTAGGGTTTTTACCTATTTGGGTTTCCCCGTAACCACATTGGTGTTATATGTTGTGTTCATGTTTCTTATTTATGTTGATGTTCATTTCAGTACTTAAGCATTCAAGTTAAGTTTGAAGAGAAAAGTAAAAAGATTAAATTTAGTGAACACTGATTCACCCCCGCCCTCTCAGTGTTCCCATTCCTAACAATTGTTATCAAAGCTCTAGTCCTCAGCAAAGAAGTTTAACCACTTGAGGAGATCATAGACAAAGTAGAAATGAAACATCTGAAAAGAAATCTTGAAGCTTCTCTTGAAGACCTGGACAGATTTGAAAAAGAAATTGAAGAACTAAAAGAAAAAGTCAATGATGCTCAAGCAGTCATCAAAAGGCTAAGAAAAGATTTGAAAGAATGCTCTACCAGTGATTTAGGGATAATGATCAAGAAGCTGAATGAAGAAAATTCACCCTTGAATGAAGAGATTCAAGAATTGGATGATAAGCTAACCAACAATCAAGAAGTCTATGATGAACAGATCAAAGAGAACCTTCAACTGAATGAAGAATTAAGGCAGGTAAACATGGAAATCTTGGAGCTAAGAAACAATAAAGAAATCTTGAAATCTGAATTGAAAGAGGCTAAGAATAAAATTGATAAATTACACACAAGAAAGGATCTGATTGAATCTCAATTGTATGCTCGAAAGATTAAAGGAGATACCAACGACATTGGATTCAATGAAGCACAAAATTAGATTGACAACATGCGAGCAAGAATGAAAGCACCAGAAGACACCATAGATGCTAAGGAGACTAGAAGTCAGACTAAAGATCATATTGAACCATCCAAGAATGAGCACAAGCCAGTAGATCAAACTTGTTATGCATGTAACAAGCATGGACATATAGCAAGGAACTGCACAAAGGTAAAACCTTTCAATGGTTACTATTATTCATGCAATAAATTTGGTCATAGAGCTATGAATTTTAAGACAAGTTAGAAGAACAAGACTCAGCATAATCAGAGAAATTAGAATTAGCCAAATGTAAGAAGTTCTCAGAATGTTACATGTCAGATATGTAACTATAATGGTCACTCAACTATATAGTGTAAAATGGTAACCCATGTCAATGCGCCGAGGAATATAAGGCCTCTAGTTATTTGTCACTCATGTAACAAGGCTGGACACATCTCAAAGTTCTATAGATCAAGAATGCAAAGTCAGGAAAGCCCTAGAAAGCCAAAAGAATCAATTTTGGATACTGAAGGAGAAGTCAAGTTTGTGAAAGCTTCAGAAGATGCGAGCATGATTTGTTCAAAGGTGAAGAAGGATAAGGTTGATGAGCATGTATTGGATGCATCCATAGTGGATGCACCCTCTACATCTAGATGAATGGCCCTTAGGGTCATAGGGGGAGCTAATTTAGCTCTATACCCCTGCACGGCTGGTATACTCACCCTTAGACTATGCGCCTTTGGATTTAACCTTTTGGAGAATAATAGAGGTTGTGTTCAAGAGTGCACTTCCTGAATGATAGCAAAACAAAAGTTGGAGATTTTCAATGAAAGTTTAGTTTATGCGGCAAGCATTAATGGAGGATTTTTTACTTTAAAGTACATAGAAGCTTTTAGATCTCTCATTGATTCAAATTCAGAGTGATTGGAGAGCAAAGGAGCCCTAGCATTTGAGTGTGAAGGATTGCATATTGATTCACCAGTTTTTAGCAAGTGCATTTGATCGGTTGCAAAAGCCCTAATCCGTTGCGTCGATTCAAAAGTCTTTGAGCTCATTTGGAAAGCGATATACAAGTAACTAATGGCTACTCCTATTGTATTTGATGTGGCTGAGAAGAAGAGATATGTGTTTAAGAGGCATCCATTCAAATCCACACTAGATGACCTAGAAGGTGCATTCTCCCGCACTCCCATGGGTGTTATGCATGTGGAAGATATCAGGTTTTATATATATATATATATATATATATATATATATATATATATATATATATATATATATATATATATATATATATATATATATATATATATATTGCAAGAAGGAACTAGTAGGTTTGGATAGAATAAGAGCACACAAGGAAACAATGATGAAACTAGATAAAACCTTCATGGATGAGTATGTGCAGCTTGAAAACCATCAGATAATTAAATATGCGACTGCATATGAGTTGTATGAGTCTAAATGGATAAAGATTCTATTTAACGGGATTCATGGTGACCTATTCTGGATAGGTGAAGTTCTAGTAAGGATCTTAGGTGACCTAATTCATGAGATGATAGGTCTCTCTAAGAAAGGCACCATTCTTCCAGTAGGGAAGGATGTGAGAAAACTAGTTGAGAAAACTTGCAAATCAAGAAGTGATAGGTGCAGAATGACAATAGAGCCTATAGAGGAGAAAGACATCAAATTGATGTCCATGATACTAGGATATAGGTTCTAGCACACTAGTAGAGTAAACAATGTGTCAACGGCCACCATTCTAGTAGCAATAAGGTTGGTAAGAGAGAATGGAGAGTTTAATTTGTGTGAGATCTTGTGCACACAACTAATAGACAACATAAGAGCCATCAAGCATGACAAGACCAAGATATTCAAGTTTGGGTCTTTAATAATCTATATGTACTTCCATATTGTTGGAAAGGTGTCTGATTTGTATCTAGACAAATCTATTCCCACTATGCCACAGATATCCTTTAAGGCATCCACAGAAAGTACCCTTAAGGATTACATGACTCTAGAATTGAAGACATTTAAGGTCAAAATGTAGATGCGATATAGGATTCTAGAAAGTACTATTGAGAAATACAAGGACAATTTTTTTCATGGTGGAAACTAATACAACATGCATGGATGTTGTTGAACCAAGAAAAAAGTGGATTCATCCACTGGGATATGAATTTGAAGAGCCTATTCTAGAGGCTTATGCTCAAGTTCTATTGTCAACACCTAAGGACCCCAATGAACCTAGATGGGGAAGTTATGAAGAGAAAACAAGAGAAGTAGATGTTGTATTGAATAGCGCAACAACAAAAAGAAAGGTTGCCAAAGTCACTTCAGAGATTCTAAAAATTCATGGAGTATCCCAAGAAGACCTAGAAAAAGCAAGGCAAGAGAAGATTGCTTTGGAAATAGAGAGCGCAACTATAGCAAAGACATAATCTGATGATCCAAAGATGAAAAAGGTAAAAAATGAAAAATCTGATGATCTGAAGGATAAAATAGATGATACCCCTTCTATGCCCAAAGAAACCATTGACCTTACTGCTCCTCCTGGGTATAAGGCAATGCCTAAAAGGAAGAAAGAGATTAGCACTAGTCATCCATCCTCTTGAGTAACAAGGAATAGGAAAAATATCCAAGCACCTCCAAAAGTAAGTTTCAAACCTAGTCTCAGTGTGCTAAGTTCAAGGATTATTGATGAAGGCAGAATTGATCAAGTAGGAAAGTTCTATGAGAAATATAGTGAGATTGATAAGTCAGAAATTCATGGAATGATTGTCAAACATATGCTAAAGTTTAAAAAGACAGTCCTAGAACTAAAAATAGTGAATCCAGACAATGTATGGAACATTTTGGAATTCTTGAAGAGATAGACAAATGAGGAAGATTTGAGAATAAGAGAGAAAATTCTAGATGAAAGTCTCCTGGTATGTTCTCTTGAAGAGAAAACCCTATTGTTAGATTTGGTGAAACCACACCTTCGGACTAAGACAAGAACACTACATATCATGGATAAAAATTATGAGTTAGTAGATAAAGAGATAGAGAAAGCCTTTGGGAAGGTATTTTTGAACATGCACATGTACCCACCCACTGCACCTACAGCTCAAGTGCCCACAAAGGAAGTCAAGAGGGCAGAGCACACTAATGTACCTATGACAAGTCCCCAGGACACAATGCCTATAGTTGAAACACAAACAAAGGAAGATAAGTCTATGCCAATGACAGAGTCATTAAAGGATAGCACCACTATCATTGATAATGTAGAGATAGCCATGGTGACCATAGATAAAGACCTGGACAAGTTTGAATAAGCTTTTGTGAGTACACAAGAAGCTGAAATTTTATGCAATGACAGCTCACCTAAGTTGCAAAAAGAGGAAGTATTAATTGAGGACACAATAGATAAAAAGGTAGAAGAAAAGAAAGGAGAAGAAGAAGAAAAATGAAATAAACCATCAGTTGAAATGTTAATAAAAGTAAAGCAAGAAGTAGTGGATAGCACTCCTATCACTCCTTATGTATCATTGTTGTCAAGATTGACACCTGACTCGACTAGTTTAGATTCATGGGGAGAAGAAGACCTGATCAAGTTTAGTGTCTTAGCTATGGAGAAGGCCAAGGAGAAATAGGTAATGAGGAACCCCCTCCTTGTAGAATTAGTAAGTATCT
Source organism: Chamaecyparis obtusa (assembly GCA_027943335.1). Lineage (NCBI taxonomy): Eukaryota > Viridiplantae > Streptophyta > Pinopsida > Cupressales > Cupressaceae > Chamaecyparis > Chamaecyparis obtusa. The sequence continues at coordinate 1,465,364 of BSBK01000633.1, read as the reverse complement.
TGAACAACCTGTTACCAACAGATAAGAAAGTGTCCAAGGTACTTTTTGTTGATTATGTAAGTACAATCCTTTCACAGTTCAAGAGTAATTTCTCTAGCTTGGAAAAATCAGCATCATTAGTTGCAGAGGAGAAGTATATGCAGAAAATACTAAATGATTTTTTCAGTAACTTCTCACTAGACCTTAGTTCACTCAAAATTGGACAAGAAACTTTGAAAGAGTTTGCAGCAAAAGGAAGAAGAATTGTTGCTGATTGTATGAATCAAGATAAGTTGATAGTCGATCACTACAAGAAGATTCAAGAAGCAGGGGCCATGATAGAACAAGTGAGGAAATCAGTAGAAGACCCCTCTACTAATATAAACATGTGTAAAAATGTATATCAGGGATAGCTTGACAAAATTGAGAAGGCAGAAAAAGAGATGTCAAAGATAAGGGCTAGGTAGACTCAGCTTAGAAATGCTCTTGCACCCTCCCTAGATGTGTTGAATTAGAATATCAAGGAGATTAATGCCACCATGGTGACATATGATCAAGGTCCTAGTTAAGACTTGGAGAAGATGGAAGAGCTACAGTACGCATTATGCGCCCATCTCCAAACAATCAATGCACTGATTGCATTTTGGAAGCAAGAGATCCAAAATTTATAGATTGCATACCCAGATGTACTTTTAGTGTAAGTACTTATACAAATTCAGTTTTGTAACACCTTTTTCATTAATTTCAAAGGGGGAGTATGTATAGAATATGGATCTATAGCTATGTAAAAAGATATAAGGGAGATATAAGATAGAGTATGATTAAGTGTTTTTGTATTAAGGGACAATTAGTAACTTTTCCATATTCCTTAGTTGCCATCAATGACAAAGGGGGAGATTATTAGCAAGTTGACTATACTGGTGTATATAACTCAATATAATGTTTTCATTATGGCAACAAAGTCATATAGTGTTTTGGAAACATCGCACCTGATGAGAAGATCAGAAATTGGCTAAGTGTTGAAGACTGGACAATATACAAAGTACCTGAAGGTCAGAGCATCAGCGCACGTGCATACAATAGAATTATGGTATGCACCCTAGAAGTTAAGTTGGTATGACCATATTCATGCTAATTCTAAGAGCTCATGATTATAAGATTCAGTATGATGAAGATACAGAGAGTTCAAGTTGCACAGACAGTGAATGCCAGAGAAGAACAGTACAAGCAACCCATTGTAGGTATTTTGGTTAGCGGTTATATTATTGTTATGTAAGGGCTATGAACCTATTGTAATTAGGTTATAGACATGTAATTAACTTTTTTTGTAAACACGCTTGATCCAATTCATTTGGAAGCGTTGTATGTAATCAGTTAAAGGGACGACCTAGTTAATTATTTTGTATGCGCATATAAATATTAGATGCATGATTGTAATTATAATATGAGAGTTGATATAGAGTTGAAAGAAGTAGAGTAGAAGTGTGAAAATATTTTTTAAGATATATTAGATCTTTGCAAGAGGTCAAAGCATCAATGCATCAAAGGAAATGATCAGACAAGTAGTGTCACAGTGACAGTTCATCCAACAAATATAGTGTGTATCTAAGATCATAAGGTTTTAGCCTTCACCACTTGAGCAGTGAGCTCTAGGATAGTGAGTCCACACCCCTAATAGGGTTATTTTAAAAGAATCCTAACAAGGCCTGACTCTTGATCAAGTCACTGTACTAAATATATTGTAAAGAAACTCCTAACAAGATTAAGGATCTTCTAACAAGGATCATAAAACACTAGTATAGATTATTAGTGGGTGTCAATTCCCATCGGGGTTTTTACCTATTTGGGTTTCCCCATAACCACATTACTGTTATGTGTTGTGTTCATGTTGCTTATTTATGTTGATGTTCATTTCAGTACTTAAGCATTCAAGTTAAGTTTGAAGAGCAAAGTAAAAAGATTAAATTCAGTGAACACTGATTCAACCCTCCCCCCCCTCTCAGTGTTCCCATTCCTAACATGTTGATGACACTATATTATTTGAAAAATTCTCTATGGTTGAATCTATAGAGTAGAAGGCCTTTCTCACTAATTATGCTAAAGCTTCAAGCCAACACATTAATTATGAGAAAATAAACATTTACTTCTTCAACATAAAAGAGGATCTATAGAACAATATATATATATATATTGGGGTATTCAAGTGTTCTCTTTCTTGGTACCCACATGGGCCTTCCTCTCAATGTCAAGAATGTTGCCCTAGCATTTGGAACTCCATTTTTGAAAGAATACAAAAGAAGTTGGTAGGGTGGAAAGGTAAATTTCTAAGCACTATAGGAAAGCTCCAACTTCTTGTAGCCTCCCTCCAAGACATTCTTGTTTACTTCCTATCTCTATTCAAAATACTTGGTAATATGGTAGATAAACTTGAAAGAATCCTAAAAAAATTCTTTTGACACGAGTTCAATAAAAAAAAAGATTATCGTTAGTAAATTGGGATATCATTTGCAAACCAAAAAACTAAGGTTGGTTGAGTATTAGGAAACTATCACTCTTAAATAAATCATTGATAGCTAAGATGGGATGGAAGATTTCATTGGAGAAGTTTGACTAGTACAATTTCATGAGGACCAAATACATTTATTTTTATAGTTTCTACATAATTATTTCTACTATTCTCTACCCCTTCTATTATAAGATGTACAATAAAATCCTTAAATGTCAAAATATCATTCTAGAAGGTAGAAAATGGTAGATTGGAAATGGAAGGAATATCATATTTTGGGAGAATATTTGGGTTGGAGATAAGGATTTAATAGATAATTTTTATCTTGGAGAGTTGATGGAAACTTCTAAAATATTCTTTGGTTCTTAGGTGGCTAGTTATACTTCCCCATTGATGAGATGGAAAGACCTCATATAATGTTGCCAAACCAATCATAATTTGATTCAAAAAGTTACTGAGCTTCAAAGAATAATAAGGTTAGACATCCCCTTTCTCTTAAGAATTTTTTTTTTTGAAAAAAATTGATTCAAAAAGTTACTAAGATTCAAAGAATAATAAGTAAAGTTGTATGTCCCATGTCCACTAGGGATAATTTTTTTTTGGAAAAAAGATCAGAAGGACATTTTTTGTCAAATAAGCATACAAATAATTTTTAAAGAATAATAGTGTTCCAGACTTTTGGAGAAAAGTTTGAAATCCCCACCTGATTCCTAAGATCAATTATTTTTGGTGGACGAGAATGCATAAAAAAATCCTAATAGGATTCTTATTCGATAATATGCATATTCTTTGCAAACAGGAGGATGATACTATGCCTCACATTATCTTCATTGTCAATTTTCTATTCCATTATGGTAGAAAGTGATGGTAAAACTTGACATGCCATGGGTCAACAATAGTGGCATTCAACAATTTATCTCTGGGTGGAGGATTCTTATCATAACCTCCTAGTGAGATAATTATGGTGACAAATTTCACCCCTTTTGCCATGTATTTTGGAGCTTATGAAAGGAAAGGAATAATTGAATCTTTAGAGATAATGAAAATTTGATGGATTTTGTCTTCAAAACCATGTGTAAGTTTCTATCTAATAATTTTTTGATTACCACTTAGAAGTTCCATATCAACTCCTTGAACCCATTTGATAACAAAATTGCAAAGAATTGGGACTTGCTAATGGCCTATGCAAAGTTTGACAATTCAAAAAGATTAGTAAGAAGAAGAACTAAATGGAAACCTTCCAACCATGGTTGATATAGGACTAATTGTGACGAAACTTCTATTGGTGTGGGGGTTATTATATGTTTCAAAGGGAAATTGATTTCTTCCTATACTAGTAACCTTGATGGATCCACCAACAATAAAGTGAAATGTATGGCTCTCTATTGAGGTATTAAATTTTCTCTCTCAATGGGTATCAAAACTCTTGATATAGAGGGGGACTCAAAACTCATTATTGATGCTACTAAGGGTCTAATCAAAGCCAATTTGTTAGTTGAAAGGGTCATGGAGGATGTTATAAAACTCCTCCTTGGCTTGGATGTTTTTACCATAAATCATACCTTCAGTGAAGGAAAATGTGTAGTTGACGCTATGGAAGCTATGAGTTTACCATTAAATGACATTAGATGCTAGAGGAACATGGATTATCTTATCCATCAACTAAAGACCCTCCTTATGGAAGAGATAAATCTATATATTTATGAAAATGGGAGTTAATCTTAGAAACTTTTGGCGTATCCTATTGGGTATGGTTGTGTTACTTTGCAGGGATAATATGGACATTCTAAGATTGACCCAAGGGCACATTTCAAATTTGGAAAAATATAATTTAAATCCTATGACTAAGCACAATAAGGATGAGGGATAGTCTAATTATTTGGAAATGCACCTAGGTGGAAACATGATGTGGAAATTTGGGAAATGTCAGTACCATGTGATCAAAATGCAGTATATTTTTATGATGAGATGGTGTTTTGATTAAGAGAAAATTAGGTTTTAAAGGACCTGAAATATTTACAACAAAGAACAATAGAACATCTAAACAACCCACAAAGAAACAACATGAAAGACAAAGAAGAAGAGCTTAAAAAGACAAGCTGGAAACCTTAACAAAAAGCCAATAGACCTAACACCACCAACCCGATAGAAGACAGACAAAATCATACAAAAACAAAAGAGTGCTAGAAATTTTTGAGAAGCTCAGCCGGTTCAATCACCATAAGGTCCATGTTTACAATAGTCGACTACAGCTCCTCAAGATCTTTTTTGTTCTTGACTCTTTTTTTCTTAGTGTTGGATCTAGTCCTCTTTCCCGCCCTAGGATTGTCATCCACAACATACTTGTCCACCTCAATAACCTGAAATCCCTTCTCCTCCTCCATCTTACCAACTATAATTTTAACATGCTTCATAGAAGATTTCATAATTTAATAGCTATGCTCTCCTATCTTTTTGAGAATATCCTCCACTTTGGAGATCTTAGTCTCCATAGCCACAATCCTTTGTTCCATGTTACTATCCTTCTATTGGTTTGACTATGTGATCCTATTCTCAATAGTTTGAAGTATGGTGTCTAAGGAGTCCTTCAAATCTTCAGCATGCCCAATAGATTGAGTCATCTCCTCCATACACTCTGAGATGGATTTATCTTTACCAAAACCAATAGCCTCAATAATTTGAAGTCATTTATGACAGTCCTTCACTTCCTCCTTTAACTGCAAATTATCAACAATGATCCATTCAATCGTATTACTAAAAATCCCCACTCTCAGTTTTCCAGTCAGAATGGAAAATGTGTCCTAAGCTAGATTTTCATTCAAAAAATCCTCTTTAGCTTTCTCACTACCATCATTTTGTTTAGTAAAATTCTTTCTAGGCATATCATCCTCCCTGGTATTTTTAGCATTTTCCCCTTGAGCACCAGCTTTATCATCAAGGGTTTTTTTCTAGAGGCACAAACTTTCTTTCTCAGCTAAACTATCTTCTCCTCCTCCTCTGACTTAGAATCATCATCCTCTTCCTAATCAGATGGGAAATCCATCACCATTTGGTACTTTTTCCTTCCCGACTTAGGGCCCTTCTTAGAAGTAGAAGCCTTAACCTTTTTCTTTGAAATCTTTTTTGTGTTTCCCTTTCATGTCTTTAGAAGAGGATTCTAAGTCATACATAGCATCAGTCTCTGAAGCCTTCCCCATAGAGAGGTCTTCATCAATTTCATCTTCCTCCAAATTAGAATTCTGAGACAAGGGGTGTTCAATCTTTTTGCCTTAAGGTGTTCATAAATGAGCACCATCAAACCCTGGTGCATTTCATGATCCCCTTGAGGGTTTTCCTTATAATCTTTCATTGTAGAATTCATGGAACAAAGTAAATAATAAAGAAAAGAAACTTTATCCACATGATGAAAGTGATTAAGAAGAATGAAATGAAAAACATGAGCCCTAGAATACCTTTTGTCAAGATTAATATAATTGATAATAGCATAAAGAACTTTGTGCCAAGGATTCTTGATTTTTTTGGAGAGTAATAGGTGTTAGTAGATTTTACCAGTTTCCTTTTCTCATTTTCATTCGTTGGAAAATGTATGACAACTTCCTTCATTAGATTTCTATCCCTATAGAAATTTCTACTATCTCGAAACATACCAGTAATTTCACTAATGAAAGGATCATCAATCTTAATAGTCCGGTTCCCCATTGTCAAGCTACCCTTCTTCCAATGATTTAGAAAATATTTGGTAATGGCAGACTCCTTACCATGCAGCCTCTCCATGTGCATGGTAAAACTACCTTCCTTGAGAATGTTCCATCCATCATCCTTCCACCTCCAATCCTTGCAAGAGCTCAGCTCCATTATTTTTCTATTACCTCCCATTTCACTTTCAAATATCTTTGATGAAGGTTTCTACACTCACTAGGTCTCTAAGATTTATTCATAATAGGGTAATGCCATAAAATGAAAAACATCAAAGAAATAACCCAAATAACTCACAAAGTGTGTGGGATAATGATGAAACTATACATCGGACTATGGTCCCTATTTAAATAATAATGGTCTTTTATAACCCTTTTCATTTCATAATTCATTTCTTAGAATTGATATTGACACATTGCATGTTAATTTTATCATTAAAGATTAATGATTTGACCTCATATGGAAACTCATTCTCCATGTTCCATATCCTAACACCATTGTTCATCACCTCCACATTGGTGGCCCATTTAGCCACACCATTTATCTCTCTATATCCATGGGTAATAATACAATTATATAAATTAGCAATTATATCTCATGAAGCCTTAATGATATTAGTGATAGTCCATGAGGGATCACATTTTTTGGTTGGGTATTTAACTATATTTTTTGAGTCCCCTTCAAACTATAGATTTTTGCAATCTCATTTCTTAGCTAGGGGAAGACCCTGATAAGATGTCATGGCTTCCACCTTGTAATTAGTTTGAGTCCCTAAAGGAACAAGTATAATCTCAATGCACTTACCTTCCTCATCCCTAAGAATGGCACCACACCCCGCATGCCCTAGGTTTCCTTTAGAGCCCCCATCAAAGTTGATTTTCATCCAGCCCTTAGGAGGGGTTTTCCACATAGCTTCTTCCCTTTTGATAGTGATAATATTATTCTTATATCTTCCTTGAAGCTTCCATTTTTCTAATATTTCCTCATCCATTTTTCTAGTAGGCATATTCAAATCTCCCATGATGTTCATGTTCTCAATAATAGCTTTTTGAATCCTTTGGAAAATAACATGAACCGGGGAATACATGCCTCTAAAAATTTTGTCATTCCTTTCCTTCCATATCCCCCATAATAAATGTGGCATATAAATTCTCCAAAGAGTTTTTATAGAGAATTTTTTTGAAGGACATTTCCATGAAGAATATAAGGAATGGAATTCCTTAGGGAAAATCCAGTACATTTTGAACATGTCCAATAAATTGGACCACAAAGAGATAATGAAGGGATAATGGATGGAAATGTGTTCCACCATCTCTTCCTCCTAGAAGCATAGAGAATATTGGTTAGGAATGTTGAAGCCTTTTCTTTTCAAGTTGTCAATAGTTAGAATCTTATTTTGCAATAATATCCAGAAGAACATGTTGATCTTAGGGGTGATACCCTTCATCCAAGAATTAGACCACCAAGGAGGATCTTACTAAGTAACATAAATCATATTGATCATGGAGGAAGTAGTGAAACATCCTTTAGAGTTCATCTTCCATATCAAAGTATCTTCTTCTTCAGTAAGAATCATGGAAAACAAGAATCTTTTTAGCTGTATCAAATTAGGGATAATGGCCTCTATTTCCTTCCACTTATCCTTCTCCCAATAATCAACAACATAATAATCAAACTTAGTTTTGCACTTCAAGACAAAAGGACCCCATTCAGGATGGATAATGAGAGGATCATCATTAAGACAAGGGTCTTCTCAGAACCTAACTCTCTTACCATTCGTAACCTTCCATAGAGTGCCCTTTACCATAATATTTCTATAGGATGTTGTATTTTTCCATATGTTTGATCCATTGGAAATAACATCAGAGCTATCCAGAGTTAGGAATTTTCTAGTGTATTTTTTTACCCAAAGATGATTCCATTCACCATTTGAGTGACAGGCTCTCTAGATCTATTTTGAGAGTAAAGTAGTTTTCATCACTCTAATCTTCCTAAGACCCAAACCTCCCCTATTATTTTTCCTACAAAATTTGTCCCAAGCAATAAGAGACATTCTTTTTTTTCCTCGGTTCCAGTCCATAGAATTTTTCTTTGGATTTTTTCAATAGGATCTGCATACTTTCCAAGGATTTTAAAGAGGCTTAATGCATAAATAGGAGGACTCTATAGAGATCCTTTAAGAATCTGAACCTTTCCAACTTGACTTAGGAGGGTTCCTTTCTAGCCAGCTAACTTTTTATTGAAGTTGTCCACTGAAGAGATCCAAAAGGAATCCGCAGGATTGATATAGAGAGAGGAAGACCCAAGTACATAGAGGAAGAGAAGAAATATGACATCCCAATATATTATTTATTCTCATTTTTCTTTTATCAGGAGTATTTATAAAGTATACACTACTTTTGGCCCAATTAATAATCTATCCTATAGCTAACCCATACTTATTAAGAGTTTCCTTTATAATCATTGCTTCCTTTAAAGTTTCCTCCCCCAAGATAATTGAATCATCAACAAATTATTCATGAGAGAAGACCTGGTATGAGGATGAAGGGTGAAGCCCTTTGAAAGAACCAATATCCATCAGATGAGATATGTATCTTCCCATACATCCTACCATGATCAAAAATAGAATAGGAGATAGTGGGTCCCCTTGTCTCAGACCCCTAGAGGATTTGAAGAAAGGATATGGAGTACCATTGATCAACATAGAGAAAGTATCTATAAAAAATAATTGCATATTCAAATTCACACTTCTCTTATTAAACCAAAATCCGTTAGGATTTTCTATAGAAAGGTCAAGTACACTCTGTCATAAGCTTTAGAAAGATCCAACTTGAGGATAAATCCATATTTTTTTTCTATTCATAACAAATGGATATTTTCATGGATTGTGATGATGGAATAAAGGATTTATCTCCCTGGTATAAAACCATTTTTTTTAGGAGATATGAGGGAAGGAATCATAGAAAAAATCCTTGAGGTGAGGATCTTAGAAATCATTTTATATAAATAATTACAAAGACTAATAGGACATACCAAATCCAAATATTCAGCACCTGTGACTTTAGGTATGAGGGAAAAGAAGGTACCATTTATCTCCTTTAAAATACTCTTAGCCCCAAATAACTCTTTAACAATGCAAGTAACATCTTTACCCAATATGGGCCAGTACCTATGAAATAAAAACATAGGGAAACTATCTAGATCTGGAGCCTTGTTTCCTTCAAAGGAAAAGCCAACTTTCTTAACTTCATCCCCCGTGGGAATCACCCCAATAGAAAAGTTATGATCTTCTTTGATAATAGTAGGAATACATTGAATAAATTCCTCTTGAGTAGCCTATTTTAGATCAAGTTCTTGAGAAAGGATATTAAAAAAAATACCTTTTTGCCTCCTGCTTGATATTGTCCTCTTCTTCAATAATACCATTATTCACCTTAAGTCTTGATATTCTATTTAAAGCTTTGTATTTCATAGTGGTCATGTGGAATATCTAGTATTCATGTCCCCTTTAGTCAGCCAAGGAGAGTGGGATTTGTGTTTCCAAAAGGTCTCTTACTTAGAAATAATATCATGGTATCTCTTAAGAATTTCATTTTCATATGAAATAGATATAGTATTGTAACCATCAACTTGAATTTGATCTTGAATATTTTTAAGATCATCTTGGAAAAAGGATTTGGAAGAAAAAGTATCACCAAAACACTCCTTATTCCAATTTCTAAAGCAATCCTTTACATGTTTAAGTTTCTTAACCAATCTAAACATAGCATTCCCCTCCACATGAATTTTCCACCAATCTTTTATTTTATTTTCTAGACCAGGATGCATAGTCCACATCTTCTCAAATCTAAAAAGGAAAAGTCTTGTTCTCTTTATAGAATCAGCTAAGAAAAATATAGGGTAGTAGTCTAAACCAATTCTAGCATGAGAAGACAAAGAACAATGGTAGTGAACATACTAGCCATTAGAAATTAAAACTTTATCTAGAAAGACTTGAATCAGGTCTTGTCTAGATCTTCTATTACTCCAAGTGTAATCAATACCCTAAAGATCCAAGTCATGGAGGGCATGAGAATTAATTAAATCCATAAAGTCCATTCTGTTGGAAAAATGGTCAGTACTCCCCTTGGGATTTGTGACATGGTTTAACAGCCTCCCGTGTCTTCTATGAGTCTAGTGGTTGTATCAAGCATTAACAGGTCGATCTTTTGGTGCAACGGCAACCACTGCTTGTAAAAAGTGGTATCAGAGCTTGGTCACAGGTTCAAATCCCCTCAGGTAATGTTGAGGGGGAGATTGTTGGAAAAATGGTCAGCGCTCCCCTCAGGATTCGTGATATGGTTTAACAGCCTCCTGTGCCTTCTATAAGTCTAGTGGTTGTATCAGGCATTAACAAGTCAATCTTTTGGTGCAATGGTAACCACTACTTGTAACACATTCTACTCTCCAATTGATAAGGGCTACCACCATATTTTCATGTTCCTTTAATGGGGTATTAAAGTCTCCCATTATTAACCAACTATCATCTTTAAAACTAGATATGAACACTTCTAATCTTTTCCAAAATTTATTTCTCCCTTTTAAAGTATTTGGAGCATAGATGTTAGTAAGCACCCATGATGTGTCATCTTTTATATGGTGAAATCTAATATAGGTCATTTTATTATCCTAGCTAATGACATCACCTCTAATGCTATTAAGGTTCCAGAAGGTAGCAATGCCACTAGACACACCTTCTACACTACCACCACTAACCCCTCTATCCTTGAGAAACTTAATCAATAAAACCTTCTCTTTAATCATCTTAGTTTATTGAATTAGGAAAATGTCTAGATTATGATCTCTTATCATATTCTAGATAATGTCTTTCTTGTGAGGACTAGTCAGCCCTCTAATATTCTAGGATATTAATTTCATTTCTTCTTTAGAGAGCACATCTCAGTGAGGGTTTTTTGAATTCCATCAACTATATTTTTGTTAGCCTCCACACTTATCTTCTTAGAATTTGAGGGCCTACCCGGAGAAGAAGAGATCTTACCTACATATTCAACCAGTCTAACAGGAGATCTAGTATTCTTTGGAGTATTTGGGATTACCTTATTATTTTTTCCTTTAGACTTTTTGTGCTCCAATGTTAGGGAAAATATCCAATTCAAATCTCTATTCTCCTTTCCCAAAGCCTTTTTTAATTCCATAACATCTCCCCATTTTTTAGAGGTAGGGTAAGGACTCTTCACCAAATCCATTGTATTTTGTGATAGGTCAAATAGGATAGGCTCCAAAATATTGCAATGTTAGGCTTCCTGCAATGAGTCTTCATTCCCCTCAAAGTTGGTTGTAGAATCACCATCCTCTTTAGTTGAATCTATAATTTCCCCTTCTTCAATTTTGTGATTCTCCTCAGTGGAGGTAGTATAATCCCCTTCATTACCTGTATCAAGAGAGTCACCCACATCCTGAAGGATGGGATCATCTTCTTTTAAGATAGGACTCACTTTCTCTTTGATATTGTTCTGCATTTTATCTTATGTGATCTTTTGTTCCTGTAATGTGGTTTTAGGAATCTTATTTCTTTATTTAGTGATTCCCTTATCAGATTCAACATATTTGTACTCTTTTTTATTTTTCTCTCTCTTTCTAGACTTTCCAATTTTTTGGCTTATCATTTTTCTTCTCTTTCAGTGGCTTGGAAGGATAACTCTAGCCCAATGGATCATCTTCTTATAGTGAAAACATGAAAAGGGCATTGATTCATATTCCACCCACTAATTCCATTTTTCTAGCTTTGATATGATTTTGATGGAGTCAGGCATATCCACATCATGGACTACACCCACACAGATCCTTGCATGAGTGAGCCTTCTCCTTGAAGCTATCACCAAGTCAATGGATAGTAGTTCACTAAAAAAACTAGCTATCCCTGATAAGACATATTATATCTATTATCCTATAGGTAGGCCTGGAAGATTGATCCAAACAAGAACTTGAGTTAGGAATGATTCATCATGAAGATTCATGTTTGGATTCCACTCTTGAAGGACTAATACAATTTTTCCAACCATCCAAGGACCCCTGCATAGGATGTTGGCTTTATCTTCTTTATAAGAAAATGAGAAAGATAAAAATCCCTTAGTCATAGAAGTGATGTCCACCTAGCCTTTTAAAACCCATTTCTTCTCATCATAAGCTCTAACCACCTCTATGTTGGGTCTCGAGCCTAAAAAATTCCCAACTAGGAAATTTTCCATCAAAGCTATATTATGGTCAATAACAAGATCTAGGATGGACATAGAAAATATACCATTTGATAGATCGGAAATATTTTTTACTTTAGGCAAGGAGGACTTACCGGTCGGTATGATTCCAAATAAAGAGGATCATTTTTTTGGCTGAGAAATTACATCTAATTCCAGAGCATCTCCCTAGATGGCCCCCCTCGCAGGTCCCCAGGTTTAGGCAAGGCCCCTGATACAGCATCAGGGGGTTTTTCTTTCACCCCAGATGCCTCCATATTGTCATTTCCCCCATCCACATACTATTTTTCTACTAAGGAAGAGTTCCCACCCACATCAAAATTCAAATTTTGAATCTATCCATTCTCTCATCTGCTCTCTCTCATTTCTCCTTATTGGGTTATGATGATATGTTTTTACCATTGGGAGAGCATGAAGGATGTTGATTTTTTTTTTAAATAGAAAGTTTATAAAAGATTTTGTAATCTACACGACATTTTTTTTAAATATTGGAAAGGGCTATTCACACATGTAGACAATATTGAAGTGAAATGTGGCTATTAGAGGCACATACGTTCATAATTACACTCATTACATTGACTTATTTAAAGTTTTTTTCTCCCATTTTAATGAGAGAAAAATTTCAGATTTTTGAGACCCAAAACTTTACTGTTATTGATAGAAATATTATGGGTGGAGATAGGATAAGGATGAATCCAAAAAAACATGATGAGTTCAAGAATAATGTCATTGTATGGCACATTTTCAAGGAGGGGGTTGTGTAGTATATGATAACATGAATGGACATGAAGAAAATTTATCAATCCACTTTGCTTCTTAATGGATGGATCAAAGGGTCTTAGTGGGGGAAAAAAATTTTAAGGTCAATGAAGAGGTGATAGATAAGGCAAGGGGTCTTCTAATTGCTGAAATAAAATGGAAGAAAATGGTATCCAATATGGGTCCCAACCTCAACCAATAGTGATGTAGGTGCATCCCAGGACTCCGATCATTTCAACGATCCAAGATCTACATGCAATTCAAATGGTTATTTTAATAATGTAGGGTTGTGTCTTAGTTCTAAATGGTTATTTTAATGATGTTTTTAGTCGGATAGTGAAGTTGACATTGTCAACTCCATGATACTTTTCTAGTGTCTTTAAGGCCCCATTTGTTTGCGGGAATTGGGCTGGAATTGGTGGCGGGACTTTTGCTTTCGAGCTGAATCGGCCGTTTGGTTGTCAACATTGAAAACCAGGTTTTTGTTTTCAAATCCTCATTTTGTGTGAACTTCTGGAAGTTCCACTTCCACTCAAATAGGTGGAATTCAATTTTTAAAACCCATTTTTGTGTTTTATGCATTGCATTTGATATTCTGTCAGGTCTAGTGACTTCTGCATTTACAAACCTAGTAGTGTCCATTCGACGGTGCATCTTCCGCTTTTTTTGATTGAGGGTTTCGTGGGTCTTCATCTTCACAGTGGGTCTTCACATCACACTGGGTCTTCAGTTTAAAATTAACACTAGGCCTATCACTTGGCTCACCTCCACATTTTGTTGGTCATTTTCTTCTCCAACTGGGGAGAGCAGGAACCCGTTGAATCCACAAATTTCAAACGTCTACATAGAAGCTCAATTCTTACTTTGCGTGGGCTATATTTGTATGTTTTTCTGTTACTTTTTTTTTTCTGGTGGTTTGTTCATTTTCAAATAGTGTGGATCTACAGTTGTTGGTCGGGATTCGAACCTACAACATCACTATTAGTAGGGTTTCTATTGGGGTTTTCCTACGGCAAGTGTTTGAGGAGATCTGTGGAAACAAAGGTATGGCACAGGAAACCTGGCGTGCCTTTTTATTTTGCTCTTTCCTTTTGTTTGCTAATGAATTTTTAGAGATTACACATGGGTGTTGTAAATTTAAAGAGCTGTTGTGTACCATAAGAAACCCATTTTTCATAATTTTTTAAGTAAAGTATCTTTAGGTTAGTTGGTCGAAGGAATTACCATGAACTATGTTGTTCCTTGTAAACAAGCCAGGTGCTATATTTTTTCAATTTGTAGATTAGGAGGTCCAATGTCATAAAAGTTTTTGGGGATGTCTTTGGCCAATGTGGATCCTAATTCCATTACTGTGCTAGATGCTTGAATGCAACTAGGACTGGCTGAAATTGTAGTGTTTATTTTTCTGTAACAAGTGTCGGCAGTTGGATTCTTGATTGGGAGGATATTTTCACTCATTTTTATCTATTTTGTTTATGTGGAGTGTTATTTGAGTTATTATGTTTTATGTCGATATATTCATGCCACTGATAAAGGATTTTGGCTACTTAGCAACCATCCTATTAGTATCAAGATTGTATGGTATTGGCTATCTAACAATCATCAGGTAGGTGAGATGATGTATTATAGAAAAATAGTTTTGGGATTGTTGGATAGCTTGTGTCCAAATAAAGTTGTGGTTGTTAAAGAACCTTCATTTAAAAAAGAATATGTTGACCATTTAACAACCACTAATGTGAAGTAATGAAGGTACATGCCAACTATTAAGTCATGTAAACTAATGAATACACATTCCAGTAGCATTGAAGTGCATCCCTCTACTCCCTACCTAAACTTGTTATTGCTTGATAGATTACTCCATAAATGAAAGGTTTGAGCTATAGAATAACAACAACCTGAGAAATAGAAGGTACATAGCATTAGTTATGCAGGGGGGACACATTTCAATGCTCTCTACTAAAAAAGTGTGACTGCTAAAATGAGTAAAGGATTTGCCTATTGTGGTAAAACAAATTATCCCCATAGAAAAAATGTTTTGGCTTGTGAGTAACCACATCCCCTTATAGAAAAAGTGAATGACATTGGCTATTGAACAACCACACTCTCAGATAGCACCCACAACCCTATATTTGCAAGGTATATGACATTGCTTATAGAGTGACCACAACCCTGTATTTGCAAGGTCTATGTCATTGGTTATAGAGAAACCAAAATCTTGTATATACAAGGTCCATGACATTTCCTATCTAGCAACCATAGTCCCAGGAGAGATGCAGATGCACTTCACCAGCATTAGATTGCATCTGCATCACTTGGCCTTGCCATTGCTAGTCTATTGATAAATTGTTCCAACATGTGACATTGTAGAAGCTGTGAATAAGAAATGACCAAGAACTATTGTTTCTTACCAGTAGATAAATAATTGAAGAAGCTAAGAAGGTCCAGTATCTACTGAAGTATGTATCAGAGATGTAAGCACCCAAAATTGGAGTGAGCCAAACTACTTTGGTCTAGCTGTTGACATTCTTGGCTGAAGATATTGTTCCTTCATGTAGCTCTTTAGTCAAGTAGAAATGGAAATCTTGGGTAGTATCATGTGCATATGAACATTGAATACTAATATCCATTATCAGAATGTCAAAATCTATTGTCAAATGGCTGTTGGTAATTGATCTTATAATAGCATATTGCACTGGCTCTTTATATAATAACAAATAACTACTTCTTGCACATCCAAGATGAAAGTAGCACCAAGTCCCGAGAAGAACTCAAATAAATATAAAATTAGCATAACCACTATAGTATTATCTTTACTGAATGGCTTTCTATTCATTATTTGAAAACTTGAATAGTAGGTGTCTGCTCATCCAGCTGAGAAACCTTCATAGTCATCTCCATGGTCAGATATTCTAGTTTAAGAAAAAATATTTTGCAAACTTTATATTCAAGATACTTGAAAATTATTTTGCAATAGCAAGATAAATTATTTTGCAAAATTTATATTCAATAGAATTGAAAATGTTTCAAAATAATGTATGCTTTCAGTTTGAGCAAAATCTGTGCTCCAGTGTTAGCTTTAAACATGTCATCATGATAGCGGTGTAAGTCAAAAATCTTAGTTTCTTTTTTTATCCCTATAATCTCAATGAATGAAACCAGAGAAATCCAAGATACAATGTCAAAGATAAAATTATCTGAGAGTCACTATTAAGCTAGATCAATATGCTATCTGACAAAAAAATACAAGATGTAGCAGCAAGGTCACATCTTATGCAAGAAACTATATCATCATGATAGCAGTGAAAGTCAAAAATCCATATGTTTTTGTATTGATGAATGAAAAAGTGCAATCACATACCATATTGATCTAGCTTAATAGTGACTCTCAAATAATTGTAATAAGTGTATACTGTAACCACAAACACAAGTGTATACTGTAACCACAAACACAAGTGTATACTGTAACCACAAACACAAGTGTATATTGTAACCGGTGTATATTGTAACCACAAACACAAGTGTATACTGTAACCACAAACACAAGTGTATACTGTAACCACAAACAAAAGTGTATAGTGTGACCAAAAACACAAGTGTATACTATAACAAGTGTATACTATAACCACAAACACGTGTATATTGTAACAAGTGTATATTGTAACCACAAACACAAGTGTATACTGTAACTAGTGTATACCATAACCAGTGTATACTGTAACCACAAACACAAGTGTATACCATAACCAGTGTATACTGTAACCACAAACACAAGTGTATACTATAACAAGTGTATACTATAACCACAAACACAAGTGTATACTATAACAAGTGTATAATACATTGCTTAACCACAAACACAAGTGTATACTGTAACCACAAATACAAGTGTATATTGTAACAAGTGTATAATACATTGCTTAACCACAAACACAAGTGTATACTATAAGCCTCCTATCTTGATACATTGCTTATATGATGAATCACAGATTGAACATTGATTCTAAAATGTCTTAAAATCACTTTTATTTGTAGAATACTTTCAATTTCTAGAACATCAACAACATGCTACCAATATCTCCTCGCTCAATTCATTGTGTTTATCCACATTTCAGGCAATTGATGGATCCTATTAAGAATATTGACATTCTAGGATAGGTAGCTATGGAGATCACATATTCTCATCTTCTCACAGCTCTTATTGCTTGTGTTGTTGTAGCCACAGTAGTGGTGGCCTGAGAAGGCAATGCACAAATGGGTAAATTAAAAAGAAAAGGAAATTATTTTTATAGAATGGTTATTCATTCCAATGATGTGGATTTTCATGATCATATTTGCATGAGTAGGGGATCCTTCTTTCATCTAGCTACTATCCTAAGGCTAAAAGGAACCTTGATAGATACAATACACTTGACATTAGAAGAACAACTTGTGATGTTCCTCCACACCATTGGCCACAATCTGAGGAACCGCAAGATTGCCCACAACTTTGGGCACTCAAGAGAGACAATCAGCCAATACTTCCATAGGGTGTTGAGGGCTATCTTAGGACTCCACAAGGATTTCTTTCTACCACCTAGTCCAAACACTCCTCCTGAAATTAGTTGGAACGAACGTTTTGATCCATTCTTCAAGGTAATTGTTGTGTTGTTACAAATTTCTTGCATGGATTTTTATCCTTATCATAGTATTGGTTGACCATAGAATTCATGATTGTATCATATCGTATAGGATTGTGTTGGAGCTATTGATGGAACCCATATACCAGTCACCGTCAATGTCGACATGCAGGGTATATATCGTGATAGAAAAGGAAACCTGTCACAAAATGTTATGGGTGTGTGTTCCTTCGATCATAAGTTTCAGTACTACCTTGCTGGTTGGGAAGGGTTTGTCGTGAATAGTCATGTTCTAGCTTCAGCTCTGTCAAGAGCAAATCCTCTTGTTGTTCCCCCTGGTAAGCCAAATCATAGTTTAATATACTCAAGGGTACAATCAATGTTTCACATTTTAATAATATATTTTATTTATGTAGGAAAATATTTTCTAGTGGATGCTGGATATCCCAATGCACCTGGATTTCTTGCTCCTTATCGGTGTACACGCTACCACCTAAAGGAAAATTCAAGAGAGAATCCAATAAACTCTCAAGAAGAGTTGTTCAACCATTGACACTCCTCTCTTAGAAACTCAGTAGAGCATACATTTGGTATTCTCAAGTAGTGTTTTCCAATCCTGAGGCATGCCACATCTTATCCTATCATGACACAAGCCCATATTGTATTAGCATGTTGCATACTACACAACTACATTACGTTAGAGGATGACATTCCATAAAAAATTATCATCGAAGAGGAAGATGATTGTGATGGTATAGATGTACCAATGCTGGAGACATATGGGTTGTCTCAATGTGATAGAGACCAGTGGGAACAGTTTCAAGATGATATAGCAAGTAGAATGTGGGAAGAGTATAGATCCCAACAATAGTTGATCTTGTATGAATCAAGACTACATGATGGTTTCCTTTTTCTTCTCTTTTTATCTACAAGTATTGGACTTGTATGGGTCAATGTGTTTTATTTGAGTAAACTGATGTATGAAGATACTTTGATATACATGATGGTTTCCTTTTTATTCTCTTTCTATCTGCAAGTATTTGACTTGTATGGCTCAATGTGTTTTATTTGAGTAAAGTGATGTATGAAGATACTTTGATATACATGATGGTTTCCTTTTTCTTCTCTTTCTATCTGCAAGTATTGGACTTCTATGGCTCAGTGTTTTTTATTTGAGTTAATTGACGTATGAAGATACTTTAATATACATGATGGTTTCCTTTTTCTTCTCTTTCTATCTACAAGTATTGGACTTGTATGGGTCAATGTGTTTTATTTGAGTAAACTGACGTATGAAGATATTTTGATACCATTAACAACAATTTGTATACACAGAATGGCATACATAGAATTAATGATGACCATGGATGAAATTGGTAACATGAGCTAGATATCTCCTTCCTCGAAGAAGATAATGTGGACAAAGGAAATGCAACACAAGTTTCTAGACTTGCTCCTCGAGCAAGTACAACTAGGCAAAAAATGTGACAGAGGCTTCAAAAAAGAAGCATGGTCCACAATTGAGAGGTGGTTCAACACTGATATGAACCTCAATCTATCAAAGGACAACTTCAAAAATAAGTTGAAAACCTAGAAGCTTTCCTATAGAGTGATGAAAGAGCTAAGGAATACAAGTGGTTTCACTTGGAGCGAGGCAACTCAGTGCATGGATGCTGAGGATAGCATGTGGGAAGAGCTTCTGAAGGTAGGGTGATCTCTCTACTATTTTGATGGAAATAATATTGCCTTCTTTTAAAGTTAATAATGAAAGACAAAGAACCTAATCCATTTATTTATGCCAACATGTAGAGAAGAGAGTTCAAAAATGCCAAAGTGTATAAGAGGCAGCCCTTCCAGTACTTCAATGAATTGGGTACAATTGTGGGTAATGACATTGCTAAAGGTAATGCAGCTACCACGGCCCTTGAGACTGAAGAAGGGAACCCTATGGAAGAGCCATTCAATGTGCATGATGAAGAGGACCTTGGTTTCAATATACATCTTGATATTGCTATTGATTGGATGAAGACCCTTATAATTCCAATTAGTCCACTGCAACAACAAGTACTAGAGGGACTCCTACATCATCAGTCAGAAAGGTGGGAAAGAGGAGGAAGGCAAGTATGGCCGCTTCCTTGGATTCCATGTGTGAAACAATGAAGAAAATAAAAGAGGGCATGAGCAATGTTCACCTTGTCAAAATTGATGAATCTTCTCATGACAATGCTTTGACGGATGCATATAATGCTCTCAAATCCATCCCCGAATTGAGTCAAGATGTATTCCTAAGGGTATATGAAACCTTCATGGATGAACGTGAAAGAGACAAATGGTTCTTATTGATGACTAAGGACGAGAGAGTGGACTGGATTGTAGCCACATATGGTGATTTATAGTTATTTTCTACATACTTTATCAAACTTTATCATGAGTTAAAACATTATCATACTTGTTCACATACACTGATACAATTGTGTTTTCGTTGATGATTGTTTATGATTGTTTATGGTTGATGATTGTTTATCAAACATAGTTTTTGTTTATCAAATATATTCTGAGATAATGAAATGTAAATTGTTTTATCCACTGATTGGACTGTATGCCAGTGGCTGTGAACAACAATCACAAAGTATCATTTCTTTTCCAACTTGCCATTGTTTTCTTTGAAAATAATAACAAGCTAGAAAAGAAAGTAGTCTGAGTATTCTGAATTTGGGGATATGACATCCTTGTATATTGTTCACAAAGATTGATAACATGAACATGGTAGAGATTCATAGTCCATGAATGAATGACCTGATTAGAAGCACAACTGAACTAGGCATCATAAACATATCCACCATGCCAGAACATTCTCTTAAAAACACCACCTTTGAAAGAATTAGAAGCATCATTTTCATTCTCCATTCCATCTATAATTTCTATTCTATTCAAATCTTTAATTTATCATTTCTATTTGATCCAAATTTGACCCAATAGAGATCTAATAATATAGCCTTTTGAATCTGCTAGAAGATTTTAAGATCACAACCATGACCAATGTGTTCCAATCATCTATGTTTGTGATAATTGCAATTTCAATTCTCCTAGTGATTGGTATACCTGTCACACTTGCCTCTCTTAATGGTTGGTCAATTAGCAAAATTGTGCAATTTTTTGGACATATCATTATGGATTTGATCAATCTTTTTAGTATCATCTTCGGTCCTGTAGAGATAATTTGAGAGCTTTTTCTAAAATAAACAAATCACTTGCTAGTGTGAAGACAACATTTTTCATTATTTTTACAGATATGTAGCTGCATGGGCTACTCAATGCAGAATAATTACATTAGTAAGTAGCCCCTCTATGGGATTCTTTCCTTTCATCCTTATATTGTAGAATCCTTCCTTTAGAAAGGGGGAGCAGGTGATCCAAGTGGCACTTCAACACAAGAGCCTTTTCTGGTCATGCAGTCCTTAATTAACAGCCCTTCTATGTTGTACTACTCTGGCAGGATTGAGTGGCAGTGGCCCTTGCAGTGGTGGGAAAGTAACCCACTAATGGCATAGCCAACCATACACTAGGAATGTGTAGTCATGAGTTTCATCAGCTAGCACACTATGACTTTTACTTGCCACCTTAAAATGACACACTTATTTGATGGCTTTTTAGTATCTTGTGAGTCATTCATCCTTTTCTTACGGACCAGTCCTCCACTTACAAAAATTATGTTACTCGGCCCTGACTAAACACATTTTTTCTTTTGACTAATGTGCTTACAGTTGTACCATATACCTATCTATTACATGCATTACTGTACACTAACCTATCCATGTCCATCTATGCCTTTATCACAGCATTCTGGGATTCACCTGTGACTAACTCATTGATGGAATTATAGCTGCTAGTGGCTGGCCTTGGAGAATCACCTTGGCCTAGATATATAATAAGTTTCTAAATAATGGCAAGTTCCAATCTATCTCAAAACTTAGTAAAACCAAACTCTACTATTACTATGGCATTGACTCTCTTAAGGTAAGTGATCTAATCTATGCAGAGAAAGTTTCCTTAAAAGTGTAAGTTGGAAATAAAGATTTAATAATCACAATAATAGAGTTCATCTCCCTTGTATACACTCTTTCCTGGCATCTGCCTCCTTTCTGCTCCTTTACGTGATTTGTTGTTGTTCACTACGCATGAAATGCTTCTTGAGATCTTCCTTCTCTTCTCTTGTTCAATTTGGGTGAGCATGTTAATTAAAATTTCTTAGAAAATAATGGCAAGATGGAAAACAATGACACTTATGATTGAGCACTTAAAAAAGCATGAAATTAATGTGAAGTTTATCCACTGATTGGACTATATGCCAGTGGCTGTGAACATCAATCACAAAGTATCGTTTCTTTTCTAGCTTGTCTACATTTTTATGATGTTGATTCATCTGTTAAAAAATGATACTTTGTGATTGATGTTCACAGCCACTGGCATACAGTCCAATTAGTGAATAAACTTAACAACATCTTTATGTGATATCCCCCTCTAGAAATGAAATATAAGATTAAATTATAATTGATCAATATCATATAATTAATAATACTAATATCATTGCTAATCATTATATTAATCAATCATTAAACATCAATACAATTTTATATTGATAATTAATAAAATATTTAATATTCTCCATATTATTATAATTGTTCATAATAATGTGATAGACTTAATAATAGTCGATGAACTAGGTAATAGCCGAAAATATTAACCAAGGAATCCAAGGAGTCAACAAGTAATTGACTTATGTAGTAATAATCACCGCAGTATTATTTAGGAATATGAAACGATGGCAGTATGGAGAGGATGATCACGACTCGGTCATAAATTAAACAGACGAGCATGAGTCTAAAAGACACAATGAATGGTTGCGATCCATTACGTCATGCAAATATAAAATGGCAATAACATTGTCTCCAAAACGGGGAGGAGAATGGAAGAAAAGAAGAAATTAAAAAATATTACAATCAGTACTAACTAACGGTGGAAGATAACAGGGAAGAATATGACAAGGATTAGAATGAAACAGACGATCACAGCAAGTTTGGAGGATATACAAACAGGAAGATATTAACTACAGAGTATATTATAGATGGCTCGTACTCATATCGCAGGAGATATGAGGGTTGCCGCTAAAAAGAAACAGAGGACATTCCAATCTAAAGGCAAATAACAAAGAGAATATACACACCATAAATTTACAGATATATATACCAGCGTAAGAATGGGGAGATATAAAGGAATGGATATCTATGAATTACTTACTATGCCAACAAATAATGGTATTACATATAGATACATAAATGTATATATATATATATACATTAATAATAATAAAATCTGATGAAAGGTTAAATATTATCATATATATATATATATATATATATATATATATATATATATATATATATATATATATATATATATATATATATATATATATATATATATATATATATATATATATATATATATATATATATATATATATATATATATATATATATATATATGATGAATATTTATTATATATATGAAAAATACATCTGAATTATATATCTGAGTAATATATACTATATATTCCAAAGATCTAATATATATATATTCATATATTCTCATAATGACAATCAATATATATATTACTGATAATGAAGATTATATATATATAGCACTCATAAATGAGTAAACATCTACATTGATAATATATATATATATATATATATATATATATATATATATATATATATATATATATATATATATATATATATATATATATATATATATATATATATATATATATATTAAAATAAAATAAGAACATATATAGAACCTATCACTATTTAGCTAAGAAGGAAGACTAAAGTGTTACCAAGGAGGGGCTTGTCTAAATCCAAGCAATGGCTATCTATCCCAAAATAAGGTGGGGGTCAGCGTCCCAATAGTTTGGGCTTGGACCTGTAAACTTTGAGGGAGCCCATTGCAATGGTCTCTAGGCACCTTGGCTAATGTTTACGCTTCCCTTCATGGAGTTAAAAATAGTAATAAGGTTGGATATGAGTGTTAAAGATAACTATATCTAATGAGATAAAATGACTAATCCTATCATGAACATTACAAACCAAACCCTAATTGATAAATTTAGGATAAATTAAGTAAGGTCCCAATTGGGGACATTACACTTTAACATGCAATGCATCTTTAGAACATCAATCACAAAGTATCATTTCTTACATATGATAAAGTGAGACTACACATATGCTGACATTAAATATGTTTGAAATAGCTTTTGGATTTGATTTTGTAGATATTTTTGGCATCAACGTTTACGATCACACTCTGTGATCCTTCATCAAGATGGAAGAGAGAAAAATGATTGAAAGAAAATTCCATCATTTTGGTCTCTTGCAATCATTTTGGTCTCGTTCATCCTGATGATGGATCACGGAGTGTGATCCATAACTATCTACACAATCAAATCTAGAAGCTATTTGAAACATTGATGCCAAAAATATCCACATATGATGATAAAAAATGAGCTATCTGATGATTGTTTACTATTCATGTTTGTAAACGGTCAATATTTCTGATGGTAATCTTTAGTGTATTCCATTTAAAAATAAACAAGTTTTAGTTTTTCTATCATGTTTACTTTGTAGATGTAGGATTGACCATCTAACAATACGGAAAGTAATGGGAAGAATGAGTGGGATATGAGATGGTTGCTCATCGAATGTGGGGCATAAGGGTGTAGAGTGTGGATTTTCTTTCATTTTCTTATTTAACGATGTGTTTTCACACCACCATTCTGATCAGGATTAAAGTGGGAAAATATTGAAATCTAATTTTTCCAAAATTTCATATGTTTTAGTAAATTGCAATTTTGAGGGTCTTCGGTGCATTTCTGGGCATTTCTGGGCAAATATGCTTCCCGGAAACATGATGAAATATTGATGTTTCCAAAATTTCATTCAAGATTATTTGAATACCTTTCCAACACATCAAACGGTTTGTAATTCGGAGCTAGGATGAGAAAGTTATGCCTTCTCCAAGTGGACCTAAATTTTATATTTAGTTTTTTTGATAAATTTTGATAGTTTTAATAGTTTAATTGTAATAAACATTATGATGACTCTTCATTTCAATTCCAAGGGATTTGTGTGACCCTTGGGATCCATCCGACTTGTATAAACTCCAATTTTAAATAGAATGGAGACAGTTTTTGGTTTGCAATCTTGTTGTTCTCAATTTTCGTGTTGAATTCTACAATACTGCAGGTATCACACCAGGTATTGTAATCTGGTTTTCATAAATCAGATCAGTGGTATCAGAGTGGGAATGCTCCTTTATGCCAATTTACACAAGGTCTTCCTACCAAAGATTAGGATTGGATACAGAAGATTTGTCAAAATACCCACCTTTGAGACGCACACGATCGAAGATGTCGAACGATGCTGTTAAGAAGTTGGTCGAGGAAGCTTTAAATAAGCAACGAGAGGAGATGATGAGTCAATTTTCACGCCTCCTACAGAAGCAAAAACCCTCTGAATCTGAAACATCATTTCGTGGAAATACCCCTTTCAAAGTGCAGGTCAATTTTGACATCCCGAATTTTGAAGGAAAGGTCGATTCTGAAGCTGTTGATAACTGGTTATCAAAGTTGGATAGGTACTTTTCTGTAAATAATTTCTCAAATGCTGAAAAGATAACATTTGCCCTCCTCAAACCTGAAACCCATGTGAAATTAGTATGGGAAACCAGAGTAGCAAATAAAGAACAAGAATCAGTTGATGAAGATGGTTTTATAATATCTCTTGATAAGAAGCCCACATGGGGAGAATTTGTGGAATACATAAAAGAAGCTTACCTCCCGGAGGATGTATATGAACAAAAATACATAGAATGGCAACTTCTTCGACAAAAGAGGGATCATTCTGTGCAAGATTACACCAATACATTCCATTCACTTTTAGCAAAACTCGGTATTAATGATTCAGAGAAGCATCGAATTTTGAAATATCGGAGTGGACTTCACAGGTATATTCAAACAGAGATGGAATTTTTAAATATTGAGACATTGGCAACTACCTATAAATATGCTACAAAAATTGAAGAAAAATCCAAGCAAAAAGGGAAGAGGGACTACTATGCAAACAACAAGCCAAGGGTTGAAGGTGGCAATAAATTTGCAGGAAAACAGGTGACCAAGGAACTTCATTCAAATTCACCCAAGAACACATGGTGGTCTACTAAAAAGATAGACACAGGCATGTGGTGTGAGATGCATAAGTCCCCAACCCATAATACAAAGGATTGTCGAAGTATTAAAAATTTGATGACAGAAATACGAGGAGAGGAAGCTGAACCTGAATCGTCACCAATAGATAATTCTGAGAAAGAGGAGAATGATTCCATCATAGAAGCAAACCCATATGCCGTAGTTGGAACTGCTAAAGTATTGCCTCATGAAGATGAAGAGAGACTTTTTCATTCACAGATGTGGGTTGATGGAAAGCCTCTGCATTTTATTGTTGACAGTGGCAGTCAAAAGAACTTGATCTCTAGGGAGACAGTCAAAAGATTAAATCTGAAAGTGACAAGACACCCACAACCATACTCTATGGTATGGGTAAATGAGGGACAAGATATTCAAATAAATCAACAATGTCATTTGCCATATTCAATCAAGCCTTTCAAGGATGAAGTGATATGTGATGTAGCACCATTGGATGTATGTGATGTCTTGCTAGGGCAGCCATACATGTATCAGAGGCATGGGGTGTATGAGTCCAGGCCACGTAGTGTTACAATCAAGCTTGGTGGGAAGAGGTATCGAATACCAGAGGTATGTCCAACACAAACTGCTTCTTTAATTAGTGCTAAACAATGTAAACGCTTGATTGCTCAAACTAGAGCTTTTGTTGTACTCATGATTCGCCCTGAACAAACAAAGTCAGTTGTTCTTAATACACATACTAAGGTAACAGAGAATCAACAAAATCAGATGGATAAAATTTTGAAAGAATATCACAGTGTGTTTACACCACCAGTGGGAGTACCAACACACTGTCAAGTCAAGCACTCTATTGATTTAATCCCAGGCACACCGCTACCACATGAGCCAATATATAGGAGGTCAGTTTTGGAAAATGATGAGATTAAGAGACAAATTCAGGAGTTGATTCAGAAAGGACACATTCGTCCAAGTGCTTCACCTTGTGGAAGTCCAATTGTCCTTACTAAAAAGAAAGATGGGACATGGAGGCTTTGTATTGATTATAGAGCATTAAACAAAATCTCTGTTAAAAATAGATATCCAATCCCTCGAATTGATGATTTGTTGGACCAACTTAGGGGGGCTAAATTCTTTACAAAAGTTGACTTGAAGTCTGGATACCACCAAGTACCAATTGATCCAGTAGATGTGTGGAAGACTGCATTTAAATCTAAGGAAGGTTTGTTTGAATGGTTGGTCATGCCTTTTGGCCTAACAAATGCCCCAGCCACATTTATGAGATTGATGAATGATGTGCTTAGACCATTCATTGATTCTTTTGTAGTGGTTTATTTGGATGACATACTCATCTTTAGTAGGACTTGGTCTGAGCATTTGCAGCATGTTGAACAAGTTCTTTCAACTCTGCAAAAACAAAAACTTTATGCCAACATTGAGAAGTGTTCTTTTTGTATGCAGAGTATTCAATACTTAGGGTATATCATTGACACTGAGGGTGTTCATGTTGATTCAACAAAGATTCAAATAATCCAAGATTGGCCATCCCCTAAAAATTTCACAGAGCTTCGCAGCTTCTTGGGCTTAGCCAACTTCTATCGCAGATTTGTGTTTGGTTTCTCACACATATCATGGCCTCTTAATCAATCACTAAGGGGTGGAGCACAAGCAAAATTTCAATGGACAGAGGCAAAGCAACAAGCATTTGAGGAGTTAAAGAAAAGACTATGTTCAGCACCAGTATTGGTCCTTCCAGATCTACACCAAGCATTTGAGATAGAAACAGATGCATCAGATTATGCTCTTGGTGCGGTACTCACACAACATGGGCATCCTGTTGCCTATCACAGTGAAACTTTTTCTGATACAGTACGTAGGTATCCCACCTATGATAAGGAGTTGTATGCCATTGTTTAGGCTTGCAAACAATGGAAACACTATATACTAGGAAAGGAAACTGTTATACATATAGACCATAAACCACTCCAATTCTTGCAAACACAAGGGAAGCTGCAGAATGATAGACATCAACGGTGGTCAGCCTATTTACAACAATTTCACCTCAACATTCGTCATAAAAAAGGAAGCAGTAACAAAGTGGAAGATTGTTTGAGTAGGCCTCCAATTGCAGGTTTGACAATAGTGTTGGATTCATGTGGTCATCAATCATCCACTTGGGAACAACTATATAGTACTGACCCTGATTTTGCTAACATCTATAGTAATTTGGTAGAAGGAAAATCTGTCTCTGATTTTCACTTGCAGGATGGGTTTCTTTGCCATAATGGTCACATATGTGTACCCACCGAAGAACAGAAGAAAATGATATGGGAAGCTCACTATAGTCATGTTGTAGGACATTTTGGTATTGGTAAGACTACTGCTATCCTTCAAAAGTATTTCTATTGGCCAAAAATGAAGCAGGATATCATTTCACATATACAAGCTTGTGCAGCCTGTGCAATTGCAAAGCCAGCAAACCATAAGTTGGGTCTATACTTACCATTACCTATTCCTGATAAGCCATGGCAGTCTATTTCAATGGATTTTATGTCTGGGCTTCCAACTACCAGGCAGGGGCATGATTGTGTATATGTTGTGGTAGATAGGTTTTCTAAAATGGCTATCATGGTGGCATGTAAAAAGATGATTTCTGCAGAAGATACTGCCAAGCTATTTTTTGAACATGTTTGGGTTCATTTTGGTTTTTCAAAAACCATTATTTCTGATAGGGATAGCAGGTTCATCAGCAAATTTTGGTCTGCACTATGGGCTAAAATGGACACGAAATTGACAAAGTCCACAGCATTCCATCCCCAAACAGATGGGCAGACAGAAGTGGTGAATCAAATGATTATTCATATTTTATGGATGTATCATTCAAAACATCCTCGCACATGGGATGAAAGCTTACCCTATGTGCAACACAGCTACAACCGTGCACCCCATAGTACGACAGGGCACAGTCCATTTGAAGTTTCTCTTGGGTACCAGCCATTGGCACCTATGGATGTAGCAATACCATCTCTACACTCTAGTAGTCCATTGAATGGTGACAAGGAGGTAGATAAAGCAAAAAAATTCATTGATAACATTAGACACCTACAACAACAAGTTCATGAGATATTGGAGCAGAGTAATCAGAAGTATAAGGAAAGACATGATAAACATAGAACTCCTCATCAGTTTCAGGTTGGTGACAAGGTATGGTTACATCTTCAGAAAGAGCGCCTGCATGGACCAAATAGGAAGCTTCGTCCTCTTTGTTATGGACCATACACTATTGTGAAACAAGTTGGTGAGAATGCTTTTGAACTTAATTTGCCATCCTTTTTGGGACTGCATCCAGTTTTCAATGTGGAATTGTTGAGACCCTATTTTCCTCCTTTATTGGATATCTCCCAAGCTACTGAACACATTCAAGCTGCAGAATTAAATCCCTCTACTACTGCTCCAGTCCAGTGTGACCATGTTACTGAAGCCATTTTAAAGACTTTGAGAAATCAGAACATTCCTTTGTATCGGGTGGTTCGAGCTGGTCAGCATTCTCATCAAGGCAAGTGGTTTACTAAGGAACAAATTGAAGAACAATTTCCTCATCTGTTGCAGCAGCTTAGTGCAATGGGGCCCATTGCCTCTTAAGGGGGGAGGAATGATCAGGATTAAAGTGGGAAAATACTGAAATCTAATTTTTCCAAAATTTCATATGTTTTAGTAAATTGCAATTTTGAGGGTCTTCGGTGCATTTCTGGGCAAATATGCTGCCCAAAAATAAGATGGAACATCGATGTTTCCAAAATTTCGTTCAAGATTATTTGAATACCTTTCCAACACATCAAACGGTTTGTAATTCGGAGCTAGGATGAGAAAGTTATGCCTTCTCCAAGTGGACCTAAATTTTATATTTAGTTTTTTGATAAATTTTGATAATTTTAATAGTTTAATTGTAATAAACATTATGATGACTCTTCATTTCAATTCCAAGGGATTTGTGTGACCCTTGGGATCCATCCGACTTGTATAAACTCCAATTTTGAATAGAATAGAGACAGTTTTTGGTTTGCAATCTTGTTGTTCTCAATTTTCGTGTTGAATTCTACAATACTGCAGGTATCACACCAGGTATTGTAATCTGGTTTTCATAAATCAGATCACATTCAGTTCATGGATATTTTTCTTCCCCAAAACTTCTATCTAATGCTATAGTTGTGTCATTATATTTTTTCTATAAATTTGTAATATCAACATAAATAAAACTTTTTCAATTTGTACTCATAGAATATAGTCATGTTGTTATATATGAATTAACAAAAATAGTATGAATGAACAAAAATTTGCTTGATACAGTGCTGATGGCTATGATAAATGTCCCTATGTGTGAGTGTGGTGATGGATTGTGCTGCGTGTTGAAGACGTCACACACGCGGGATAATCTAGATCGTAAATTTTGGAGTTGCAAAAATAAGAAAAAGGTTGTTAATTGCACAATATTTAAATGTTTACAAAGAATAAATATTAGTAATTACAGTGAGACTAACTTAGATTTGTATTGTAGGATGGCAATGGATGCCAGTACTTTCGGTACGCCAATGACACCTTGTCGCTGTCTACATCATCTGCACATTCTCCACATATACTTGTTGTGGATGACAAGTGCAAGTCTTGCAAAGTGCTCGAGAAAGCCGATGTCATGTTTTTACAATGTTTTCTTTGTGCAACAATCGTACTATTTAGTTCGATCATTTGTTGGGTCATTATGCAAAAATAGATATATATGTGGACTAGATGACTTATTTATATTTTGATGTGATATCGAGCAATGCTATAATTACATTCTTGTTATAATATTGTTTATGATAATGTATAAAATTATTAAAAAAAAGTTAAGTTTACTGTTCACAATATTGAAAAAAAAATATTAAATTTTGTTTATGATTTTCTAGATAAAAATATAAATTAATAAAAAAAATTATAAATAAAAAATGGACAACAAAAATAAAATATTAAATTAAAACATTATATAATAATTATAAAAACTTAAATTTTATTATCAAATTCTAATTCCAATTGAAAATGTAGAACCAAACATAGAAAATGGATAATGTAATTCCAATTCCAATTTGAAATTGCAAACCAAACACATAAATAAGAATTTCTCACTTCCAATTTCAATTTCGAAAATGGCAACCAAACGCAAAATATGGATTGTCTCAGCCATCTTCCGGGTGAACCACATGGTCCAAACTATATTCTGAATACACAAAATCAAAATTTCAAAACCTGAATTTGAAATAATTAGATTTTGTCTCAAATTCCAATTCCCGCAAACAAACGGGACCTAATATATTTAGCACTCACTCTAATCGGTGATGAGAACCGTTAGAAGATTTAGCGTGAGTCGGTTATGGGAAGTTAAAAAGAAGTTATGAGAATTAGTTTTGGGAAGTGACCGAGTTTTGGGGGAGTCTTTATTGTATATTCAAGCCCGACGAATAAGTAGTAGAGTAGTAAAGTAGAATAGGAGAGAATGATGAGAATCGAGGAAGAAATACAGAAACAATGTAACAGAGAAAGCAATAATAAAAGAATGATTAAATTTCTCTGTAATGACCTTTTTGATTCTTCACTTTCTCACTTTATTTCTCTGTTTTCAATTTCATGAATGATTGCCTCAATGCGAATGGAGTAAACAATGTTATGGAATTAAGTTGTATTCAGAAATCTTTGTTATTTACAATTCAGTTTCGAATTCCCTGTTCATATATATCTTTTGAATTCGGTTTTGAGAGTGCATTATTAACGGAGTTTATTTTATTGATGTAATCGGTTTTTGATCTTTTGAGGAAGAATATAACAGTGGAATCTATTGGGATTTGTTGAAGAAGTTTAATGTTTTACATGAACCGAATTTCATGATAGTGATAATAAAGAGTCTTTTCGGTTAATCATGTTGTACTCTTAACATATGTTGCTTGCTGTTCGTGGTGATCGGCTTTTGTCTGTCAGTGAAACCGAGTAATTGACTCTTCAATGTGCTTAAGTTTATAACGGTTTTCTTTTTGAAGAACAGTTACATCAAGGTCATGCTGGTGTCGATCTTAGTATCGGCAAGTTGGTGAAGTAGTTTCTACCACCAGATAGCGAAAAGGAAATGGGATGACTATGAAGTTGTTTATGCCGTGAGGAGCCAAGAAACATATTTTCAACAGTCATCGCGGATTGGAGAGTGGTTTGTCGTGACTGCAGTTAAACAACTCGTGAGCCTTGTGTTCACAGCAAGAACTGAACCGAATGATATCGAAGACACTTATGTTGTATTCGGCGTTTGAAAATAAAAACGGTGACAGACATAATATCTACATAGCGACAGTCCCGCGAGTTGATTGAACTCGAACTTGGTTCATGGAAGAACTACAAGGCATGAAGAAACAGTGAGTACAAACCGGGTGTTGATTGCCGAATGATGATGAACTACGAGATGCAGCGTTAGTTGTGTTTGCAACTAAGAAGGATCTTCCCAATGCAATGAATGCTACAGAGATCACTAATGAACTTGAGTAGCAATCTCTTAGGTAGCGTCACTGGTATATCCAAAGCTCCTGCGCAATTTCCGGTGAGGGACTGTATGAGGGCTTGGATCGTCTTTCGAACAACATTACAAACAGGGCTTGAAAGATGACAGTGGACCGGGGTTCAAGAAGTTTGTATTACAAAAAAGTTTTGTGTCTTTATTGACAGAGCAAGTTGAGGGCTTATTCACCTTCGGTTGCCAAGCTCTGTATCAAATAGTTTTAGCGAAAATGAAGGTCCTATAAAGCATCATAGTGGTTATGAATGTAAGAAGCTTCCAAAGCCTTGGAACTAGGTATGCCTCAGGGTGATGAAATATTTCACCCTTGAAGGTAGATTGAGGGTTTACTATTTCTATCATATGCCCTTAATTATTTTTGTAATCATAGAATTATCCATAGAATTATCTTGTTTCCCATTTTTCTCCTTCACTGTCTAAAAAATTTAGTTAAAGAAGCTATGGATTCTACTGGAATCCAGGGAAAGAAACCTATTCCCCTTCACCAAGGATTGATCGTTCAGCTCTATCAATTCCACTTGCCCCTTTTCCCACCTAGACCAATTGTGGTCCATGAAGCCCTCAATTCTGTTATCCCCTGCTAGCCTTAGCTACTCACACTATGGGGAAGGGCAAAAAGAAAATTTTGGAGTCAGATACTGAGGAAGAATAGTAGAATGAGGGTGAGGAGAAAGAATATAAAATAAAATGGGTGGAAGTTGAAAATGAAAGGTACATGGAGGTGGAAGATATCTCTGAGACAATGAACAATTCGACCAATGTTTTGAAGAGCATCAAAATGGGGCCTATTGATCTCACAAATGAGATGATGTCAAGAGGAATTTGATGTTAGAAAACCATCACAACGGAATGAGCTAGAGAAGACCAAAGCAAGAGTGTCTGAGCTAAAAAGGAAAATTGGGAGAATCTCTAGGTTTTCCATGCATGTGATGCATAGATCAGTTGCTTCTCTGTGTCTCCTACAAAAGAAAGTCATTGGAGATAAGGACAATGAGGAAGGAAATTACAATGAACTTCTCAAGTTCTGAACAAAGGACTGGTCTTCTTTGTTGTAACAAGTGAGATTAAACTTCAAAGAAGCTCAATAGGGATAGGGGATAGGGTCTCTTTTACTGTTTATCTTCTCTTTTAATAATTGTCATCTTGGGCATAGTATGAAAGTTTTTAATGTTATTTTTAGCTTTTAGCTTTAATAATATTAGTAGTGTTGTTATTTTTACTACTCTAGGTGACCCTTTTATCATACTTATATTAGTGTAGCTAGCATACTTGATAGAAGTTCAAGAGACTATTATTAGTTTTTGTTGATTTAGATGATCGTTATATTTTGATGTTAGTTTTTAGAAATTAATGTGTTTCTATTGTCTTTCTACTAATTGCACTCCCTCTCAGATCTTGTATTAATGGGACAACACCCTTTTTTTGTACTTTCAAGATCTTGTATTAATGGGACAACACCCTTTTTTTGGTACTTTTAAGATCTTGTATTAATAGGACAACACCTTTTTTTTTGGTGCTTTTAATATCAAAAAAGTTCTTATAGTCACAATTGTGGTTTGTACATAGAAATTTATGATGTATATTGTGTCATTGATGTTTTTGATATTAAAGAACCAAAAACTAGGGCGTTATCCCTTAAGTACAACAACTTAGAGGGCGTATGATCAACAGTTTAACAATAATAACACATTAACAACAAAAACTAATGACTAATATGAAAAACATCAACTAATATCAATCATCCACACCATCAAAAAGGAGTTAATGTCTATGGATCTACTACCCTAGGATTTCAAAGTCTTTATACAACCTGCAAAATACAAAAAAATCTTTCAAAATCCTTCGTACTTGCATCATTAATGTTATTACCCTTTATATTTTCCTCTTTGGCCTTCTCTAAATGGTTTATCCCTTATTCTATGAATAGATTATATTATATTCAAATGCAAACATATCACTTACTATTTTAGGTGGTATTTATGTTAGATGATTTAGTATTTTAAGAGTTTTTTAGATATAATAGACATAATTTGATTATAAGATGGAAATGTTTCATTAAGAATCTTCATTTATCACTTGGAAAATATTAAAACACTTTATCATTAAAGACATAATTAAAAATATAAATATAAAATTGAATTTACATATAAAGTTTGTCCCTTTAATACTATTATTACAAGAACTAAAAATACAAGTTGATGTTATGCTCAATCTATCATTGCTTGAATTTTAATGATATATTTAAGAATGAATTGCTTAGATTAGGATTAAACTTCAGAACCTTTAAATTTTATTTTTATTTTTGCTTGTATTGGATGATGTAAAATTAGTGATACACTTTTTTAAGAGGAACAATTTTTAACACAACTTCATGGCATCCCTTTATTTACGTTATGATATCTATAAAATGGACATGGTTAATTTATTGCCATCCTACAACATAACCCAAGCTTACTATTATTAATATTCTTATATTGTGGATTGAATTGATTGCCTTTCATTATGTTTTTTGAGCCATTGGGTTGTTCTAGTGGTCCCTTCACGTGACTATGGAGATATAATTAATAAATTCATTATAACTATAATATAAATATTAAATTATACATTTATGAGGTGAACACGAAAAGTGTTATATTATATTGATTTATTTTTTATACAAAACAATACATTCAATTTTTTATATAAGAAAATTAAAAATCACGTGAAAAAAATTATTAGATACAAAATATTGATTTAAATTTTTAATATATTTTTTTTTAAATTTAAATTTAATATATTATTTCAAAAATTACTTAATAATTTATATTTATTTATTTAAACATATAGTTATTTACTATTTTATATTGAATTATATAATAAGTATTTTTATATCAGAAGCATCTATACAATCGCAATACATGTCTCCACACCAACACAAGAATATGTTGGGAATATACCTGTGTAAAGAAAAAAGATTTGTAATATAAAATTAATTTAAAAATTACCAAATAGCATGCTAAAAATCCTAAAATCATCTAAAAGGTATAAAGAAATGCCAAATAGCATTCAAAAAAATGAAAATAAAAGCAATAAAATGCCAAATTAATCTCCAACCACCACATGGTGGAGGAGAAAAAATAAATAAATTTTAAATTAAAAAAATTGCCACATGGTGGACGAGAAAAAATATTTTTAAAAACTTTAAAAAAAAATTTAAAATGCCACATGGCGAACAAGGGAAAAAAATTAATATTAAAAAAATCTTTAAAAAAATCAAAGTCACCCCACGCCCCGCGTAGTGGGGAGCTGGACCAGTAGCCGACATCTACCTTCCCACCATATGAATGACCATTTGAATCTATTAAACTTTATTATTTTTTATAAAAAGTTGTTTTAATAATTTTATTTACATATTAGATTTAAATAGTTTGATTTAGTTAGTATTTTAATATGTTCATTTAGTTTGTATTTTTTTTAAAAAAAATATGCAGGGCAATGCTACCGCATTAAAGAATTCTTCAACATATTATTTTTTATATTATTTTTGTTAATAAAGTTGTTTTAAATAGTTTATTACATTAATGATTTTAATATGGAAGGCAATACCATCATATGAATGAACATTTGAATATATTAATCTTAATAATTTTTAGATTAATTTTGCTAATAAAGTTATTTTTTTTAGTGATTTAAATACTTGCAAATTAAATAGGTGTACTAATGTTTACAATATTTTTTAAATATGGAGGGAAATGCCTCCATATTAATGAACAATGATTGAATATATTAATTTTGCTAATAAAGTTATTTTTTTATAATTTCTAATATTTATTTTGCTAATAATGTTGTTTTAGTGCTTTAAATGCTTTGTTACATGAATAGTTTGTATTAGTGAAGATCAAGGAGAGGATGTTGGCAATTTGGGAGAAATGGTGAATGAGGAAGAAGATGAGAAAGAAAATGCGAAAGAAGATGAGGAAGAATATGTGGAAGAAGAAAAAAGAGAGGATAAGCAAGAGGAAATAAAGACATCAAAAGAGATACAAACAGAAGTCACCGAACAAGTAGTGTAAGAGGACCAAGATAAAGGTAAAGAGGTAAAGCCTACAAAGATTATACCTCAACACATTCAAATAGTCACACCACAAAAGGTCACAACATCAAGTTCATCAAAGTCACCCATTGAGTCAGTATTAGCAAATTTGGGAGCTGAAGTTGATGATGATGATCAAATAGAGTTGATCTCATCCCTGAATAAGATAATTGGAAAGAACAAGAAAGTAAAGAGCCTAGAAGGATCACTACTTGAGGTAACAAATAAGCTTCAAAGTGTTATATCTACTCAAGTTAAAGCTTTTGACAGTGAGTTCACTACTTTATCTGGCATTGCATCAGTGAAAGCACAAACACTTCATGATGCACAGTTATTCCAATCCACTTTTCAAAACATTAAGAATGATTTAGACAACCTTAATGCTTGCATTAAAGAGTTGAGGAAGTGTTTGGAGAGAGGAAGAGATTTGTATAGTCAATGTGCCTTGTCACACAATCATATCCCAGATATTTCAGAGAAGTTGAAGAATAAAGAAGCAGAACTACAAGTCACAGTGAATGAGCTACAAAATCCTAGCATGAAAATCACTAATACTGAGAAGAAAGTGAAAAAAATACATGATGAGATAAGGCTATTAGAAAATGAAAAGGAAAGAAAATTGAAGAGGTTTTCATTACTCAGAGAGCACCTAACCTTGAAAATGAGTAATGTGCAGAATCAACTACAAGAATATCTTTCATCAAAGACATCATATGGTAAATTTACCTATCTGAATATTAGACTAGTTGAAATAGCATCCTATGGGCTATATGCATTACTTAGTGTATCAGATTCTGTTAAGGCTACATGGCACAAAGAAATTGAAAACTTGAAGGAGAACTTTATAGATTGCATTTCAAGTCTTCCAACATTACAAAATTGAAGACAAAAGGTATATCCAAAATTTTGACCTGTATATATACATATTTTGACACCTTTGTCATTGTTGTCAAAGGGAGAGTAATATAGTATGAGAAAATTGCTTGTATGTATAAGTTATAGATATATGTGGAATAGTATGTAGTATAATCAAAGGGGGAACATCCTTATGGCGGAATAAGTAGACATGTATGATCCACAGACTTTTGCAAATCTTGTAATGGCCATGTAACACAATGTTGCAAGTTTGTTTTTGAAATTTTGTTGTAATTTTTTGGGACTTAGCTAATTTTCTCATATATATTTCCACCAATGAAAAAGGGGGAGACTATTGGAAATTTGGCTGAGTAGGATATCATGGTGTTGGCATTATGGAAACATATATTTAGTGTTAAGACAACATGATCCAAGGAGGAAGTTTTGGATGAGAACTTAAGAAAATTGTCTAAGTATAACAATGTTTATCTATCTACACAGAGACTATTTTGATCAATGAAGTTCACAGAAGTAATTTCAGTGCATGCGCAAGTGAGCATAGATTATATAAGGTATGTTGAAGCTACATCTAAGAGTGCAATATTGTACGACATGTACGGACATAGATATTAATGTTTTGCAAAAATAGTGTTGAGCTGACTAGAATAGAGAAGCGACTAGTAAACAATTATTTTGAGTTAAGAGATTATTTTGTTTATTAAAATAATGACTTAACTAATTAGGGATGACATCCTAGATGCTAACCCTAAGGAAACAAGAGTTAATATTATGTTTTGATAACATGGAAGTCGATTGATAAACTATATTTGAGATAGCTAGTATAAAGGAAAGTATTATGTTATGTGAAGGTACAAATGAGGCTTATGCGAAGTTGTAAAAATATTTTGTATTGATGTATTGATTTTGTATTATGAAAAATATGATATATTATCAGATCAGTGCAAACTGATAACAAGTTTTGTGAAGAGCCTACAAGATAGATCAGAATATTGAAGATATTCAACAGTAGTAAAAGGTTTTTGTATTCTATCTTTTGTATTGAAGATTATTATTGTATATTGCATGTTTGGGCAGTGGAATCATCTTGCATAAATTCACATTTTGTAATACCAAATCCTAATAGGGTTGAGGCTTCTAACAAGGTCTATATTCCTCTAACAAGGATCGAGACACTATACAGATGTAATAGACTCCTAACAGGGTCAATATATTTAACCAGATACTTTTGATTAGTGCATCATTTGTGGGTATCATCCCCACAGGGGTTTTCCCTTGGCCAAGGTTTCCTCAAGAACAAACATGGTGTTATGAGTTCCTTTATTTTATGGTGTATTTATTGTTCATTTTATTCAGTTTAGTTTCTTATGCAAGTTACAATTTAATTACATATATCCATAAATGGACAAAAGAAAAAATTTGTAAAATACTGATTCACCCCCCCCCCCCCCCCCCCCTTTCAATATTTCATATTTATAAAAATATTTGCTAAAGGGTCATTATTGATAATACTAATTTTATCATTGTGGCTTTCCTTACCATCGAGAGCCACTTCCCCTTCCATGATTGAATATTTTTATCTATTTTAGATTATATGGGATCTCATAGTTTGGTGGATCTTGTACCACTATCCAATGGTATTCCCAAATATTTTTTTGGTAATTCACCTTCCTAAATCCAAGTATATTGCTTTTCCATGTTATTTTTAGTATTAAAAAAGAAATTTTTTGATTTCTCCTAACTCACTTATTTCCCAAAAGCTTTAGACTACCAATCTAATATGAATTTTAGTTGTCTGGCCTCCTTCTTGTTTCTCTTCCCAAATAGAAAAGTGCCATCTACAAACTAATAATGAGTCAAATGAGCTAGTTCACTTGTTATTTCAATGCCTTTGACTTTCCTTGTTTCTTGAAATTTATCTATTAAACTACCCAAAGTTTTCACCATAATAATGAACAAAAATGGGGAGATAGGATTTACTTGTCTTAATTCTCCAGATATCTGAAATAATCCTTCTAGAGTTACCTTTAAGAGGATAGAGATCCTAGGACTTGAAATGCATTTTAAAATTAGATTAATCCCTTATTTGGCAAAGCAAAAGGCTTCTAAGCATTTACATAGAAACCTCCAATATACCTTATCATAAGATTTTTTGATATCTAGTTTATTAAACATGCTAGATTTTAGGTTTTGTTGTACCAAGTGAATTACTTCTTGAGATATTATTACTCCATAAAAGATGGATCTACCAGGTACAAAGCCCATTTGTTCTTTTTCTATATTAAATGGCATCAATCCTTTTAGTCTATTTTCTAAAGATTTTTCCACTTTATAATGGTGTTGCATGGAGAGATTGGCCCCTACTCATCTAAATTCCATGTTTTTTATTTTTTTGGAATTGAAATGATAAAAGTGTTCTTAATTTCTTTCAAGAATCTTCCTAAATCTTGCAAATTCTCGTGCTTCTACCATCTCTTTACCCAAAAAAGGCCAACATTTTTGGAAAAAACAAGTAGGGAAGCCATCCGAGCCCAGAGCTTTATCTAGATATAATTTTTTAAAAGTTGTTTTGATTTCTTCACTAGTAAATTTACTCATTAATTTCTTTTTTGATCCATTGAAATCGGCTTTGGGATTTTTTTGAGAATACTAGATTGGACTACTAGGTCTAAGCTTTCCTCATTGTTTAGAATATTTTGAAAAAAATTGACTACTTCCTCGGTAATATCATCAAGATCCTCTATTAGATTTCCTTTTGAATTTTTTATTTTAGTAATTCTATTGATGTTGTTTTTATATTTAGTGTTATTGGGGAACAATTTTGTATTTTTATCTCCCTCAAAAAGCCATGTCTCTCTAGATTTCTTCCTCCAAAAAAGTTCCTCTTTTGATAGAATATCCTCATAATTGTGTAATAGTTCTTTCTCCTTGAGACATATCTCCTGATCCATACTATTCATTTTTTATTATTCATTCATGAAATTATCGAAATCATTTTCTATTTGATCTTTAGTTTCAAAAATATTTCCAAAGTTCTCCTTGTTCCATTGAAGTAATTTTCTTTTGATCACTTTTAATTTGGATATGAAACAAAATAGTTTGGAACCTATTAATCACTTCTCCTTGCACAACTGTTCTACCATCTCAAATAATTCATCATTGCTCATCCAAATATTTTCAAATTGAAATGGGAACCTTTTTGGTCTGAGATCTACCATAATAGTTAGCTAGACTAGATAGTGGTCAGATCCAAAATTGGCGAAAATCATAGTTTTCAAATTATAAGGAAAATTAGCTAGATTACCCTTAAATACAAACCTATCCATTTTCTCTAAAATATTGTTGAAGCCTAATCTCCTATTAGCCAAAGTAAATACACCATGATCCATCTTTATATCCATAATGTTGTGAGAGTTTATCCATTCTATAAAATTAATTAATGCATAAGACTCCTCTTTTACGCCACCATATTTTTCACATAGAACTAGTACTGCATTACAATCACCTCCCAAAAAAAATCCCAATTAGGATTTTGGATAAGTTTATTCCCTACTTCTTGCCATACTTTTTTTCTTATGATTAGGTATAGGCCCATAGATATTGAATAGAATGAGAGCAAGGTTATTGTTCAAAAAATTTATTATTTATTTATTTATTTGATAGGTAAAAGGTCAAGGCCATAAAATAATTTTTATTATGAAATTGAAATATATTGGTCTATGTTTGGTGCGGGCACTAGTAGGAAAGAACAGAGAAGAAAAACTTTAGTCTTGCTCAGGACAAAAGTCTAGATATTCAAAACTTTACATAAGTCATATGAGGGAATTCCCTCATTCACACATATGAAATGTACATATATAGACCATATATAATTTAATTATAATTATTTAAATAGCTAGATAGAAATCACTCCTCTTCATTCTCCTTTATATATGTTCCCATTTTTTTAGGTTTATTTCTCTGGATCATAAACCTTCATATCCCCAACTTCTTGCCCAAGATCATTGTTAGAGTCCATAAATAACTATTTTATTTGAAAAAATAAGTATAAAAAAGTTGAGCCTTCCTATTACTTCTAATCAAAATAAATTTCTACTAACATCTCATCAAAGATTCTATATCATATCAAAATATTTCTCAAATTTATTTCTTTGGATACTCTTGTTTATAAGGATAATTATGTGATTCTTCTATGAGCAGATTAAACCCATTGTAGCTATACCCACTTTAAACCTTTTTAGCTACAAAAGAGTGTCACTAGAAGACAAAAATAGTAAGTCTAAATTTCTTTCATTATGACATCCTTAATTATACATCAATATACATCCTTAAGCAATTTCTTCATATTTCTAAAAAAATCTAAACTTTCTTTACACTTTTGTACTCAAATCCATACATTTTCAGATTTTGAATGTTTTATCCCTAAGTTAGCAAAGAAAATGAACGGTTTCTAGTATGTGTGTGTGTGTGTCTGTGTGTGTATATATATATATATATATATATATATATATATATAGGATAAAAGGATCATACTCCTTTATGTATCATAATAATCTCTCTTTCTAGTTGTTCCCATCTATTTCCATAATTTTTTACTCTCACTCACAATCATCCATACCTTGAATGACCAGAAGGAAAAATTTATACCGATGGCAGTACGAAGACTCATCGACATGTGTACCCCAATGAGAATGAACAAGAAATCAAATAAATAAAATTAGTAAAACATACACCGATAAAGAGAATGATGGAACACTAAGGTATTGACATAGTAGACACAAGAGGAAAAGGGTATAATTGATCATATCGAAAGAATATGAGGATATTGGTAAGACTTACACCGATAAGAAGTCAATAAGAGAATAAATTATCATCATAGTCTGTTGGAGTAGGTATAGAAAGGTGAGTACTGAGAGGGGAGGGATGAGTCAGTACTGTAAAACACTTTTAAACTATTTGAACTTTCTACCTTAACCATTTAATGATTACATAACTCATGCATGTATCACATAAAAAATAACATATAACTCATAAAACATTCATTTTGGTATCACAAAAATTGATGAAGGATGCTCCCCTTAATACCACAAATGCATAACAAAAATAGAGAAACAATAACAATATGCAGAAAAGAAAATTGGCTTCTTATTATCTCCAAAAATGTGGAATTACAAACTTTCAGAATTACAATATGCAAAGCCACATGGGCATTTCCCTTACAATATTCTATAGGACAAAGCCTCGAATCAATACCCAAATCTACTACCCAAAACTGCCCCAAACTGCCTAAGACAACACTACAACCTTCCTTATATAGGCAATTTCCATCGCCCGAGAAGGTTCTAGAATTTTAGCCAATAAGGCCAACCAAACTTAGAATTATTTTATTTTTCATTTTATTACATCATAGTCGGCTCAAAAAAACTTTTGAAACCCAAACAGAAATTTTGAAGAAAAATCATTTTCCGCCATTTCAGGTGACCCAACTTTCGAAGACCATAAGTCATCACCCGTTGACCTGATTGACTATTATAACCCCATTTCGGAAAGGGCATGAAGCGCTCTACAATGCCTAAATCAAGCAGGCTTCATTCAGCCAAAGTTTCGACCTCATTCGGGGCCTCTAAAGCATTCAAAATTGAATTCAAAGTTTTTGTACCCTATTTCCAAACCTGAAAATTTTCAATATCTTCAAGACTAGACTTGATCTAGCAATGAAACTTTACAGGCAGGTTGATATGACTAAGATGAACCTCCAACTATGAAACCAGAACATTTCAAGATTGTATGACCAACTTACTCAAAATAGAAAGTTTCCATAAATAACAGCTATGCACAAGACAACCCTTATTGAAAAGAAAATCATAAATATTTTTGGGTGATGCAAGATTGCTCTTACACCCAGGATGCTCCTGCATCAGACACCCGAGGTAATTTGAGAAGTGACCCTATCATGACTCAGGTGTGCAGAGGAAAACCAAGATGGTTAACCTCCTCCTTTGTCAACCATGATGAATCTTCAATAGGTCATCCTTTCCATGTGACCATATATTCTTCATATGTCTTGTTCCTTGTGCTTCTGCCAACATGACCATCTAGTATGTCCTCAATCTCCTTGATAGTTGAGCTGGTTGCTAGAATACTCCACTGTGTTGTTGTGATCTCATCTTCAACACCTCCTTCATGATACTCTATCAAATCTGAAATGTTAAATACTGGTGAAATATTTAGCTCAGTAGGCAACTCGACCTCATATGCATTTCTTGAATCATGCTTCTTCAATATCTTACATGGCCCAAACTTCTTCATTTTTAACTTGTTATATGTACCAACCGAAAATCGCTCCTTCTGCAAATGAACCATGACTTCATCTCTAACTTGAAATTTCTTATGCCTCCTTTTCTCATCTGCCTTAGCCTTATACTATGCATTCATCTTGGTAATATGCTTCCTCACCTCCTCATGGATGTTCTTCAAATGTTCTACAAAATCCTCAGCTTTAGCACTACTTATTTCTCCTTTATCTATCTTTCTCAACTCAAATACATTTCTTGGACTACTTCATTATACAATCTGTGGATGATGTGATGAACTAAACTTCAAATCTATCTTCAACTCTTCACTTTCTGCTAGTTTCATTCTGTGTGCTGCCTTATTTGGCAAATTGGCTCTTGGAATCAAGTCCATCTGATGACTGATCTTTCTTACTAGCGGTAGTCCATCAGGCACATTATTGGACACAATATCTTGAAACTCATTCAATAATTCTGCAACTTCTATAGGTACATCTTCAACTTCCTCTTTCCTAGCCTTTGGAATTAAGGTAAAATACATATGCTCATGCCTCATACCATCTGAGAAATTTCCTCTATCAATAAAAGTTATTCTTGCATTACCACATACATTTTCTTTTGTTTCCTTCAATGGTTTTAGCTTATCTCGCACTCCATCCTTTGTCAGGGAATAGGTATTTGCATGACCATCATGTATAGCACATCTATCAAACTACCAAGGTCTACCCAAAAATATATGACATGCATCCATAGATATGATATCACATAGTACCTCATCTTGGTACCCGCTG
Source organism: Chamaecyparis obtusa (assembly GCA_027943335.1). Classification (NCBI taxonomy): domain Eukaryota; kingdom Viridiplantae; phylum Streptophyta; class Pinopsida; order Cupressales; family Cupressaceae; genus Chamaecyparis; species Chamaecyparis obtusa. Next base: position 1,420,670 of record BSBK01000633.1, on the reverse strand, counting down.
ATCTTAAACTTCACTAGGCACTGTTCACTGACCATGACCTTGTGGTCATCATGTGCCTAGGCAACTTGATATGGATGTGGATGTGTCTACCTCTTGAACTTTTTGTCACCATCTCTTTTGAAACCAAATTATTAGTACTGCCACTATCAATAATCACATCACAACACTTACCCTCACACTTGCACCTGGTGCAAAATAGGCTTCTTCTTTGCTCAGGTTCATTTTCACCACTCAACAGGACTCTTCTGTTAATCAACATTTCTCCTCTTTTAGCATCTTCAGAATGTGATGATCTGGTATCTTCATCTACATGTGCAACTCTGGCCTAGCCTTCATTCATCCTATCCATCCTTCCTTGGCATTGAGGACATTCAAATTCCCTATGACCTTCTTCTCCACAGTGAAAACATGTTCCACGGAAGCCTCCTCTTCCTGAACCTTGTCCTCTTCCTCTTCCTCTCTAATCTCTATTGTTCTGATCTTGGAAATGATTGGAATTGTTTCCTCTCTAATTTTAACTACTACTGGCCTCATCCTTCTTTTTCAGATCTTCATTTCGGCCTCCATATGATTGTCCACCAGATCATCCACCGCTACCTCTTCCATTTTGTCTGCTCTCAAATTTTTTGTTTAACTTTTCCTCTACTTTTAGGACAAAATAGTATGCCTCTTCAATATTGTTCATTCGAACCAAATTTAGCTCCTCCTGAATGTTTTGCCTCAACCCATTAAGGTAACGAGCAACTTTCTCCTTATCAGCTTCTGCATGGCCTTTTATGATGAGGATTCGATAGAACTCCTCTGTATACTCCTGAACAGATTGTCCCGCTTGCTTCAAACTTTGTATTTTCTTTAGTAGTTCAAGCTCATAATCAACAGGGATGAACTGTCACTTCAATTTATCTACCATCTGATCTCATCTTGTGATTTTATCTTTTCCTCTTTTATTTTGCTCTAATTGAATCTCTTGCCACCAGATCTTCGCATGACCTTTTAGTCTAGCCTTCACGAATTTGACCCTATCAGGATCCTCAATATCTTCATACTCAAAATATTTTTCACATTCATTGATCCAGTCGATCAATTCTTTTAAGTTAAGATTTTCTAAAAATATAGGAACCTCAATCTTAGATCTTTTCCCGATCTTGAAAATGGCCTGGAAAAGCCTTTCTTCTTCTTGATTCAAAACTTTGCCTTCTTCTTCTTGATCATCATTTTCTTCTTCGGCTTCATCCTCACTTTCATCTCTAACATTAAGATTCATTCCTCTGTGAATCTCTTCTTGCAATGCTCACACTTGTCTCTGTAATTACCCAAAAATGGGCTATAAGTTCATTAATCTTCTATATCAACAATTCGAACGAAATCGACATCAAAGTCCTAACCTAAGGCACATCTAAACATCATCGAATCCTAATTGATTATCTTAAATTTTACATCGAAGAATATTCTTAGCAATATTTCTAATTATCTTAATTATCTTTAATTTAATAATTATTTGGCGATAAATCACATTTATCCTAAGTTTGATTAATTGAATATTTTCATATTTAATTAATTAGATTTAATATTTGCCACTTAATTTTGTAATCAAATTTAATTCTATCTATTATTAATTGTATTATTTAATTTTGATAATAAATCCAATATCCTATGAATAATTGATTAAATTCTTATTTAATTGATTAAAGCAGGTTGTCATTATTTAATAATATAGTTTTTAATAAAAGTTTGATAAAATAGTTAATTAACCCATAAATTAATTATTTTATTTCAAAAATCAGTTAAGTTGAGAATAAATCACTTTATTTATTTATTAAATCATAATTATCCATGTGCATATTCAAAGACCAGTTAAACTCAAATTGAAAAATCAATGCAAGTTGTTAGCTTTTTGAAACTCAACATCTTTTTGAGTTTTAAAGTTGATCTAAACTTTTAATTCGAGTTGAACTGTGCTTTTGCATGATTTTTGTGACTTAATTATCTGTTATTTAAAAATAACTCAAAAATCAACCTAAGTTATTTGAGTGATTTATGGATTTTTCCATGCACCTCCAAAGCCTTGGATTTCTATAAATTAAAAGCCTCAGCTCATCTCAAAGCATCTCATATTTTTGCACAATCATGTCAGAGAATTGAAATTTGGAGAATCAAAGCTTATTGCGAATCAATACTATTGTGAGATCAATTTGTTTTTTTTTACATTCATTTAGATTTTTTTTCATATCATTGTTAGATCATTTTAGCATATCAATTTCCATATTAGCATAGATTCCATATCAAGTTTTCATATCATTGCATAGAAAATATCAAAAATATAGATTAATTGCATTCATATTTCATATCAATTTTGCATTCAAATCCTTCATTTATGTGTCATCTAGGTCACTGATCTCGATAACAATCTGAGAACATCAATCTTGCACCTATTAGAAGGTAGTAAATTGCCTGGTTAGTTTAGCTTTCAATTCATTGCACGATTTCAATTTTTGCTAACCTCTAATATTTTACTGAAGTGTTATGTCTACAGATCAGGTACAATTTTCACACATATTTTTTGAGTTAATCTGAGTGATTAATGGCTTTTTTCTATGCACCTCCAAAGCCCTGGATTTCTATAAATTAAAAGCCTTAGCTCATCTCAAAGCATCTCATATTTTTGCACAATCACGTTGGAGAATTAGAATTTGGAGAATCAAAACTTATTGCAAATCAAGGCTATTGTGACATCAATTTGTTTTTTTTACATTCATTTAGATTCTTTTTCATATCATTGTTAGATCATTTTAGCAGATCAATTTCGTATAGATTAGATTTCATATCAAGTTTTTATCATTTTTATTGCATAAAAATTCCAAAAAAATAGCTTAATTGCATTCAATTCATATCTAGATCAATTGCATTCAAATCATTTATTTAGGTGTCATCTAGGTCACTGATCTCAATTACAATTTGAGAACATTAATCTCGCACCTATTAGAAGGCAGTAGATTGGTTAGTTAGATTAGATTTTAATTTTGCAAAATTTTGATTATAGCTAACCTCTAATGTTTTAGTGAAGTGTTGTATCTACAGATCAAGTACAAAATTCACACACACATTTCTGGTGCCCACCATGGGGCAACCCACCTTTACATGCTAGTTTTGATGTTTTTGGGGAGCTAAAACCTTAAAGTTTCAAAGATTTAATTTTATCTCTCAAATGGCTTAGATTTTTTCTCTAATTTTTTTTTTCTAGATTGGAAAAATATCAGAGAAGCTATAGTAAAAAATTTAAAATTTTTTGAGATGTTTTGAATTTTTAATAATTTTTTCTTAAAATTTCAGAAAAAATTAATATCTGACACAAATCAGCATATATTTTGAAAATTTTTATATTTTCGAAAAGATCTTTAAATTATATAGGGGGACCATTCTTTATATTTTAAATTTGGATGTAATATAATAGCTCAAATGGTCAATTTACAAAAACTAGTTTGTTTTGATAAAACGGGTCTCTAGGGCACAAATGAAGAGATTTTTCTAAAATTTTTACATTTTTGAAAATCTCTCTATTTTTGAGCAGGGGTCTCTATTTTGAATTTTTATTTTTGTGGCCAAAATCATAAAAAAAAAAATTAGATCTTGTTGACTAGGTCAAATGCAGCAAAAAAAATAAAGTTTTGTAATGGGTATGCACTTATTTTTTTTACATGGTTCAATGAATGATATGAGTTGTCATTTGGGTTAATTGCTGGTTATTATTGCTGATAATAATTGAATTTTAGAGCTAACCTTATGGTTTTCATAAGTTGAATATATGTTGCATATCTTGTTTGCTTATTTGCTTGTTAGAGAGTTCGTCACTTGCTTGCATGGAAAAGCTCAACAAGAATTGCTAAAAATAAAGTAAAATCTACTAAGCACGTTGTGAGGATCCCAGGTATTCTCCTTCATCTAATAATATTTTGATTTGGACTTAAAATAAATCTCTTATGTGTCTGGCTTGTGTGCATCTTTTCATGCTTTTGTCTATTTCTACACACTTGCATAATTGATACTAGGTTGTGACCCCTTAAGGATTCATTAAGTAGTTTTAGATACTTGTGATTGATCTTGATTGCTATCTTGGGTTATTGGACTCGCTAATCCACCGACCCCTCGTTCCACCCCGTGGTTGCAATATCAGTGCCACATTAAAGGGGAGGGGTCTACAGGAAAGAAGTGTTAATTGTTCCACCACGCAACCTTTTTGTGCTTTTTGGAACTCACTTGTTTTCTAAGTTGTGGACTCATTTTTAGCTTGTGTGAGGGGTTAATTGTTCCACCTTGTGGACTCACCTTGTTAGTCCATTTTCCTGTCATTGCAAAATCTTATGAAAATGGCCTATTTCCTTGCAAATTTTCTTGAGGTGCCCTTAGCCCTGTGTTCTTCAATGTGTCACCTTGCTCTAGCCCAAACCACATGTGCTGAATTAAAAAATCTAAAAAGTTGTCCAAGTTTAAGGTCGGCTGGAAAATAATTTCAAAATCTACCTCAGTGTCGAAAATGCACAATATTTTTGAAAATCCATGATGTTTTTGACCTATGCGTTATTTTCGACCTTGTGCCTCCTGTTTTGTGCACTTGTCTTCTGGTGTCGAAAACTCTGTGTGTTTTCGGTCATTCTCTATGTCGAATACTTTGTGTGTTTTCAACTTTGGTCCTAACTACGTAGGTACGATGGATGGTGGGGCCCGGTCTTGGCTTGGCTATGTCGCTGATTCTCTAAATTCTCTGGCGGTTACATCTCTTATTTGACGACCTGGCGACTGTGTTGTCGCACAATCTCTTGTTTCTGGCAGTTAGGTGCTTAACCTTTAGCGACTCAATGACTGTTAGTCGCGTGGTCTCCGAGTGTTTGGTGGTTATCAGCTAACATTCAATGACCTAGCAGGCAGTTAGTCGCGTGGTCATTGAATGCTTGGCTATTTGTTGATGGGTCCGATATTTCTTAAGCGGAGTAACAATGTAGATGACATCTATGGTTGCCGCATGATCATGAGGAATATTCCTCCCCTTTACGATCATGCAACCACCATCTAATCTTCCCAAAAGTAAGGCTTTTCTTGTCGACCGCAGTGTATGGCGCGGTGACATGTGGCATCAGGCGCGCCCAGGTGGGGTCTGAGGTTTGGCGGAGTGGATCAGATCTGGTGGTGCTGACAAATTTTTAGTGTGTTCGCACGTTCGCGTAATAAAAAGGTGATGCCCTAGTTCATTTGGCGATTCAGCAAACAATGGTCGCGTGATCACTAAGTCTTTTGATGATGGTGTAAAGTATCTTGTGAACTGGCGAAAGTTCTTCGGTCGCCAGTTCGCTAGATAGGTGGGGCTGATATTTTTGGTGACGAGGATTTTCCTGATTGGCTGGCGGGTGACAGAGTGGCAGTCTTGTGGCCTTGTCGCATGATCGCAAAGGCCACTTTTTGGCTATGCGATCATGCGACCGCTATTTGGTCATCACGGTTGTGGAGTTAGGTGGGTCTACAGTGCCGGTGTTGTCGAGGTGTTCTTTTTTGATTGGTTGTTGACTGTTGATCGAGTTGTTGACTTTCCAAAGGGGCCCGTGACTGTTGTGAATTAAGTATGATCACTCGATGTGCCGGGAAGAGAAAGGGATCGATGACCATATTTTAAATTTTGTCGAGTGATCGTTGGTATTTGAATTCAAATTTGCAGAAGTGTTTCCAGTGATAGAGGGTACCATTTTTATGGAATTCAATGCAGAAATGACCTTGTTTGGTGAGAAGTGATTGGTTTGTCATTTGCAGTGTGGTCCAGGGTGCCATGAGTGTTCACGAGGGTATTTTTCCATGTGGGGGAGGATAGTTTTTGTTGGCTCGAGGTGTTTTGATGGTCTGGTCAAACTATTTTTCATGATGAATTTGTGATCTTGGGTACAGATTTGAAGATTTTATCTTTCTTGTGGATCATTCTTATTTCTGATAGATTGGTGTTGGTTCTCCCTCCGGCATGTTGTTTTTTGAATTTTGTTGTGGTTAGCCATTGTAAACCTATGCCTTAGCTATCCGTAGCTTGTTGCAACCTATTATGGGTTTCCAAGGCAACTAATAGTATAAATTGTCAAAATTTTAACTTTGAGAGGGTTCCAGCTTAGATTTCCTTTCTGGTTCCAGTGAAAGGTTCTATTCTATAGATTTCTCCTTCTCTCTGCATATAGGGTGTTCCTCTTTCTCTTGCTGGTTCAGAGAATATAGTGCATATTGTAACAAACTTGTTTTATGCATGAGAATTTAATATACTCTTACTGTTACCAAGCTATCTCCATTTGAATTTTAGATTCATTAATCATACATCAAGGGTGTCTGATTTTTCTATTTGCACTACCTATGTGCTTGCAAGTGGAGTTGTTTTCATAGAGATAACTGGTTCAGGGTTAGTATTTATGTATGTATGAGCTGAAATATCAAGGATAGGTCATGCTTGTCTTCTAGTGGATGCTGGTTAATGTATTGTCTGTTTATAGGTCTCTTCTAAGGGGAGGGTTAAAATCCTTTGAGTGGATAATAACATACTTAAATACATAGGTGGGTGTTAAGTTGAGGTTTGGTTATGGTGTGTGATTGATGTCAGGCATCAACACATTCAGCATATTATTTTCTTATTTCATAACTATCCCTTACAATATTGTATTTGACTCTATGGCCCATTGGATAAGGCACTGGTCTATCAAAGACTTAGGGCATCTCAGGGGTCCTTTCATTCCTTTCAAATCATTTCCATTCAGCTCCACCCTTTCTCTTTCTTGCTTTTAGTATAGGTCTCTGATTATTAGACTCATTGCATGCAAGCAGGTTATTGCATCAGATTTGGTTTCATTGGGGTACAGGATACCTATAGGAGTCTGGTAACTATTCCATAATAATACATCTATAGGCCTTTCAGTCATCAAGAAGAGTCATGAGTGTGCAGATGAGGCAATACCCGCCTGAGTGATGTAGAGCTCAAAGTAGAAGGAGGATGCCCTCGGTCCTCATCAATTGACACTTTTTTCCTGTCAGACTTTGGAGTGAAGACTAACTAGTTTGTCAATCATAGTGTAAACCTGGCACCATGTGGGAACAAGTTTAAAAGCCAACACACCTCATATTTTCTTTAAGCGTTAAGTGTTTCTCTTTCTACTTTTGAGTACTTTCAGTAGATTTACTTTTGAAAATATATCTGTGAAAACATACTAATTAGGCCCTATGAACACTATTTGTGGTTCTTGAGAGATTGGATTCCTAGTGAAATCCTTCTTGACAATAGAATCCTTGTAGGTAGGGAGGATACTTAGTGCGTCTCACATTCTACTTGGTCCGTGCATCTTCCCTTATTGATTGATACATTCTCTCTCTGGAGAGGTTGATAGATCACGTGGGGTTGATATCATAGACCTTGGTCAGATAATCTTCATCTTAGCGTGTTAGATTTATCTACCTACTTTGTCTGGGTTAAAAGTGAAAAGGCATCAAAAACCTTGGATCTGGAGCCAAGTCCCCTTGTGGTATACTATTTTGAGTCATCTTTAGAGAGGGTTAACCGTAGCGGACAATCCCTTCACAGGGTAAACTTCATTAATGAAACCTCAAGTGGTAATAGCTATTTTCACCGTGGTAGTGACAGCTGCTATATAAATGTCCTTGTGGATGAAATCTTCATAGGTGTGGTTCATTGTTGGGTTGTCAAATCTCCCTAGCAGCTCTTGATTGATTAAATTCTCAGACTGTGTCAAAACCCTAGTGTGTCGGGATTGGAGTTCACCCCTTTGGATCATAAAAGTTGCAAAGTCAAACCATTACTAAAAACCCTAGTGAGGCCAAATTTTCATTTTCTAGGGTATATGTGTGTTATTGCAAAACAATTTTGGAACATACACAATTAGCACTTCTGAGGATTAGAATGAATAAGTCACTTGATTGTTCATGCGCAAGGTTGCTTTTGCCCTTGTTCATTGTTTTCAGACATGCTTGAAATCACTTGCTTGCTATTTTGCATGCTTGTTTATCTATCTCGTTATTGAAAATGGATAAATCTATTACAATCCTCAAATCTAGACATTGAAATTTGCAAACAATTCAAATCTAAAAACTCAAAATTTACAAAATCTGAAGTGAAATTCTTTTCTAGAGTCAAAAGTCATCTCGGTAGGTCAGAAAGTCATACGAGTTTCTATCAAGTGTCGTTTCATTACTGCCCATCTATCATATGATAAAGAACTCAGTGTCGTACGAGTCTTTCTACCAGTCAAATCCTACTTGCAACTATCGTACGAGTTTTTCAACTATCATTTCATTGCCTACCAACTGTCGTATGAGTCTATAGAAAGTCATTTGGGAAAATTTTGAAAAGTTGTAAGAAAATTGTCAGAATTGTTAGATACTTCAGCTTTTACAACCTATTTTCAGAATCTATCATACAAATCACTGTGTCAAGAATAGATCAGTAGCTATTGAGAATTAGTACACATGTCTCAAAGAATCAGTACACATGAGGAAGAAACTCTGATGAGGGCCATGATGAAACAGATGCATGATATGCAAGTCAAGATTAACAAACTTGAAAAAGAAAAGGAACCTAAAGAGTTCTCCATGGAAGCTCTATGCCCTTTTCCGTTTGATAAAGACTTGTACATGTCACCATGCCCTCGGAAAGAATTTGATCAATGTGATAACCCTTATGATACCTCTTCCACGGAGAGTGAAACATCCAGCTTTGGAGACTATGATGACTATGATGACAGACAATGTAATGATACCTATGACACCTCTATTCCTAAGAGTCCTCCTCGTCGTGTGTTCCTACTTCAAATGGGCCGTCACATTGGATAGATCATGATGGTGATCCATATGATTCTAATTTTGAAAGATATTTTGATGCCTTTTGTGGACAATATCTAGATGATACATCTACTTCTATTGAGGAATATAAAATGTACCATGCTGATTTGAAATGTCAATACTATAAGGATCTCTCCTCTAAGAACTCTTAGGCTGAAAATAAAGATTACACTCTTAAGCAAGATCATTTTAATGTTGGACCTTTGTCTTGTGATGGTTCCCTTCCATCCCCTACTTCCTCCAATACTCATACATTTCCTAAAGCTTCCGAGTCTTTCAAATCTTTCACAGAACCTTCATCCAATGAAAGTCCTGATACTTTTCATATGATTTCCTATAGTTATCCTCAAGGGCTACCCCTTGAAAAAGTTCAAGCTAACCTTCACTTGGCTACAAATACTTTCAATAATGCTAAACCTAAAGAGCCCAAGCCTTTATATGCTATAATGCCTACTTCAGCTGGTCCTTCACCATCTCTGCAACAGTCTTCCATACAATCCCAACATACTTCCTTGTCCTTAGAAGTGGATCCATGTCAAGAGGACTCTAAAAATGATAAAGAAAGATCAAGATCAAGAACCCTCCATGCCATCCAATTATTTTCATGATGTCTCTCCTCCATTTCATGGTTCTTTTGATCCCTTACACCCTTTCGCATCCATTCCACCATGTCTTAAGTCTTGTCCTAAGCAAGATCAAGCTACTACTCACACTATTGAGCTTATTGACAATCAAAATAACCTTACTACACTTGCGCTTTCCAAAGATGATACTTCCATTAAGGTTGTTAAAAATGGTGTTGTTACTTCCAATGTTAAGCCTATTGAAAATCACAAGAAAAATTATGTGCTTGTGCTATCCAAAGATCCTTGTCAAGATCAAAGTCTTCCATCTTCTTGTTCTACCACTCCATGTTCATTTCCACTTTCTACTCTTCCTAAGTATTTGCAAGCTTTGAACAATCCTATCAAAGAAGGTGCTCATATTCAAGATGTACTTGATTCTATTGAAAATTCTAATGCTCACTCTAAAGATACCGATATCCTTGGTTGTCATATAGATGCTGATGAACTTATTGATTATCCTTTTGCATCTTCCACTTCCATCCTTGGACCTCTTCCACCACTACTACGAGCTTCATGTCTACCTTCCATCTTAGGTCCTTATGTACCTTCACTTTCCCCTTCTAACTCCTAATTCTCCATCATCTTGGGTCCTTACATCCCTCCATCTCCCATCTTTCCTCAAGATCAACATAGATGCATACCCTTGAATCCTTTTCATCCACCCACCCATCTAAACTAGTCATATCCTTCTTCTTCCACAAGTCCCAAGTCATTTGGAAGTAACTTGAATGTTCAATACAAAAAAAAGAAGCAATACAAGAATCCATCAAAAAAAGATCACCATGTCTCCTCTAATAGACATGGAAACATAAAGTCAAAAGAGATATCTAAGAAAAAAATTACAAGACAAGTATGGGTTCCAAAATCCATCATTGAAGATATTCTCTCTAGATCATCAAAAAGAAATAAAAATCCTACGGCTATATGGATTCCAAAGTCTCTCTTGAAAGAGTCTGGTGTTGAGCGAAAAGTGAAATTGACATTCAAGCTTCCAAAGACTTCCACCTCATCTTCTTCTAAAAATATTTTTCCATTCCATGAGCCTAAACCTCAACCTCTGCTATCCATTCACCATATTCCTTCACGTATTCCTTCATTCACATTTCCTCCACCCTCTCACCACCCTTCAAGGTGTGTATTGATGTTGATCTTTCCTTCCTTTCCATCTACCCTTTCACAATCTTTCCATTCATTATCCTTCTACCTTCTATCCTTTTTCCTCATTTTCTTATTCCTCCTATCTTCCAACCTCACTCGCTTTACATAAAACCTTATCCTCCATTTTTCTCTTCCATCTCCCTTTCCCTATCATCATCTTTGAGCCTATCATTTTGAATCCTTGGTATATCACGATTTATCCTTTCAAGGAGCATTACCTAAAAAAGATTGCCTTCTTCCAAAAAATAAATAAATAAATAAATAAAATAAAATAAAATTGAAAATGTGCCTTGGTGAAAACTTGGAAACAGGCACCTTGGTAGCAAAAGTAAAGAGAAATAAATTAATCCTATGGTGAAAACCACTCCCTTGTGGCACCTTGGATAAGTACCGTGATGAAAACTTGGCAATCAAGCATCATGTGTAGTTCTTCTACATATTTCATCCATTCCATCTTCTCTCTTTGATCTTGACAATGTTGATCTATACACGAACATTTGGCTATTTTGTGAGCTATCTTACGATGATCTTTCTTTCATTCCCTTCCTATTTAGCCTTCATATTTATTTTCCTCCATTCATTCTAGTCTTTCGCTATCATTTCCCCTTCGGTCTTGATCTAATAAAAAAAAAAGAAAAAAAGAGTGAAACACGATGCTTTGAAACCTCTTGACATGTCTACTGCTTTGGAATGCATCCTTTCTTGCTCTGGCATTACACTTTTGTGACTTATCCTATGCTAGCCTTTCATTGCTTGTCCCAATGCGCTTTACATGAAAATTTTCCATAGCTTGGGTATTCTTGAGGAGTTTGCCCTTGAGGATTTCTCCCCTTCATTCTCCTTCATTCTCTTGTCTTCCATCTCTTCCTCCAGCTTGCCAATCCCTCTTGTTCTCCACGTTGCTAGACATTGGGACTGCACAATATGATCTTACTTTGGAGTTTGCAATGGAAAAAGATTCTATCAAGTATACCAGTATCAAAACCAGTATCAGAACAAGTATCAGAACTAGTATCAGAACAAGTATCAGAACTAGTATCAGAACTAGTATCAAAACAAGTATCAGAACTAGTATTAGAACAAGTATTAGAACTAGTATCAGAACAAGTATCAGAACAAGTATTAGAACTAGTATCAGAACAAGTATCAGAACATATATCAGAACAAATATTAGAACACCTACTAGGGCTACACCTTTTGCTTTAGTTTATGGGTCTGAAGTGGTACTGTCTATTGAGGTCGAAATCCCATCACTAAGACTCAGAATGCATGGTCTAGTAACTGATGATGACTACAGAGTGTCTAGGTTACAAGAACTTGAACTACTAGATGAGAGCAGATAAGTAGCGTATGATAATCTCAGAGTATATCAGAAGAGAATGTCTAGAAAATACAATAAGAAAGTCAAACACAAAGAATTTCAGGTTGGTGATCTAGTCTTGAGAGAAAATCCTAAAAATCAATCCCATCGAGAACGAAAGGGGAAGTTTGAACCCAATTGGTTGGGTCCCTTTGTAATCACTACTAATTTTAACTCTGGTGCCTATCAACTCTCAACAACTGAAGGAGAACAGCTCCGAGAACCAATCAACATTCTCCATCTAAAGAAATTCTACGCCTAAGGCATTCAGTCTATGGTAAAATGTCCTGAAAAAATCTTTAAAATTGGAAAAAGTCTTGAAAAAATGAACATCTTGGTGAAAACTTAGCAATAGGCACCTTGATGATTCACAAAAAAATTAGAAAATATCAAAAATTCAAAAAAATTGAAAAATGAAAAATACAAAAAAATGAGAAAAAAAAAAAGTGCCTTGGTGAAAACCTGGAAACAGGCACCTTGGTAGCAAAAATAGAATCTTTGCCAAGATGGTGAAAACCCGGCAAACAGGTGCCACTTGTTTTAAAATGCTCCATCTATTAGTGCAATCTTGGTCTTTCCCAACTTTTAGTTTTGCTTTAGTTTGTACATATCTCCCGGTTTGTTTCTGCATTTCCAGTTTTCAATAAGTCGGTCTGTACACCACTCAGCTCAAGCGTCTGTATCCTATCAATGCTTAACACTTGAGGGAAATCAATGTTATATCCTATGGCCTCCAGTATATCTTAGACATATCATATCCAATCAGAGTCCTTTGAAGCTTCATTTGAGTCAGTCAAGTCAGTCTCATCTCCAGAAAGGATTTTGCATCTACAACAACAATCAAACACAAACTGAAAACAATCTGTGCTTTTCATGCTTTTATCTCCTTGTATGCATACTGATTCGCATTGAGATTTTTGCATATTATGTCCCTTCGAGCTCTTCGATGATATCCTTTATAGGATTTAGAGAGTGATGACTAGGGGCATAATCTTTTCTTTATCTTCTGCTTGTATGTAAAAATCTAACGTCTTTGGAAATTTTGGATTGAAATGGTGTCCGACTATAAGAGCCTCTATCTCAAATTGGATGGCCATGCGTACCTCGACCATTGATACCCAAAAAACTCAATGAAGTTTGATCTCACTATTGTCTTTTTGAGTAAGTTCTTTCTCCTACTATGAAACATGATCTTACCTAAGGATGTGAATGATAAAGGGTCACTACGGGTAATTCACACTAAATTTAGAATGATCTCTTGACTATTTGATGTGTATGTTAAATGCAAATCACTATATCAAAATGGATATGATACTCGGGTCATCTTGGCACTTGTGCCTTGGTACTTATATCTAATCTGACATTTCAAAAACAAAATCAATATTCATATATCCATGGTTGTTGATCAGTGGGTGTTGTATTGATTCTTGCACATACAAATCGATATTCATATGTCTATGGTTTCATAGCTAGTGGGCATTGTATTGATTTATCTGGTTACCTAAAAGTTTAATGATGATAACAAATCGACACATGATCAGTGACTAGGTCCTAGGTCTTAGGTTGCATTTCATTTTGCATGTCTCTTTGCATTTTGCATGTTGCATGATCTCACAATGGCTAAACAAACTTCAATGCTTAAACAATTCTCCACTTGCATTTTCAAATCTAACAAGAGTTGAATCTCACATGAAGGTTCCTCCAACAAAATAGTAAGTAGAATCCTTTTTCGGGATCAAAATCAAAATCTGAGATCATTCATATTGTCAACTGCTTGCATAATCAACCTTCAATCATCACATAAATCTAGTATTCAACTTAACTGATTATCTTACATCAAACTATCAACTTGGTCTTTTCGACCTCCAAATGATGCAGAATGCGTTCCCGGACGTGTTTAACCACTTCTCAAATCAATTAACATGCTTCTAAACTATCAATGCTAACTTTTCTTGTCAGATTTCAATTTTAATCCCGAAGGGGGCATGGTATTGCACATTATTCAAATCCTATAATCAAATTTGAAATCATATCTTTATGGAAATCATATCTTCCTCAGTAATCAAGACAACAACCACGTCTAGTTACTGATTCATCAAAAGACCTCATCGCTTGGGGAAAATCTATCATCACTTGGGGCATATTAGATTCATCAAGATCCATATCAATATGGTATTCTCCTAATCTTGTAAATTGTATCAGTTTTTGCAACCATCGGATCATAGTGTTCCTTCCTTGGTTCTTCGACAACTGAAGGGTTTGGATGTGATACCTGCTAGTTCTGCTAAGACAATCGAGTCTACAATTGGTCACTCACTTCTTCACAATCATAAGGTTCAGAATCAGGCATTTTGACACTTCTTTGCAATCATTGGTTCATTACTTTTATAGTTTCCATTATCTTTGGTCATTCAGGACCTGTTATCTTCATATCAAATCAATATCAATCAGCTTTTGTCTCATATCAATTATCAATTTCGAATCAGTTTCATATCTCTATCAAACACAGACTATCTTTGAACCACTGCGCTTCGCACAGTAATTCAAAGAGGGGCAAAATGTAATACCCCAAAAATGGGCTATAAGTTCATTAATCTTCTATATCAACAATTCGAATGAAATTGACATCAAAGTCCTAACCTAAGGCACATCTAAACATCATCGAATCCTAATTGATTATCTTAAATTCTACATCGAGGAATATTCCTAGCAATATTTCTAATTATCTTAATTATCTTTAATTTAATAATTATTTGGTGATAAATCACATTTATCCTAAGTTTGATTAATTGAATATTTTCATATTTAATTAATTAGATTTAATATTTGCCACTTAATTGTGTAATCAAATTTAATTCTATCTATTATTAATTGTATTATTTAATTTTGACAATAAATCCAATATCCTATGAATAATTGATTAAATTCTTATTTAATTGATTAAAGCAAGTTGTCATTATTTAATAATATAGTTTTTAATAAAAGTTTGATAAAATAGTTAATTAACCCATAAATTAATTATTTTATTTCAAAAATTAGTTAAGTTGAGAATAAATCACTTTATTTATTTATTAAATCATAATTATCCATGTGCATATTCAAAGACCAGTTAAACTCAAATTGGAAAATCAATGCAAGTTGTTAGCTTTTTGAAACTCAACATCTTTTTGAGTTTTAAAGTTGATCTAAACTTCTAATTCGAGTTGAACTGTGCTTTTGCATGATTTTTGTGACTTAATTATCTATTATTTAAAAATAACTCAAAAATCAACTTGAGTTATTTGAGTGATTTATGGCTTTTTTCATGCACCTCCAAAGCCTTGGATTTCTATAAATTAAAAGCCTCAGCTCATCTCAAAGCATCTCATATTTTTGCACAATCACATTGGAGAATTGGAATTTGGAGAATCAAAGCTTATTGCGAATCAAGACTATTGTGAGATCAATTTGTTTTTTTTTTACATTCATTTAGACTCTTTTTCATATCATTGTTAGATTATTTTAGCATATCAATTTCCATATTAGCATAGATTCCATATCAAGTTTTCATATCATTGCATAGAAAATATCAAAAATATAGATTAATTGCATTCATATTTCATATCAGTTTTGCATTCAAATCTTTCATTTAGGTGTCGTCTAGGTCACTGATCTCGATAACAATCTGAGAACATCAATCTTGCACCTATTAGAAGGCAGTAAATTGCCTAGTTAGTTTAGCTTTCAATTCATTACATGATTTTGATTTTTGCTAACCTCTAATGTTTTACTGAAGTGTTGTGTCTACAGATCAGGTACAATTTTCACACATAGATTAGAAAATCTATCAAAATTTCAACTTGGTCAACTATGGTCAACTCATGGTTTAACCTAGTCAAACTTGGTCTTTTGGGACCTTCCAACGATGCAGAATGCATTCCCGGATGTGTTTAACCACTTCTCAAATCAATTTACATGCTTCTAAACCATTTAACGCTAACTTCTCTTGTCAGATTTTAATTTTAATCCTGAAGGGGGCATGGTATTACACATGATTCAAAGTCTGTAATCAAATTTGAAATCATATCTTTATGGAAATCATATCTTCCTCAGTAATCAAGACAAAAATCACGTCTAGTTACTGATTCATCAAAAGACCTCATTGCTCGCGGCAAATCTATCATCACTTGGGGCATATCAGATTCATCAAGATCCATATCAATCTGGTATTCTCCTAATCTTGTAAACTGTATCATTTTTTGCAACCATCGGATCATAGTGTTCTTTCCTTGGTTCTTTGGCAACTGAAGGATTTAGATGTGATATCTGCTAGTTCTACTAAGACACTCGAGTTTAGAACCGATCACTCACTTCTTTGCAATCCTAAGGTTTAGAATCAGGTGTTTTGACAATTTTTCGCAATCATAGGTTCATTTTCTGCTACAGTGAACATTATCTTTGGTCATTCAGGACCTATTATCTTCATATCAAATCAATTTCAATAAGCTTTTGTCTCATATCAATTATCAATTTTGAATTAGTTTCATATCTCTATCAAACACAGACTATCTTTGAACCACTACGCTTCACACAGTAATTCAAAGAGGGGCAAAATGTAATACCCCAAAAATCGGCTATAGGTTCATTAACCTCCTATATCGACACATCGAACGAAATCGACATCAAAGTCCTTACCAAAGGCACATCGGCACATCATCAAATCCTAATTGATTATCTTAAATTCTGCATCAAGGAATATTCCTAGTAATATTCCTAATCATCATAATTATCTTTAATTTAATGATTATTTGGCGATAAATCACATTTATCCTAAAGTTTGATTAATTGAATATTTTCATATTTAATTAATTAGATTTAATATTTGTCACTTAATTGTGTAATTAAATTTAATTCTATCTATTATTAATTGTATTATTTAATTTTGACAATAAATCAAAATTTCTATCATTAATTGATTAAATTCTTATTTAATTAATTAAAGCAAGTTGTCATATTTAATGATATTATTTTTGAATAAAAGTTTGATTAAATGATTGATTGACCCATAAATCAATTGTTTTATCTTTCAAAATCAGTTAAGTTGGAAATAAATCACTTTATTTATTTATTAATTCATAATTATCCATGTGCACAATCAAAGAGCAGTTAAACTCCAAATCAGAAAATCAATGCAAGTTATTGACTTTTTGGAACTCAACATCAGTTTTGAGTTTTAAAGTTGATCTAAACTTCTAATTTGAGTTAAAAAGCTATTTTTGCATGATTTGCATGTTTTTCTGAATTAAATTATCTTTATTATCAAATAACTCAAAAATCAAGTTGAGTTAATCTGAGTGATTTATGGCTTTTTTTCATGCACCTCCAAAGCCATAGATTTCTATAAATTAAAAGCCTTAGCTCATCTCAAAGCATCTCATATTTTTGCACAATCACGTTGGAGAATTGGAATTTGGAGAATCAAAGCTTATTACGAATCAAAGCTATTGTGAGATCAATTTGTTTTTTTAACATTCATTTAGATTCTTTTTCATATCATTGTTAGATCATTTTAGCAAATCAATTTCATATAGATTATATTTCATATCAAGTTTTTATCATTCTTATTACATAGAAAATCCAAAAAAATAGCTTAATTGCATTCAATTTATATCTAGATCAATTGCATTCAAATCCTTCATTTAGGTGTCGTCTAGGTCACTGATCTTGATTACAATCTGAGAACATCAATCTCGCACCTATTAGAAGGTAGTAGATCGCTTGGTTAGATTAGATTTTAATTTTGCACAATTTTGATTATAGCTAACTTCTAATGTTTTACTGAAGTGTTGTGTCTACAGATCAGCTACAAAATTCACACACATAGTCTCTGGAGTGCTCTAGCCTTAGGTGTTACAACACCATCTCTTCCACCACGTTCCCTTCATGGAGGCATTTTTGCAATGCGCTCTAAAACCCTAACCACGGTCCTGGTGCAAGCTACCTCATAGTCGGCAATCTATTTACACACTCAGAAACTCCTACTCTAATACCACTTGATGAAGGGTGCTCTCCTTAATACCACAAACTCATAATAGAAATAGAGAAACAACAACAATATGCAAGAACAGAAAATTGCCTTCTTATTATCTCCACAAATGTGGAATTACAAACTTTCAAAATTACAATATGCAAAGCCACATGGGCATTTCCCTTACAATATTCTGTAGGACAAAGCCTCGAATCAATACCTAAATCTACTACCCAGAACTACCCCAAACTGCCGAAGACAACACTACAACCTTCCTTATATAGGCAATTTCCACCGCCCGAGAAGGTTCCAGAATTTTAGCCAATAAGGCTGACCAAACTTAGAATTATTTTATTTTTCATTTTATTACATCATAGTTGGCTCAAAACAACTTTTGAAACCCAAATAAATTTTTTGAAGAAAAATCATTTTCTGCCATTTCAGGTGACCCAACTTCTGAAGACTATAAGTCATCACCCGTTGACCCGATTGACTATTATAACCCCATTTCGGAAAGGGCATGAAGTGCTCTACAACACTTGAATCAAGAAAGCTTCATTCAACCAAAGTTTCAACCTCATTTGGGGCCTCTAAAGAATTCAAAACTGAGTTCAAATTTTTTGTACCCTATTTCCAAAACTAAAAATTTTCAATATCTTCAAGGCTAGACTTGATCCAGCAATGAAACTTTACAGGCAGGCTGATATGACTAAGATGAACCTCCAACTATGAAACCAGAACATTCTAAGATCGTATGACCAACTTACTCAAAATAGAAAGTTTCCATATATAGCAGCTCTGCACAAGACAACCCTTATTGAAAAGAAAACCAAAAATATTTTTGGGTGATGCAAGATTGCTCTTACACCCAGGATGCTCCTGCATCAAAAATCCTTGTCAGAGGATAAAAATTGTGGTGGGGATGACACCCACAAAATTTACTACTGCAGTAAAATGTTTTCTCGGTTAGAGCTACACTATTAGCTATTTATGATAGCTTACCACGTTAAGAGTGTTAACCTGGTTAAGAGTCTTAAGACCTATTAAGTCTACCTTTCTAGAGAATTTTACAATTATAATTTAAGAACTATAACTGGTTAAAGGATTTACAATATAAGATCTATTAATATCTTCTTTGTTAAGAGACTTTACAATTTTGATTACTCTTTAATCAGTAACACAAACTTGTCTGTTAAAATTGTATCAATCATATGCATATCAAACTCTTTATGCTAACTAACTTATTACTTCATACCATGTACCTCTCACAATAACAATTCAGTAATCGGTAGATTCAATTCTGAATCACAATTACTCTCTTCTCTTTATTTCTCTATTACTTGGTGGCTTCTCTTCTCATCACCTTCTATCGGTAATCTTTTCTTCACATGCAATCTGTTTCTCACATGCGTACTAATCTTCACACTCTGATCTATTCATATACAATTCTAGAAGCGGTGCTACATGTTCTAGAATCATCTCTTCAAGTGGTGCTAGCATTGGTTACTCCTCCAATACATGTAGCATACTTAATTCTCATTCGTAGATCTCACCTTGTAATCATGCATAATCATCATATTTAAATCTCCAATGCTCAGTCATACAATCTCTTCAATATTTGTAAATTATTTTTTATTTGGTGTCAAGATTCAATGTATCTAAAGATTCTCCTTGTGTCGGCCTACTATGCTCGATAAAAAGTTTTTCTCTTTCTTGATCTCTTGGTTAATTTGATGTTGTAGCTTATTATAACTCTGTGCTCAATTCTCAGTTCTGCCTTGCTTTTCCTTTACTAAAATTACATGTTCCCTTATTTCCTTTTAGCAAATAGTTCTTGTGCTTTACCGACTTGACTTTCCTTCTTTATCGAATGACTTTGACAATAAATATGACTTCCTCATAACTAATGACAACAAAATAACTTTTAGGAGTATCAATCTCCCCCTTTGGCATTAGTTTGGTATCTTTGTTAAAAACCTTCAAAGCCATCAAAAAATTCAAAATTTTGTCATTGTCCATATATCCATATTCCTCGGTAAACTTATTACTCCCCCTTAAGTACTACTTATTGAATCATATATATCCATATACATTATTTCTTCCTCTTTATTCATATACTATATTTCTCCCTTTTTCATTTTATACATATTTCCCCCTTCTTTAACAAAAAATGCCAAAATAGTAACTCACTCTTTATCTGATGGAGGGATCTTGTCAAAAATAGTTTTATACTTGTCATGAGAATCCTTTAGTGTTTTCTTCCATGTATCCTTTAGCATGTGTAACACTATGATTTTCTCACTTAAATCAGCTGTCAAACTCACCATACTATCCATAGCACTAACATCTAGTGTGTTGACTAAGTCTTTGGCCTTATGTACTTATTTTTGCAATGATTCAATATGTGGAATAAAAAATGTTTGGAGTTCCAATAGATCCATTCTAATCTGATTCTCCTCTTTTTTTAGCTCATATTATAGTCCCATTAAGTTCTTCATCCTTTCATAATATTCTTTGAAACAATTAGGCTCGATGGAAACTTTTGATAAATGCTCGATGAGCTCCTTTTCCACATTATCATCCTTCTCTTTGATATCCTTAGTAAAATGTGAAATAAAAAAAAATTGTTTAAATAATAAAAGAATATTTTGTAGTTCATTCTCCAATTCCTGAACTAACTCGAAAATAGTTACCTTATCCAGTGCAACTGGTTGAAGGAGTTCTTCAATCATTTTAGTATCCATTTTATTCTTGTGCACATGCATCATATATTATGATGTCTCAGTACCAGTCTAGTTTAATTGATTTACCAGTTCTCTCAATTGACTATAAATATCTCTTTTTTCATTTATATTATCCTTTTGTACAATTTGATTCAAAGTATCTTTGACATTGTCTAAAACATCAATCTTTAGCTTCTTTACAATCACCTTGTCTTGTGCAACTTTTCTCTTTAATAGATCTTTGAACTTTGAGAGGTCCTTTGGACTCATGGTTGAAATATCAACCTTGGGAATAACAACAGGTTGTCTTACATCAACCTCTTTTTCATGCTTTCTCTTTTTGGATTTTCCCTTAACAGTAGATGCCTTCTTTACATCAGATTTTGTTATTTTGGTGTCATCTATTTTCTCATCTTTTTCTTTCTCTTTCTTTTCTTTCTTCTCATGTTTCTCTTCTTTCTTCTCTTCATATTTTTCCTTTTCTTTGTCTTTTTCCTATTCCTTCTTTTTTTGTGTGGTCTCAATAGGAGTTACTGATTCTTGATTCTGACCTTGAGAAGTCTCGGTCTCTTTTGTCTCCTTAGTATCCTTTGTTGCAGTCTCTTGTGTTGGCTCGATGGTGGCATCAGATTCAGTTGGTACATATCTTGTCACCTTTGAGATTACTTCTTCAATATTAGGGAAATTCAATACCTACTCAATAATAGGATCTTCTACCATTAATCTAGCCTTAGCAGAATCATCAATGTCAATTTCCTTTGTTTCTTTTGCCTCAGTATCCATGATGTCTTAGTCAACTTTTACTACCTTGTCAGGGTCTTGATCTATTATATCCTCAATTATAACTTCTTTATTTTTTGTCAAATCAATTGTATCAGATTTATCTATTTGTTCTTTGACCTCTTTAATAGTCATTTGATCAACAGAGAAGATTTTTCTATAAAGATCATCAGTATCATTCTACACTTCTTCTAACTTACTGACCATTATACTCAATGCTCTAATTTTTACTCAAAATCTTTTTGAATATTCTACCAATGTGTATTTTATTCCTTCTTGGTTAGGTCCAGGACTGTAATAGCTAGGGGGCCTCTCCCTCATTTCTTTCTCAGCTTCTAGAGCATAATTCCATCTAGCATCAATTTTCTAATATAGCTCATTAGCCATATTTGCTGCCACTTCAACTGATGTAGTTCTAAATTTGTGCAAAATGGATATGATAGTCTCTTCAATTTTATCTTTTTCTTCATCATTCATCTTCTCATATTTTAGTTGTTTCAATATCGAATAACCTCTATATTTTTCAAGTGTCTTGAGTAATTCATCAATACTTTTCATTTTAGGTACTTGACTGTGTACAACCTTGAATTGTGAAATGTCCTCAAACTCAGTGTCACTCTCTTGTTGTAGATTCAATTTACTTCTAGGCCTTCCAGTAGTCTTCTTCTCTCTTATGTAGGTTTTTTTCTTTCCTGGTTCTACCTCTACTTTTTTCTTTTCTCTCGGTGTGGAGGAAGACCTTGTTGATGGTCTAACACCGATTGGATTGGAGTCTCTTTCTTTATTCTTATCTTCTTCCCCTTAGCTTCTGATGGTTCAAAAACTTCTTCATCAATATCAATTCCTAGATTCTCAAATAAAGTATTAATCATTATGTTGGTTTTTCTAATAGCCTTAGGTATCAAGATACTTATCCTAATTTTTTCTTTAACCTCTTCAAAAGTACCATATCTAGTTTCACTTCTGTCAATTGGTTTCTCTAAAATATATTTAATCTATATTGATGCAACATCAATATCCAATTCATATCCCATGGGTGGCAGCCACACGGTTCTTGGATCCACATCTCTTATTATACATGTGTCATTGTCAACTTTAAAACATAACTCATCCTTATACTTTTCCACAAACTGGGGTGGGATTTTGAATCTCTTATGCATCTTACTTTAAAATTTACCAAAATATTCATTCATGACCACATCAAAATTATCTCCTATGATTTGAATATATTCATTAATCTGATAGATAATTGATTTATCTTCTTTCCAGACTACTTCACTAATTGTAGGAGAGAAGTTCTGAAAATAGAAGAAAATGCATACCAGAACTTGGTCTAAAATTCAATGTATTGGAATTTTCTTTCCTTATATTATTCATATTGTCATCCAATTGCTTCAAAAATATCTCACATAAGTTTATCTTCATATCCTTCTTAACAATCTTATATGCAATATGAACAGCCCCACAGGGTACACTGTCTACTTGAGATGACTGAAAGATTTGATAAGATGTTATATTGCATGCGAATCTTAACTAAAGGTCATCAATAATGGATAAATTCAAACCTCTACCATCCCATTTCTCTTTTGTAATCTCACATAGCTTATTCTTGTTATTTTTCTTATATGCCCTCGATCTATCATTGACTGGAAATCTTGTTACTATGTGCAATACATCCTTGGTGATCTTAATTGGTTTATCGAGCCACATGAAATGATCATGTTCTTGGATATGTACCATCTTCATCTACTCATGATTAAAAATTGTTGGCACATGCATAGCATGGACCAAACCCTTGGTTTCCAAATGCATGTGGTCATCTTTCATTTTTCCATTAACACATAAATTCCTATATGATGTGTCGATTTTATCTAGGCATATATCTTCAATTTTAAAATGAATGAAGACATGAACATCTTCAATGAGTATAACCCTTGGAGGGATCGATGACATGGCTCTAGACTTATCAGTTTCTATGGAAATAATGAGAGCCAACTTGTATTTAGGATTGACAGGGTCAATCTTCTCAACAATGACTAGTTTTTGAACTTTTGGTGCCATTATGATCTCATAAATATTCTCCTAACAAGTAGGGTTTCACTTAAATAGAAATTAGAATTCATGAACATAGCTTGGTAAATACTAGAAATACCTTGAATGTACTTAATACTATTTCGAATGCTCAAAAGATAACTTGGATTCGTTCATTGATATCTTCTCAATCAAATGCTTCAAATACTCACAAAAGTATAAGGTAAAAATGAAATAGCATGACCTCTATTTATAGTTTTTCCTGGGTTAGGGATTCCAATGGCTATATTATTTGCATTAAATTGTCTTTACCAACTTCATTTCACTGATAATCAAAATACACTTTCTTTCACCAAATTGAACAAAATAACTCATACACTTTACCAATCAACATATGAAATGTGAAATTTACAAATTATATCCAAATGAATCTTTGTAAACTTTATCCCTTGATGCATATGCTCTTTGGGTTGTAAAATTGGGAAATGTCTGATAATCTCTGTAAACTTTATCCCTTGATGCATATACTTTCTCCCTGATTTCAAGCTTTGGTCTCCCATAAGTCAAATTGACCCAATCCCTCAAAAGAACATTAGGCTTATGCGACTCATCCCTTAATGGAAAAGGCTCATATTTCTCTAGATCCCTGTAAGTGTTCAACTATCTATCATAGTTTGTCTCATTATGCATCCATGACATCAAGGCCCTTAAGTGAATGTCCCCTGTATAGAGCAAAGAATTCCACTATGTTTCATGTGGGATAATAAAATCGTGCAAATAGAACTCACATAACAGATTTTGTTGCCATGATGGTAGAGTCTAATATAAACCATAGAATTCTTGGGCCGACCTAAATTCACAATCAATATCCTTGATTGTCATCATAAGCTGGAACAACTAAAATTGCTCCTTTAAGAAAATAACATATACCCTAGGTGGCAGTCTACAAGCTATGACCTGGTCAGCTAGTTTTAGAGCCTTGTCCATTTGTTGTTTTTATTTCTTTAGTTGCTCCTTGAGAGCTTCAATTTCCTCATCCTTATCAAACATCTCCCTTTGCATTTGATTTCTTTCCTACTTCCACCATGTCTTCTGAAAGATAAAATGGTTGTATAGATGAAAGAGGACAGACTGAATTGCTGATCAAGGGAACTTTTGCATCTGAGCTCTCTTTTTCTTCTCTTTAGCAGCCTGCTAAAAGTAGTCAGTGAACCACATTGATTGGTAGGGTATAATGGATACATTGGAATATATAGGATGTTGAGGAGGAGTAGATTGAACATTTACAAGAATTCTCTCTTGCATTACATCGGGGCTTAGTTCAGGCATTCCTTGATCATTATGTGGCATGCTACTACTAGGTTCTTGCTCATTAGGAGGCTCCTCCATATGATGGGGTTCTGCTTGCGTAGGGGAGTGTAATGCCCACCCTAGTATCTACATATTTTGGATGGACATGATTATTACTTTGATACTTTGGATTATATGTTTGGACTATGTTATTTCATGATGGGACATTTGATTTCATATTTTTTTGGTTAATAGAGTTTATTATGAGATCTTAAATAATATGAAATAAAATGATGAATGATTATAAATAAACTATGTGTAAAATGTTTTTCATTATGATGGATCTAACCCTACTAACCCCATTATGTTCTAATGATTACACTGGTTGATGTGAGTGTAGGATGAGGAGAGGCAGTCATAGTTACTCCTATGGGAGGTCCACACGATGTTGCACTCTCCCTCCTTGTTTTCCATTGTTTGTTTATATATATGTATATGCATGTCAGTTGGTGATGTAGGATGTAGGTACCAGACATCATCTCCACCTGGCTACATAGGTCTGAGCGTGCCTTCAAAATCCTTGAACTGTTGTTGTGTGTAGATTTAACCAAGCTACTCTTGAGGTTACCCATGGACTTAGATTTTTGTTAGGCTGATACCCTAGTTGGGAAATTAGAATGCAGTTTACATTGTGGTCTTATGTTTCAATGTTGGTCTGAGTTTATGTTATGAGTTAGAATTAACCTTGTTTATATGTATAATAATTATTCTATAATTATGTTATAATTGTTTTTATATGTTATATAGGTATGTGTATATGTGGGTGCACACGCATATACCCATGCTTACATAAATAATAATATTTGTATATTTTTATTGATTGAGTAAATGGTATGTTCTTTATAATAATTAAATAAAGTAAATTAAATAAAGTGTATAAATAAATAAAGAGTGAAAATAATATTAATAATAGTAATAATAAAACTAAATGCTTTTCTAGTAAAACTAGCTATCTAGGAGGGAGTTGAACTCGAGACCTCCTAGAAGTTAGGCTAGTTGGTTTCCATGTGTGCTATGTACTTTCCTTGAGAGTTATTTTTTTTGACTTTCTTGTTATATTTTTCTTTTAGAGATATTTTAATTAAATTTATTAAAACTTTGTGAAGTCATTTACAAGAATGATTTGTTTATTCTTCCAACCAACTATGGAAGTTGGAGAAGTTGCTTCCCATAAAGAAACTCCTCCAACCAAATAATTGAAGGATAAATATTTGCATTTTGGGGATTGAGAGGGGGTGGGAGTGTTTGGAAGGTTTTTGAAGTTTTCTACATTGATGTTTTTTCCTGAAGTTATTTGTAATTTTCTGTGATATTGAGAGTATTTTAGTTTGGAGAGAAAGTGCATGGATTGCTTGGATTTTGATTTCTAGAGGAAGCTTTCCAGGAGGCTATCATCTCACTCAAGGTTTAGAGGACTTGCAGAGGCGTGCTCTAGACATTGTGAAGTTTCTCCACAAGACTCCAGGTAGGATCTGTATCCAAGAAGAATCACCTTCTTTCTTGTGTGTATTTGTGGGTATTTGTGGGTGTTTGTGTGTATTCTGGAAATCAATAGTGTGTTCTTATGATATTTCAATATTTTTTTTGGTTATATATGTTATGAATTAAATATTGTTGAAAACACATACTGTGTGCAGGAAGTTTAATGACATAGTTTATTTTCTTTGTCAAAACTCTTCCTGAAAGTCTATAATTAATTTTATGATTATAATTTGGTATATTTATTTGTGCATATGTGTGTGTGTTCTTAAATATATATATTACTCATATGATCTACAAATTTTATGTTGTGAAATGATTTGTAAATAGGATGATAATAAAAAAATATATTAATAGGAATTAGACAAAGTGTTCTGGTTTGTTTTTATATACCCATACTATGTTGTAAATAACTTTTGAACCAGACATTATTTTGAAAATCACTCCAGTGAGCATGTGTGAAATTAGGTTTAATCCAACATATATCAAAATTAGGAAGATCCAACAGTTCAAAAAAAAAGTTATGCTTACCGCACTGAGACTGTATTTTTATGATAGTAATATAAATGTTTCTAGAAATAGTCATGCATAGATCCCTACAGGTTCATTATTTTATAGTACAATCTTTTCCCCATCAATTTTTATTGATTTAAAATTTATATTATTTTTATTTTCTATTTGGACCTAATGTGGAAACTTTAGAGTCATGGATTTCAGTGTTGGATAACTTGAGGTTTGGTTTTTATCTTCCTACCTTGATCCTAGTCTTTGTCTCCATCTTTTTACCTCTCTGAATGATTCATTTTATTTATTTAAGTTGATCATAATGTTGTACTTAAGGTTTTTGAGTATGTGACATCCTTTTACTATTATTATGTTATTTATGGTTAAGGTTAGGGCTCCTCCTGGTGATCTAAGTACATAGGAGAGTTTCCTAAACCTCTAAAATAAAGCATTTGCATTATGGCAATTCTTTTGTCATTTTTTGGGTAGGGGACTAGGTACCCTAGGTGAGTGGCTCACCATAGGTGTTGGGACCCAAAGTGGTTGCTAGGAGATCCTATCGGTGAGTTTTTAATCAAGTGATAACCTTAAAATTTACTTGGGAGGGGGGAAACAAAAGATAATGAAAAGAAAACATATTAATGGCCATATAGTCCTGTTGGAGTACCGGGACCATGGGTAACTACCAGGATGGATCCCTATTCATAAAGGGGGGACCAGTGTTACATGGTTGCCAAGAAGGATCCCAAAATCTAGGATATATGATGACACTCACCTAGAGGTTATGCTAGAAACCTAACCCTTGTGATTAGTAATATGATATCTCATAATGTTTTGTATTTTTTTTTCAAGTTAGGGTTTGTGGAACCTTAGAATGCTTAGGGCCTTGTGATTATCTTGGTTCTATCTCCTAGCATGGGGGTGGAACTTCATTAGTTTCACATGGTTGGGTGGCAAAAAAATTTTGAGGTCCTGTTTGTGGTTCGTGACTTGGATGCATTCCATTTTCTACATTGATGAAGATCTTTTTATCTTGTATTATGTATTATTGAAAAGGAAGATGAAAAGATATGTTGTAATTCCTTCGGGCCATTCATGTACTTGTTATTGTAATGAAATTTATTATTGAAAAAATGTAATAAAAAATAAAAGCAATGTAATGGGGAGGGATAGTTCTAGGGTTTGTTTCAAGAGTTGTTATTTGAAAAATCAAAGCTGGAAATATATAATGTAATGTTGAATTATCTTCTATATCTCTCCTATGTTGCAATGAAATGAAATGTTTATTAAGCTAAGGCTAAAATGTAATTTGTAAAGACTAGTTATTCAATGTGTAGGAAAGAGAAATGAAATTGGTTTATGAAGTAAGAAATATAATTGTAAATGAAATGTTATTTTATTACCCTATCTCTTAAGCTCTAAAATGTGAAAGTAAAGAAAAGAAACAAATTCAATTTGGATAAGTAATATGTTAGTAAATGAATTCATTAAGGGAACCTTAAGGAATGTAAATGTAAATGTATTAATGATGTGATGTTAGAAAAAAAATTTGTTGGTTGCAATTTTTGGTCATAAGACCTGATTCCTTATGGGTTCCATGGTAGGGACATTATAGGGAGTCATCAAGAATATATTCAAAAAAGGGATCTGTAGAAGGTTTTGGTGCTGGAACCATTGGGTTTTGAAGGGAAGGTGGAGACACTTGTCCTTGCATGCAAAGGCTTCTATGCACAGTTGCCTCTTCAACCACTGTAGTTTTATGTTGGCAAGACATTTTTGGCTTATGTGCTATAGGAGTAGATGATGCAGGAATAGTTACTGCAGGACTCAACCATTTTCTTTTATTTATTTGAATTTTAGGGTTTGAAATTTCAACTTCTAAGTTAGGGATTTCTTTTCCAACCTTCTACTTTCCTTTTATTGAGGAAGAAGTGGGTATATTACTCTCTGGAATAGGTTCAGGAGGTTGGTTTTCTAGGGGTAATTCCAGTTCTTTTTCTTTCATAGCTGCTTCTTCAGTAGGGCTGGAAGATTCTACTACATCTTATAGAGGTTGGGCCACATGATCTACTTGGGGTTGAAAAGTTTTAAATTGGATAAATTCTACCCATGACATGGGAGAAACAACCCTAAGAGATTTTTCAACCAAAAGCTTGATTAGGGCATGGTGACTAATGAAATTTGCATTTCCCTTTTGCATTTCGTCGGCACTAATGCTTAACATATTATAAAGAAAATTAAGAAAATTGACTTGAAGATTATGCCTAATACAACTAAGCAATTTGAAATGATGGGCATGCAAGTTCAAAAATCTTCCTTCACAAGTTAAATACTTGATAATGTGCATAGCCAGTTTTGGAAATAGTTGTGGAAGAGAAAATCTCATGCACCCCTTCTTAGTAATTTCAAGCAGAGGATCACTCAACCTAAAGGATTGAGCTCGAGATCACCTAGCATCATGCTCATTTGGATAATGTTATCTAACAACTGGTAACCTTGTAACTTCTACAATTCTCTCTTTAGTAGAAACAACTCTCACACCCCACACAGTTACTTGTCCTTCTTCAAAAGTGCTCATGAATTCTACTGCAACCTCCTCATTAAACTTTGTCAAATAAAGAAAATAGCCAAGCTAGCCACATGCATTGAATCTGTGAACTACTTCAACATCCACTAGAAAAATATCATGGACGACTAGTTCATATCTCTGTAATTGTCCACCCATCTTACCAATGCCCAATCTTCAATTTTCTGCTAATCCTCAGTCTCCCTATACTCTGCAACTACCTTCTTTTTGAAATCCCAATTGCTATTCTTGAAAATGCTGATATTTTCTCTTACATTACCTTCATTGTGCTTAACATGATAAATAATAATGTCCTTGATTTCATAGGACATCACAACCTTAAGTGCAAGTTACCTCATAATTTAATTATGGTCTTTTTAAAATCATGTCAAATTCAGGAAATCAGAATTTGAAAGTAGGACAAATGTATGTAGGATTAAAAGAATTAATGGAATGCAGCCTAAGTACAACACTGATGTGACAAGGATGTGAAAAGGGTAGTTTAGGAATGACACTTGGAAGTTAGTACACTTCCCCTACCCCCTACGAAAGTTTAACAAGTGTCCTCACTTGATAAATTAAGCACGAGGTTGGGAAACTGGCTTAATGCATATATTATATAATTAATGCAGTACTAGATATAATTAATTTAACCTGTGTGCTAAAAGTAAGGAGTTAGAAAGTTATACCTAGTGATTAGTTATCGTACGTGAATGTGAGGTGATGAGAGTGTCAATTTTGGTGGCCACATAAGATTGTTGACATGGCATTTTATTGAAAGCATTTGAAAATAGAAATTGTGGGTGACATGGTGTTTGAGTGGGTGGTAGAAATAGGAATGAGATGAGTTGGTGAGAAGAAAAGAGAAAAATGAATGAAGAAGTATACCTCATTAAATGAAGTTTTATTATGAGTGCTAGCGAACATATGTCATGGTGATGCTACAGGAGGAAGGCTTTCACCTTTTGTTGTAGGAGGTATTTCTTGAGGGGCTGTTAAACTATGCATGTTGAACTGTTTCAAGAATTCTTCTTTGGTTTGAGGCTTGTGATATAGGCGCAAGTGGTGTCCATTGACTAGCAGCTTAAATTGTACTGGATCAAGCGTGGTCAGCTAAACTTCTCCATTATCAAAGATATATTGAATTTCATAGGGTCCTAGCCATCCAGTTTGCAGCTTTCCTGGGTTCTCCTTGAATCTAGAATCATATAATAAAGCCCAATCTCCTACTTAAAATTGCTTGTTCTTGATATGTGAATCATGCCATCTTTTCCTTTGGTTCTAGATTAGCTTTGATCTTTCCAATGCTAACTTGCACATTTCATCCAATGAGTTGAGATGGAGGAGATGTCCTGTCTGTGCTACAGGAAAATTGATGTATAGCTCAAGTGTTGTGTGCAATGTTTTGTGTTCAAATTCTATGGGAAAAATTGTTGCATTTCCATACACCAATTCAAATGGTGTGAACCCTTTTGTTGTCTTCCATGTCGTATGGTTAGCCCAGACTACTTCTATTAATCAACTACTCCAATCCTTGCAATGCAACTATACTGTCTTTGTTAATATTGCCTCTATTTCCCTGTTTGTCACCATCGCTTGTCCGTTTTCTTGCGGATGATAAGGACTAGACTTTCGATGCCTTATGGTATACTCCTTCATTAGCTTAGTGATCAGGTTTGATGTGAACTATGCTCCTTGGTCCATTACAAGATCTCTAGGGACTCCATACCTGGTAAAAATTTCCTCATACAAGAATTTTGCTACTTTTTCATCCCTTGCATTCTGCACAGCTTTCACTTCGACCCATTTTGTCAGATAATCTGTACAAACCAAGATGTAGGATTTTCCATTTGATGGAGAATCAATTGGTTTGATGAAGTCCATACCCCACTTATCAAGGGGTGTCATTA
This sequence comes from Chamaecyparis obtusa, assembly GCA_027943335.1. Lineage (NCBI taxonomy): Eukaryota > Viridiplantae > Streptophyta > Pinopsida > Cupressales > Cupressaceae > Chamaecyparis > Chamaecyparis obtusa. Next base: position 1,389,311 of record BSBK01000633.1, on the reverse strand, counting down.
CTACTTGTGGATTAATTGGCATCTCATCTAATTTCATTGGATGACCCATCCTCTAACATTTATCATATTTTTTTATATAACTGGCTACATCTTTATGTAATTGAGGCCAATAATATCCTATTGTTAAGATTTTTAGGGTTGTTTGCTTTGCTGCAAAGTGACCTCCACAAGGCTCATCATGAAAAGCATGGAGTATATCATATACTTCATCTTCTGTGACACACCTTCTCATAATCTGATCTGGACCAGTGTAAAATAGATTGTTATCTATCCATGAAAACTAAAAGCTTTTCTCTGTAAGATTTTTCTTGTCTTTCTAAGAAAAATGTGGGGGCATCTTGTTTGCTGCAAGATAATTGGCTATGTCTACATACCATGGGTTTTTGATTGCTATATGGAATAGGTGCTCATCTAGAAATGTATCTTCAACCTGACTAGTGTCTTCATCAACATTTTGTAGTCTAGACAAGTAGTCAGCAACTACATTGGCCTTTCCTGGCTTATCAACAATTGTTATATCAAATTCTTACATTAGTAAGAGCCATCTTGCCAATCTGCCTGTTATAGCAGGCTTTTTCATTAGATATTTTAGTTTTGAGTGATCAGTGTGAACAAAAATGGGATAGCCTGTGACATAGTATCAGAATTTGTTCAATGCATAAACTATAGCTAGGAGTTCCTTTTCAGTAACCGTGTAGTTCAATTCAAGGCCATGGAGGCTTTTACTAATATAGTAAATTGCATTCTCAAGGTTAGTAGGCTTTTGTCCTAATACAACACCTATGGCATAATCTAATGCATCTGTATGGATGTGGAATGGAATAGACCAATTTGGTCCTTTTAGGACCAGGGTGCAGTTGTTAGGAGTTTCTTTATCTGTAGGAAGGACTCATCACATGCGTGTGTCCACTTAAATTTAGCTTCTTTGGTAAGCAATGTGTACAGAGGACTAGAAATTTGACAGAAATTTTGAATAAAGCATTTATAGTTGTATGTGGTTGAATGTGGACCTCTAATCCAACTACACACGCAACATAGTCATTACTCACATGATTGAATTATGAAAAAGAGTATGAATTAATCAATTCAAAATTCATGGTGAAGTGACCTGTTGCCTCCTATGTAGATGGGGTGTTTAATTACTATCAGAACGAGAGCCAACAACCATAAGACTAGTACTAAAATGGAGGATTTGAAAGCTATAAAGGTAATCAAAGTGAAGATGATATAGAATGAGTGCAATTTAGTCTAAAATGCTTTGAAGGAAATATGATATTAATCTAAATAGCTTTGAAAGAAATATGAAATGCAAATTTACTCTAAAGAACTTGAAATAAAGATGAGATTAAACTAATGAGCAAGTAAACAAACCAATTATAATGAATATGCAATATTAAACTAAGATGAGAAAATTTACACTAATATGCAATAAAAGCTTTGAATTAATTGAGACAAAAATCGCTATAGTTTAATTACTCTAAAAAATTTCTCCCTTTTGAATGAAGAAAGAGGTTCATTAAATAGACAAGCCTGGGGAGAGAATGAAGAGGTTCTTGATTTGAAACTCCTGACTCTTCATTCCCAATTGAGCCAAAAACCTATGAATTACTTATTAAAAGAATGAATTATTGCCACATAAGGGTGACCATTCGAATAATTTGAATTATTAATTCAAATAAAGGTGTCCATTCAAATAACAAGTAATTATTAATTCCTTTTTATGTATATTATCCAAATGGGTTGGGTTTAATTTAATTTAAAGCACTTATGACTTTGGAATTAAATTAATTTATCATAGGGGTAATTTAGCTAATAAAATTCAAAGACTTTAGGAATTAATTTTAATATTTGATTAATGCAATTTAGGGTTTTTGTAATTGACATCAAGTCGAATTAAGTCAGGTAGGAGAGAGAAAATTGCCTAGGAAACTAGGACTTTGGAGATGTAAATTCACGAAAATGCATGAAAATTGATTGAATTTATTAGGTGCCAATTTTGGGGTATTACATTTTCCCCTCTTTGAATTGATGTGTGAATAGCGCGTTGATTCAAAGAATAGTCTGAAGTGATAGATGATGAGAAATTCAAAAGTCTAGGTTAGGTTGCCAAGACACCGAATAGATCAAAGCATGATTTTCCAAAGTCTAAGTTAGATTGCGAAGACAACAGTCTTGAGAGAACCAGAATCAGGGTTAGATTGCCCCAATATCAATTGATGAGAGATGCAGACTTAGGACTGTCTCCAGAATCAAGGTTAGATTGCCTAGATAATGGTCTAAGAGAGATTTCAAGAGCCATCTCTAGAACGAAGCTTGAATCCTAGGAATTAGGGTTAGATTGCCCCAATACCTAAAAGATTTCGAGAACCATCTCTAGAATGAATCTTGATTCCCAAGGATCTAAGTTAGATTTCTGAGGTAGCTAAAAGATAGATGACCAAATAGCAAGATGCGAGGCACGAGATGCCCCTAGCAATGAGAATTGATGATTTAGATAAGACTGATTCAAGAATTGATTTGACAAGATTCAAATGATGTAATCATCCTACCCCCTCGAGAGTGAAATTGAAAGATGACATATCAGAAGGATGATTGACAACAAGAGGTTGTAGAGCAGAAGCAATTTAGACTAGATTCAAGAAGCTGCAAAAGAAAATAGGAGCAAAGCAGAGGTCATGTTGACCAAGTTTGACCATAGTTGACCATGGTTGACCATATTTGACTAGAGTTGACTTTGAAAAGAACAAAGATCTTGAGAACATGATGCAAAGATGAGAGTTTGGCAAAAAAGATGACACCAGAAGGCTGACTGCACAAGCGTCCAATCCCAAAGGGTCCCAAAATTTAAAATATGATTTTGAGCTATCTAGAGATATCAAATTTCAATTTTGATCCTGAAAATGGATTTAGAGTAGTTGATTTAGCCAAGGGTGCAATTTTTGTGCAAAATGGAGCATTTTTGAAAATTAGGTCAAAAGCTATATAAGGCTCGGAGGGGTCATTTTCAATTCATTATTTACTTCATCTTCTTACTAATTTTGAGCTTTGAGAGAGAAATGGAGGGTCTTCCGCTACATATGCATCAATTTGAGTACTCCTGATGACACTCCCAGCCACTGAAGTATGACGCACCTGTAAGTAGTCAATAAACCTCCTTGCATTTTGATTTGTACCTCTTTCTAGGTCAATTTAGGGTAGATCTAGCAAGTTTTAGGTGTTCTTCCAATCTCGCGTGAGGAAGTGGTTTCCTCATAGTGGCCTAGATCTCCCTTCGTGCAAAAAAGTAGTTTTCTCGCATCAGTTAGGGTTTCTTCATGCAGGCTTTGTCTGGAAGTTCGCGCAAGCTGAAAGTTGGTCCCGCTTGAAATTTCTCCTACTCACGCAAGGGAAAGTCCTGTCTCACGCAAGGAAACTATTTCTTCACATGAAAAGCTGCTATAGATTTTGAATGCTTTTGTCAAAATTTGTCAAATTTGCATAAAATCATCCAAGTAGAGTGTTGCGGAGGCATGTCTAGGATAGATGCCTTGCTGCATTTGTTGTTGTTATGTTGAAAACCATCATGTTGAGATACTGATCCAATGTCATCGCTTGCTTTACAGGTTGACTTCCCTGATGTTGCCTTTAGGACACACCATCCTATGATCACTACATTAGTTCAAAGACTGACAGATGTAGAGAGTACTCACATTGAGGGACTCGGTCTGGGATAATTGCATGATCTACCCGACATTTGGGTAAATCACAGTCTTCTTGGTGCACTCGTAGAGCGCTTCCATTCGGAGAAGAACACTTTCCATTTTTCAATGGGGGAGATGACTGTGACTCCTAAGGACATATACAAGATTCTGTAGATACCCATCCATGGTGCTCAAGTAGAGTATGATACATAGCCGTGATAAAGTACAGGAGCCTTGAGGACTATCTTCAGGGATGATCTAGTGATGGGTCAGGCCATCTCCTAGGAGGATCTTATGTGCTGATACAGTGGTACTCACCTATTAGTTGTTGTACTCGCTATGTTCCTGAGCTATTACCTTGTTCCAGATCAAGGTTAGCATGGTTTAGAGTGCGGCTGGGGGAAGATGTTGCAGAGGATGTTGGCCAGACAAGAAGTTAGATTTAGATGGGGTGAGTGCATTCTCGCACAGATGTACCATGAGCTTCATGAGATCATGTATCAGGGTGCGAGGATGATGGCAATAGGTGTCTTCATCTTATAGATCTAGGCCTGGGAGCATCTCCCTGTTTGTAGGCCTATTTTCCATGATACACAGTAGGCATTGGAGCCTTATATTTATAGGTACATAG